>OX336389.2:461850849-462339142 GCA_946902985.2 Meconema thalassinum | reverse complement strand
CTAAATGCAGTATATATGCAGTACCAATACTGCAACTAAATAATTGTACATATTGTAAATATTTTCACCTGTATTTCAAGCATAGATTTTGTAGCCTAAGTGTAATGGATCTGATGATGATCGCTTGACAATCGAAACTGGTCATCCTAGTGTTTTATTAATCTCATGTAATTTATTTCAGGATTAGGGCATAACCCATCTCTTTTGGGTACGTTCGTGTTGACCGACTGAAAAGCACTAAACTCTTGTTTACTAAGGCAACACTGAAAATATGGCTTCAAACACCACAATGTTCACGGCTAGTCAGGCAAATCGTGAAGCCAAGAAATTCAAATCACTCAGGCTTAAACTCATGAATTTAGACAAGTCAATTTGGTTCAACAACAAAAAAATGTATAGAACTAAACCTCACCCCTAAATACGTACCAATTAAAACCGTACCGAACACACCAGCCTCGATCATTTCAACCAAACAAGCCAAAGCGCTTTGGATAAAAACGAATTAAGATTTGCATACATAAGAAAGCAAAAAATTAACCAACAATTATACGACATTCAATTGCAACTAAGTAATTTCTGGCACGCAGCCCAATGGGACAGCTTCACCGAGCACCTACATGACACCATCAAAATCAGAGCAAAGAGGAAGCATGAAACGCTAGAAAATAAATTAAGAAAACTAGGAGAAAGACAGAACCATCAATCTAACGAACAACACACGAATAACAATGAATTCAATTTCCACAGCAGAGTAAACAACAGAACGAACGTAACCTTTTCTCAAGGTGAAATGAATATGTTAGACAAAGGTTTGAAATACAACTGCACAGACGCACACACGAACCACAATATAAAACAGTTAATCACAGATATTGAGATAGCCAGTCACAAGCTCCAGCAGAAGACAGGGAATTAACCAAAAATCTCGCCACCAACTGAAGCAAAAAAATCCTCAAACGAGAGGGCGATAGCAATAACATTCAAAACAACAAACAACTCAAAGAAATAAAGTCAGTTGAAACTAAAAAATAAAATAACATAGACTTAATCATCACAAAAGCAGATAAGGGAACCACTACAGTAATTTTGAACAAAACCGAATACATTGAAAAAACAGTCGAATTCCTAAACAACAACGAAATCAAGGAATTAACAAAAGACCCCACCAACAAATTCCAAACACAAATAAAAAGTGCGCTAAAAGAAACAGAATACATACTGACCAAAGCCGAAAAATCCAAACTAATAAACATGAACCCGAAAATACCGTAATTGAGGGGACAACCAAAAATACACAAAAAGGAATGCCCAATGAGACCAATAGTCAATTGTAGGAATGCCCCTAATTACAAAATCAGCAAAGAGTTACTAAAAATCTTAAAATGCCGTCCTTTCCAACGACAAAAACAACTCTGTAAAGAACACAACAGAACTAGTAACAGCATTGAACACCCTACAAATGAAACCTAGCTTCAGGCTAGTATCCTTCGACGTAACTAACATGTACACCAATATTCCGATTATTGAAGCAATCAACACTATCGAAAACAACTTAAAATCCAACAATTCGGTAAAAGAAACTGAAGAGATTGTGAGATTACTGAGGGTCGTTCTCACCCAAAACGTGTTTCAATTCGACAATAAAATATACACACAGAGAGAAGGCCTAGCAATGGGATCGCCACTAAGTGGGTTAATCGCTGACATCTTCATCAATGCACTAGAAAATGCGTTCTTAGAAAAGACTTCAACAAAGGGAATAGTAATATGGAAAAGATACGTAGATGATGTAATTTGCATCTTCGATACTGAACTAACAAGCGAAGAAACAATTCTCCAATCCATTAATAGCCTTCACCACTCTATCAAATTAACTAAGGAATCCGAAATAGACCGGAAAATAAATTATCTCGATATAACTATTGAACGTAAAGACAACGACCTTTCATATTCCATATTCCGGAAAGCAACACAAACCTCGCATGCAATCGACAATCAGTCTAATCACCCCAGTACGCACAAACTAGCGGGTTTCAATTCAATGGTGCACAGGGCTTTAAACATACCCATGTCAAAAGACAACTATAAAAAGGAATAAGAACTATTATGCAAATAGCAAAGGAAAACAACTTCTCGCCAAGCAAAATAAATCAAAATATAGCCAAACAGAAAAATAAAGATAAAACGATTCCCAAACCGGACAGTAATGAGAAAAAATTTGCGCGTTTCAACTATGTGAATGCGAATACATATAAAATCACTAACCTATTCAAAAAACAAGGCATAAAGATAGCTTTCACGACGAAAAACACAACCGCTAGGCACCTCCCTAGATAGTAATCTAAATAAACGTGACCCGTATTCAAGGTCAGGGGTATATTCTATAACGTGCCAAGACACCGATTGTCAATCTAATTACATCGGGCAGAGTAGGAAGGCGAGTAGACACACGTTATAATGAACATAGGAATGCGATAAGATACGGAACACATTCAGCCGTGTGCGAACATATGTGTGACGCAGGGCACAGCTTTACCAACATAGAGTCGGACCTTAAAATAATCCATCACTAATCGAAAGGCAGAGCTCTTGACATAAAGGAAGCAATCGTGATACACCTAGCCAAACGAAACAATCCAACAATCTAAATGAACACACGTTCATGGAGAGCTCACCCCTCTTCACGCTACTAAAAAACACACCCTGTCGGAAACAAAACACAATTTAGCGACACAGCCAAGCTAGATAAAAAAGGGGGGAAATTAGGGGTTTTTAATAGGTAAATGTTATCTGGATCAGGTGTACGATGTACTTTTCTTCTGCAATAAACCAAGGTCCATATTCGCGGCAGTATTAAAGGTGCCGGGACGTCCTCATAAGACCGTCAACGCTTAGTTCGAATGGGTTATGCTCCACGCGTTGCGAGGGCTAATCCACGGTCTTTAATAGTTGTAGACCCACCTCATTCAATAACATACATCTTATCTAGGTTGGCAACACCTCACATAAACACATCGCTATCACTCCCCACAGCACGTAGGACAGGGGGGAGAAGGCAGGAAAAAAACAGTCGTTAAGATAACCACCGCAGTCGACCGCACAGTGAGTTCCAGTGAGCACGAAAACTGCGAGTAGCTGTAGTACGGAAAACAATCAGATAAGTAGTTAGCCTAAAATTTTATAGTTTAACCATAGTTTACAACCATATAATCTCTCTAAAGTACAATCTCCGGATAGCTATCACCATTTAGCATTTCACCTAACATATATACTGCATTTAGCATACACTGACAGTTGCAGTACCAATACTGCAACTAAATAATTGTACATATTGTAAATATTTTCACCTGTATTTCAAACATAGATTTTGTAGCCTAAGTGTAATGGATCTGATGATGATCGCTTGACGATCGAAACTGGTCATCCTAGTGTTTTATTAATCTCATGTAATTTATTTCAGGATTAGGGCATAACCCATCTCTTTTGGGTACATTCGTGTTGACCGACTGAAAAGCACTAAACTCTTGTTTACTAAGGCAACACTGAAAATATGGCTTCAAACACCACAACCTTATATGTTTGTTTAATGAATAGTGTATCTGAAATAAGGGAAGAATACTGATTTACAGATTTGTGGAATGAGTGAGAGTAGGCATGGAATATTGGGACTGGATCGATGCTTTGCTCTGACATCCTGCACACCTCCTTAAGCAAGCCGGTGGAAACCTTTGCCTCCCAGTCAGATGGATCATTTGGCCGTAAATTTGAATTAGTGTAAGGTTGTAGTATGAGTGTACAGATTTAGACAATAGCCTACTCCATGAAGGGGTCATGACTATGCCTTATATGTTTGTTTAATGAATAGTGTATCTGAAATGAGGGAAGAATACTGATTTACAGATTTGTGGAATGAGTGAGAGTAGGGATGGAATATTGGGACTGGTTCGATGCTTTGCTCTGACATCCTGCACACCTCTTTAGGCAAGCTGGTGGAAACCTTTGCCTCCCAGTCAGATGGATCATTGGCCGTACATTTAAATTAGTGTAAGGATGTAGTATTTGTGTACAGATTTAGACAATAGCCTACTCCATGAAGGGGTCATGACTATGCCTTATATGTTGTTTAATGAATAGTGTATCTGAAATAAGGGAAGAATACTGATTTACAGATTTGTGGAGTGAGTTTCTGATTTTTAAATAGAGTTTATGAAATTTATGGTAAAGTTGAAGGAGAGGTGAACATGATTAGACAAGAGCCTACTCCATGAAGGAGTCATGACTATGCCTTCTGTGTCTGTTTAAAGTATAGAGTAACTGAAATGAGGGATGTTTACTGAATTTGGTGTTTGTAGAATGTAATTTTCGATTTTAATTTGGGTTTTCGTGAAGCTTGTTGCGGAGTTGTTATTTCTCTGAAAAGGAGTGTTTTTGCCCCAGGCAGACCTGTGTTCGATCTGGCTAGACTAGTGTAACGGTAGAGAGTTGAGAGATGAGTTGTAGAACCTGGGAGCGAGCAGTGGCGGGCTGAACAGTAGGGGGGGGGGGGGCATTTTTTGAGTGAGAGTAGGTATGGAATATTGGGATTGGTTCGATGCTTTGCTCTGACATCCTGCACACCTCTTTAGGAGGCACCCTGTATTCTTATTTCAGACTGACTGTAATTTTTGCTCTGACATCCTGCACACCTCTTTAGGAGGCACCCTGTATTCTTATATGGCATCTTGTATATCTCTTTGGAACTCACCCTGTATTCTTGTGTTCGCTTCGCTCAAAGCCCCAGGTTGCTCGACGCCAGGCCTCTTTCAACAGACACCAATAATCATTAGAGTCTGCTTCTCGCTCCCCACGTGAGCATGACGTCACGTTCCCGCGCAGCTTCATGACGTCACTTCCCGCGCGGCTGCATGACGTCATGTCCGTCTCCGTGTCCGTAACGCATAACGATGGACCCCAACCATAACGACGAAGTCGACAAGATCATTTGAAATGAGAAAAACTTGGTCTTCCAGTAACCCCCACTTCTATCAACGTATCAGGCATTAACAGCTTAAAATCACAAGCTTTGCAATTCTCAAAATTAACTATAAAGGACACTTGTCATAGAAATAATTTTCTCAAACTAAATTGTCTTATTCTTAACAGTATTGGCGAAGATACTCCTAGTCACTCTGTTGATACTTCCTGTTTAACTATTCCTTCCCACCTGAGGCTTGCAGATCCTCTGTTTAATATCCAAGGTCCTATTGACATACTTTTTAGTGCCAATGTTTTCTGGAATTGCCTTCGCAAGCAAATTCGTCAATTATCTTCCAACGTGTATGCCAGAGACACTAATTGGATGGATTGTTACTGGCCAACTTCCCCATTATTCCCCCCAACCTGTGTTGCAATGTTATTTTGTGAGTACCGATTCAGAACAGTTCTGGAAACTGGAAAATATCGACTCCCCCTGCTCAACCTCCTCAGAAAACGAATTCTGTGGGCAACTTTTCGTTTCCAATACTACTCGTACACCCGAAGGCCGATTCATACTTCTAATGCCAAGACTACTCAATCCTCCAAAACGTATTCATTCTCAACCTAAAGCTCGAAAAGCCCTCTTTTCTATCGAGAGCAAATTCAAGAAGGAACCCCCCGTTAAACAACAATATATCAACTTCATGGAAGAATATGAAAGTCGGGATCACATGGAAGTTGTCAGCAAATCTGATGACGAATTACATCCCCCAGTCGAAACTGTCTTCTTGAATCACCATCCCGTGTGGAAAAACCCTCTTGTTAAAGACAAAATCCGAGTTGTGTTTAACGGGTCATCACCTGACGCTAATGGCAATAGTCTTAACGATACTCTTCACTCCTGTCCTGCTATTCAGTCCGATCTATCTACTATACTGAAAGGTACCTGTGAGGGTGGCCTGTACAAAGAATTAACCTAAGGGATGAAATTAGTCTAATTAGGGGGCGAGCTTGGCAATTGCTGTAAGAGGTGTGGATTATTTAGTGATTTGCGATTGTCAGTACGATCTGCAAGGAGAACTCCCCAATGTACTGTTTGACGGGGTAGTTCCGGGTGAGGGTGTGTTTGGAAAGGTAATTTAACTATTACTCTCTGCGCGACAGCTGCGCCACGTAGTCTGCTGCAAGTCGTACGCAGGCGATCTGACTGGTAACCTGCTTGTGTCAGCGCTGTGCGGTAGCGCTCGGCTGACGTCACGGAACAATTAAAACAGTAAACAGTGAAGCTAATCCTAGATCCTACTTAATGGGGAAGCTAAGAGGGCAGGATCTTATTAGCTAAATAATAAAGGATAAGACCAGTGGCTTCTATTACTTTTAAATGTAATGTGTACCTCGATTTTGAGGTACGTTTGCAAATAGCAGTTCAAATGATAAAAATAAAGAATTATTACAGCCCAAGCACAGGGGGATGTGAGTGTAGTTTGATGGTGAGTGTAGTGATCGCTTGAGTCACTTACCTAACAGCAGCGGTTCGTCACGTCGGTAGCACTTAGGCAGACTGATACCGGGTGCATGAACTCCCGGGGTTCTTATAGGCTTTTCGTGCTACGTCTGCGGAATCCGTACATTCCTCCCAAGTCATAGTCCTTTCTAGGGTCGTTGCCTGGGACACGAGGCTACTTGAGCTCATGTAGGTGCTAACTTATTAGTCTTATAATTTTGTAATTGTTATTTGTAGGTTTTTAAAGTAATTGTTTGGAATTTGGATTTGTCGTGGATTTTATTCAGGGGATGAGGGTGGCGTACCCTAGGGGTACAACAACCCCCTTTGTAGGGTTAGTTATCGTCCTCGATAACTGGACGAAGACGTGGGGGTGGTTTTTGTAAAATAGGGCATCTTCTTCTTTCTTGGAATTCTTCTATCTTCTGTTCTTCTCTTCTTTTCTTCTTTTAATTTGGTCCGTAAATGTATGGGTGGCGTCGTCGGGGGTGTGTGGGTAGCCTCGTGGAAGATAGGGGTGAGGAGGGGGGGGGGGGGTAGATATGAAATTTGTAATGTAGGAGTAATCGTCGAAAGTTGAAGGCTGTATATAGGTGCCTTCTATAGATTGTGCGTCCGGGTAGTGCTCAGCGATCATGTGTAAGTGTGTATGGTGAGGGGAACAATATTTCTTTACATTGATATTCAAAAAATGCAACAGGGGGTCGTGAAGCTTACTTGTTTGTTATGTAACATTATTGACCGGGCGGGATACAACATTTGTCCCTATTGGCATGTGTAACAAATGACAAAGTATATTGAGAAACAAAACAGTAAATACAACATAAACATAAAACATATCATTAACAATTCAACTAAAGGGGTGCAGGAACACAACGAGAGGAAAAAACATCCTAGGGGTGGGGGGGGAGGATATACAAATAACGTGCCTCCGGTGCGGTTGAAAAACTGCCCTCGCGTGCCCTGCACGTGTGTAAAAAAGATAGGGTGGAGAGAAAGAATCAAAGAAATGTCGCAGGGTGTATTTTAAGGGAATATAGTTAGAGGTGTTTTATTGTGGGGAAGAAATACGACATTTTTACAACGGGGATTTTAAAAGAATAGAAAGGAAAAACAATGTGTAAAATAAAACAATCCATATACCTTCATACATTTGCAATCTGAACCTTGTGCGAACAATATCCTCAATCTGCTTTCAACAAAAATCTCAGCGCAGCAATACCATATTTTATCATTTTTAACACAAAACTCTAGTAACTATACCAATATTCTACATTTAAAACAAAACTCTATTAAGTATACCAATATTCTACATGTTAAAACAAAACTCTATTAACGATACCAATATTCTACATGTTAAAACAGAACTCTACTAATGATACCAATATTCTACCAATACCGAAGTTGCGCAACTATATCGCTGTTATATTCTTTCATTTACCACAATATTGTACTCTATGAATGTTAACACTACTTCGAGTGCACTCTAACTTAATACCTATATGTAAATTACTATCTAAGACCTACAGGCTATGTACGACAAATCTATAGTAGGACTATATTATGACTCGCTCCCTGTGGGCGAGCGAAGTCATCTTGGCAGCACAACTCGTCCTTTACAGAAATAGGCGCGAGCTGTGTGGCCGTAGTGCACCTCTCATTATAGGTGTCAAATTGTTTGTTGTTGATCCGACCCCCAGTGGGGGATATCCCGCAGGTATATCTCCACCGTGGTGCGGATGTGCGCCTGGAAATATGTATCATGTGGGGGGGATTGTGTATTGGCCGTGTGAGTGTGAAATGTGGGGGCGGGAAATTTGTGTAGTAATAATACATATTATTGCATATGTCACGTCGCCATCTGTGGGGACCAAAAAGACATATAAAATCATAATAGAGGGTATTCACCCTCGGCATCTGTGGGGTGAACCTGTGGAGGTATATAGAAAAACATTTCATCTGACAAATATATCACATTATGTCACTTTCATCGGTAATCTCGGCGAGTGCCCAAAATGGAGCCACTCCTGATGCATATGCGCAAAGTATGCACCACTATGTGCGCTGTGTCCGGATTCGGCGCCTCAGCTTTTCAACCTGCGCTGAAAAATAAATACATAAATATAATCATAAAACATAGGTTTATAATTACTACTGGCCATTTGTTATTTTATACTTTCATATACCTTTCCATTTGGTTTATACATTATTCCTTATTTTCTATACCTTCGCATTTCCTTATTCTTATTCATCTTTTTCCTAAATCCTTGTACTACTTCATCCTTTATTCCTTACTGGATATATCTTTGTATTTCTTTATTCCTTCTTACTCATTATTTCCTATAACTTCACTTTACTTTATTCATATTCTTTCTTTCCTATATCATTGTGTTACTTCATCCTTTATTCCTTATTTGCTATATCTTTGTATCTCTTTATTCCTTCTTATTCATTATTTCCTATAACTTCACTTTACTGTACTTCCTATTCATTTCTGTCCTATATCATTGTGTTACTTCATCCTTCATTCATTATTGTATACACCTTTGTATTTCTTTATTCCTTCTTACTCATTATTTCCTATAACTTCACTTTACTGTACTTCCTATTCATTCCTGTCCTATATCATTGTACTACCATTTCCTTTATTCAATATTGTTTATGCCTTAGTATTTCATTGTGCTATCGGCCCTTCCATTGAAGAACACTCATGTGAACGGTATGGACCGTTCCAATATGCTATCGTCCCTTCCATTGAAGGACAATCACGTGAACGGTATGGACCGTTCCTATATACTATCGTCCCTTCCATTGAAGGACAACCACGTGAACGGTATGGACCGTTCCTATCGGGCTTACGCATCTGCGTAAGACCGCATTCGGCGCTCATATATTGCCACTTAGGCAATATCAATATATTCCTCCCCCTGGGGCACAATAGTAGCTGTAACCTCGGCCAGGGAGAGAATCGTAGATTCGTCGTATATATCAAGTATCATGGGTGATACCCTCCGGGGGTACCAGAGGAGATCATCGGTGTTAGATACCTCGGCCCGGGGATCATATATTCATTATTTCATTATTTCATGTCATTATTTTATCATTTCATTCCTTTCTTATTTCATTATTCCGTTATCTCATTATACCATTTCATTACTATATTCTGTCACTATTTCCTTATTTCATTATTTCCTTATTCCCTTAATTCATTATTCCATTTCATCATTATTCAGTATTATTCATCGTTATTCATCTTCACCTGCCGCTGCAGGACTTGCTCCCGCTGTAGAGCATATACTTAGCCTTACATGCTAACTAACGTCAAATCATAGGGGTCGTCTTGGGAAGGAGGAAGTATCCTGTCCGATGTGGGGGTAGTTTATTCCCTCATCGAACCATCAAGCCTCCATCCGCAGGTACAGCTTAGACGACGTTAGGGCATAAAATGGGTATAACGGACCCTATGCTAGGGGAGACAGGCTAGGTACTTCCTCTAACACAGGCGCTTGCCCGCCCTAACACGTCACCACTATGACCTCTCGTCGGTCGTCAACCTAGAAGTCATATACTGTCATGTCCTGGGCTATCCTTGCCGTCAGTCCTGGGTACAACTTACCAATATCTATTTTCCCTTGGAAAATAGGGTCACATCTATCAGAGTGCACCTCCGTGCACAAACCATGAAAAGAAAGTGTCAAGCGGTATTGTGTTTTGTAGGGTGTCATAGTTATACGGGGGGGATAACTGTGGTGGCACAGTGCACTTTAGTTGCGCCTGGCTCGTCGTATATCCAGCTAATGTCAGCTGCGTGTGATTCCCTCTCACATGTTAGTAGGTTAGTGAAGGATGTGAAGGGTATTCCCGTGTTAATGGGCAGTTGTAAGTATTTTAAAATTTGTAAGTATCGGTAAATCGTGGTCCTATGGGGATGTTGGGAAACGTTAAGTGGTAGGAATTCTCGACCGGTGTGGGTGAGGATTTTATTGGTTAGGACCTGGGTGTTCAGCGTGGTTGTTAGATACCGTGCTGAAGGAGGTAGGGTAGCATTTATGCTCAAAACTGACATGCAGGGTAAAAATGTTGGTTATAAAAATAAAACAATGCATGCACTGGTGTTAGCGGGTTAAGCCTGGGACGCAAAGCTGTTAGCTCTAAAGTTCCGAATGTTGATTAACATATAGCCACGAGCGATAAATCATGGTGTACTCCCTGGTAATTGCATGATTACCAAGTGCCGTGCATTATAGGGAACAATTGTACAAGTGTGTATCTGTAGAGTGTCAATATGTATCTTGGGAGGGAGATGTGCTTTTAAGTTTGGACGCACTAGTCGCAATATATGGCATCTGGGGCCATAATAATATTTTACTGCTGTCCATACTCGTAATATATATTCTAGACTTATACACTATAAAGTCTATATCTTAAAACTGGTCATTTAGGATTATTATGTAATATGATCCCTTAACTAGAGATACTGTCTAGAGATACTATGTATAGATATTCTAAACCAGGTTATATTGCAGCGCACTATGTGTGTGGCGTAAGTCCTTCCTGTATGAGGGCTTATTGCTGCAAAAAAAATATTCTATCCACCCTACGGAAATGTGGGGGATCCATAAGTGTGTATTGCCATTCTATTAGTTGGGAGGATGGTATATATGAATGCCATCTATATGTTAAATGGGGCTATAAATTCCACTAAATGTGGCGTTTTAATTATGGAGTTCAAGAGGGGTAAAATGCGCGGGGGGGGGGGGGAATATGAATGCGCTATCGCTTGAAATAAGTTTGCTCGTCCAAATTTGGAAGAGAATATTTTGTTCAATATCGCTGTACCGTGAATAAAATAAATTAAAACCTCCTAAGTGGGAAGTAGATTTATATATTTATATGGTCACGGAGACATGCTCGTGTTTTCCTATGTTGGATGGTGTATCTATATAAGGGTGTATTCGAGGGCAAAAGTATATTAAAGCCCGCTGAGAGATAAAATCCGGTGTATTTTGTGTGACGCGGCGCTGTGTGAATATCACCGATAATACTGGCTTCTGGTCGTGAAATATGCTATCCCGGTGTTAAGTAGTGAGGGATGAAGGGGGTGAACTAAAAGAAAAATATTTGGTGACCCTGGTGTGTATAGTATATTCCGACAATTATATGTCTCGCTCTTAGTGTCGTTTGAATTCAGCGCGCGAGAGTATATCCATTATGGCTGCCTGCTAGTTACTTGTCACGTGAGAGGCGTGGCTGGTGATAGCGTGTGTATACGGAAGTTATCAGCTATCGCTACTGCGAGGCGGTACCTGAGGCGTTGATTGGCTGTCGGGCTGTAGTAGTGCATGTTTATCGTGGCGCTATTCTGATTGGATCTGAGCTCTAAGAGTGGGTGTCAAGCACGGGGCTTTGTTATTGTACCGTAGATGAACTGTCAAAAGCACGTGTTATGTGTCAAATGGAGTGGTTATCATCTATGCATCGTTTTAAGCTATACAGTCTGTGTGTTATGTAATTTGGGTGGAGGCTATTAACTGTCCGTCTGTATATCGGGAAGCTACGCATGTTCGTCTGTTGGGGGAACTCTAATGGGATTACGCTGTCATCATATCGTACCTAAATGTGGCAAATGATATGTATATAACTATTGTGTTTCTTGTATACCAGTTATGGAAAACGCTGGAGTGTGTTATGCATGTCCGAAAGCATATGGCGAATTCCTGTGGCTGTAAAAATTCTGGGTGTTACTATGTAGAAAAGTGTTTCAGTGGTTTGCACTTGTCTACTCCGGGAAAATGAAAAATAATGCGGGGCGCATTAATATGCTGGGTGTCCATCTATAGACAAATGTTTCTGTTTTTTACTTCCACTTCCTGCGGGAAAATGGAAAATGGTGTCTATAAAATATATTTAGTTACACTGTATTTAATTTTAAATCGTATTATCCTATATTGGGAATGTGTGGACGCGTGTAGCGATTCCATGTGGGTGTATCAATGTTGGGTGTCACCCTGTAGGAAATGTGTTTCCGTGGTTTACTCCCGTCTACTCCGGGAAAATGAAAAAATAATGCGGGGCGCAGTAATATGTATATTCATAGTGAATGTTGTATTCTATGTGTTGGATTGTCCGTGTAGTAGCATAATGGGCTACATTTACCGGGCATTCTGCTGTGTGGAAGTGAGATGTATACAGTGTATTGTCCTAACTGAATGTGTTGTTGCGGAGATGATGTATTCCTATTCCGTATACGCTGTTTGTGAAATCAAGTGGATATTTAGTCTTTATATATTAAATAAAATCATCGGGCTTGTGTTAATCGTTATCTATAAAATTCAGCATGATTATGTCTATGGTCGATACTCATTCCTTATCGTGATCCCAGGAGGGTAGGCTATCACCTGCTCTTGACTCGATTTACGCCTTAGGAAAACGTGGAACAGCTATGGACCATTAACGTATTAGTTGCCCAATATATTTATATCCATGCGCTCATGGCTGATATTCATCCTATTGTGTTGTGACCCAGGAAAGTAGGACTTAACCTGCCTTTGACTTGCTGACGCCTTAGGTCGACTATAGGACATTTATGGGCCATGGCGTTGTTGTGCTACTAATGGACATATATATATATATGTATGTGCCATGTCGTATCACGTTGCCTCAAAACGAAAATATGTAAGTTTAACGTATGATTGTAATGCTAAGTGTTTATCTACTGTGTATATGTAAATTAAAGGGGATCTATGTAAGGATTTGTGGTCCTGTTGGAGCCTTGTGGCACTTATGAAATTGCTTATAAAATTACGAATATCATTTCGTCATATAGTAGATCATTATGAACAGTTTGTACTTAGCGTAAGGATGATAAATGGATTTCTAAGTCGACTGTTAGAGGTATAGCCCCAAGCACCTAGAAATGTCTAGGAGTCCAATCGGTCGTCGGCTAGGATGAGATGATTATAATTATAATTGTAATTTAAATGATTTCCCTACTCCGTCGGCTAGGATGGTATTTCGCCATGTATGAAAACTGTCCATTTTGTCTGTCTTTATGACGGTATTTGGTGGTCAATTCCACTGTGATCTAGAAAATATTTTTTTTTAAAAGATCCCCTGTGAGGATAAAAAATATGTGGAACGGAGTATGTGTTAACGTCATAAGTGCTGTGTATACAACTTGTGAGTCTTGGAGTACTGGCGTCTCGGGTGTCGAGAATCTCTGTGCGCATTTCCCGCATCCTGCATTGCATGCAGAGCGCTACTCACTCTCTGTGTGGAGTTTGCCTTACTTAGTAGCCTATGTGAAGTGATTTAATATGCATTAAAAACATCTTTTGAATTACAGTGTATGGGATATGTAATATGTGTAAGTATAAGTTAACCTTATTCCCAGTGTTTCCTAACTGTGTGTTCAGCTGACCTCTATATGCTGATGCTGTGACGGTATGATAACCTGTGTGATTGTGTCACATCCTACTGGCTGTGGTGGTAATAATCTACCTGTGTACTAGCGCAATTGTGTGTGGAATTATACTAAGTGTCGCTATACTCTGTCATGAGTATGAATCTGCTGTGGCCTATTGGGAAATCCGCTAACCTGTGTTGTTGTGTGTCTACTGCTATGCCTTTGCGGAAGTTCGTTAATCTGCATTAGTGTATAAGTATTGCGTTCCATTATAGAAATGTCGCTAACCTGTGGTCCTGTATATGTTAGGGCATTGTGTGTATGCACTGCAGCTAACCTGTGTTATTGTGTTGTCTGTAACTTGGTATGTGCTTTCGCTACTACTGGAGTAATGGCGTTAGCTATAGAAATTGTATTATATGTTCCGTAATGTATTATATTTGGCCCTATGTATCAACTTATTGGCATATTCTGTGATAATGTAGTGTTTCGGCCTGTCATCCCGCCTTAATATGGGGTGACTGTTGGCATCCGTGTACTTTCTAAAGTTGTCCAAGTAAAAATGTTGTGTATTAATCTCCTAGATGTGGTCATTAGCCATGGGAGTGTTAGTCCCTCTAGTGTTATGGGAAATGTATGTAAGCGCCTATTATTTATCACATTTGTCGGAATTTGTTATCGGTCGCTGCCGAAGGTATATATATATATATAAACAATTAAGCTATATATTTGTGCTCCTCAACTGTGTTCTGTGAGTATATTTGTGGGGGAAGGGTACGTTACCGTATCGTCCCTTATGACATGTGAGTTGATCTTTAGTCGGTCGCCTAATGCTCGCGACCGTGTGTGGAAATCTAAATGCGGTTACGTAGGAAAAATGTGCGCTATGTATAAGTTTATATGAATGTGAAGTGTGTAGATATCTTCCTATGGTAAAGGAATCCTTCTGTGGTTTGCCATGTGTTCTTCATGTGTGTGAATGACCCTTGTTGCGCACGGCCATGTATGAGCGTGGTAGTCTACGTGACTGGGCGGAAAAGACTGTTGCCATGCATGTGTCGCGTATGGCTGACTGAGCATTACGTCTCTCGTTACTTCCGTATGTTGGGATAGAGGATTGACCTCGCTTGCCGTGCACTGTGTATGACATGTGCAAGATCCTGTCTACAATATATTATCTGCAAAAACATGTATGCACTTTACATATCATAAATATGGAACTATTATTAAGAATGTTATGTCGGTATCTCCTATTTGAAATTCTGCAACTGAAGCTTACTTATGGTGTGGGGCCAAACTGGGATTGGTATTTACCTCTATTTCAGACTGCGGTTACTAGTTGCCATAGCGCAATTGGCGCTATTGTCAATGCTTATTTGGCGTACCGTGTTTATGGGGTTCTAAGGGGAATGTGAGGCATATGTGCTACTAAATATATACCTAGCCTTGATCTGTCTGAGACTAGTGTGTGTTAACAGAATTCATTATTCTAGACATACATGAAACAAAATAAATATAACCTGGTACACATTGTTATATCATTTATAACTAAACATGCAACTTATAATTAAGCTTCGTATCATGCAGTGTTGGGAACTGTCGGTGACTGCTAGTTGTGAGCATGGCTACTAAATGCCATAGCGCATAGGGCGCTTGTAGGATTCATATGGTCCTGGGTTTGAGCTATGTGTGGGAAAAATATAGTTTAATTCCTGAGACTGGTGATTTAATGCTTTCGTTTCCTATGGCTCTGGGGACTGGGGAAACGTGGCGATATTCTACGTGGGACTGCTGCAAGCGGAGCCTGTCTCGACATTTCTTATCCTCTACTTACACCTAAATGTTGTGGTGTGAAAGGAAAATTGGCTGTGAAAGCGAGTTATATTATGCGTAAGGCTATTACGTGGTCTGGTTTACTGGTATTATAATTCATTGTACCTTCAATTATATAAAAATAATGTGTTCTAAATTGGCAATTTCGAATTCTATTTATCGCAAGTAATGGCACCGTCTCCCTCGGATTGCCAAAGCGGCTTTTGCACCTGGCATCCACTCAAGGGATGCATTTTCCGTGCGAGGCGTTTGGAGAAGGGTGATCTTAGGTTTGTGTAGTCTACCTTCTATTTTCGGGATTGTGATCGGAATGAGGCGGTGAATTAATATGGCTTTTCGGCGTACCTTAGGACTGATGCTGGCCGAAATAGGCGCTAAGGTCCTAGGGCATAATGGAAGCGTGGGGATGGAAATGTTACTACGCGGCAGTGGGACTGTGTTTGCGTGTGTCTCGTTCCCCGTGGCGAGCTGCGGATGTGGCATGGCCACGGCAGTCTCCTTCCTAATAGGAGTGGGCATTAGAGGAATGGGTGTGTTGGCTACTTTTGGTGTATTGTCTGTACTGACCGCTTCCATTGGGGTAGGTGGATGTGTTAACAGCTCAAATGTAAGAAAGTGTGGCTGGATCTGACGGAAACGTTGCCATATCTCGGCGTATTGCAGGGTAATCACCCTGGCTTGTTCCGCCAGTCTCGTGTTGACTGTATTTACCCTAAGGTGTTCTATCTTAAGTTGAGAATGTTGTCTGTGAAGGGTCTCGTGGAGCAAGTGAAGCTTACCCTGTGTTCGGTTAAATTGTTGCCTGATGGCTGGGATGGGGCCCCTAATGACATATTTATGTCCTGTTTTGTGGGAAAGGGCTCCCATAATTCTCTTATATTGGGCACGCAGTATTTTCTGCAGGCGGTTCAGGTAATCCTGTTGGTCCGCTAAGGATTTGTGCCACGCAATTAAGCTTTGCAAGGCGTCTATACGCTGCAATGTATGTATGCGGTTAAGGGTTGCCATGCTGAATATAGAATTATAATAGGCTTTTGGTCGTATATGTGTGTTTCCTATCGCAATGTATGTATTTCGTGAGTAGGGAACTATCGATAGAGGTGTCTGGGCAAGTGAATCTGTGGGATTTATTTTCTTGGGTTATCTGGTATACTTCCTATTCCGCGGGGTTGGAAAATAAAATATTAGTACTGCAATCCTATATGAGATATCGGGGACCGAAGTGGGTGTGCAATTAAATAATGTGACCCCTTATTAATTATATAGTGTGGGCGTAGCAAATTTGGGGTTTTAAGTGGCTGTAAGGGTGGCGTTAATGAACGTATCTCTGTTAGGGTGGGTCTGGGTGGTTATAAAAATCTTACTGGTCCCTTATTTCAAAAAATTTCCTAATTTTGGGTGGCGTTTGCTTGGCTACTATGAGGTTTTAGGTTCTAAGGATCTTTTCCATGGAATACGTTGTCTGTATTCCTGTTGGCGTTGTTTTAATACAACGTCGCGGTACCCCTTGCCTCCGCCATTTGTAAGGTACCTGTGAGGGTGGCCTGTACAAAGAATTAACCTAAGGGATGAAATTAGTCTAATTAGGGGGCGAGCTTGACAATTGCTGTAAGAGGTGTGGATTATTTAGTGATTTGCGATCGTCAGTACGATCTGCAAGGAGAACTCCCCAATGTACTGTTTGACGGGGTAGTTCCGGGTGAGGGTGTGTTTGGAAAGGTAATTTAACTATTACTCTCTGCGCGACAGCTGCGCCACGCAGTCTGCTGCAAGTCGTACGCAGGCGATCTGACTGGTAACCTGCTTGTGTCAGCGCTGTGCGGTAGCACTCGGCTGACGTCACGGAACAATTAAAACAGAAAACAGTGAAGCTAATCCTAGATCCTACCTAATGGGGACGCTAAGAGGGTAGGATCTTATTAGCTAAATAAATAAAGGATAAGACCAGTGGCTTCTATTACTTTTAAATTTAATGTGTACCTCGATTTTGAGGTACGTTTGCAAATAGCAGTTCAAATGATAAAAATAAAGAATTATTACAGCCCAAGCACAGGGGGATGTGAGTGTAGTTTGATGGTGAGTGTAGTGATCGCTTGAGTCACTTACCTAACAGCAGCGGTTCGTCACGTCGGTAGCACTTAGGCAGACTGATACCGGGTGCATGAACTCCCGGGGTTCTTATAGGCTTTTCGTGCTACGTCTGCGGAATCCGTACATTCCTCCCAAGTCATAGTCCTTTCTAGGGTCGTTGCCTGGGACACGAGGCTACTTGAGCTCATGTAGGTGCTAACTTATTAGTCTTATAATTTTGTAATTGTTATTTGTAGGTTTTTAAAGTAATTGTTTGGAATTTGGATTTGTCGTGGATTTTATTCAGGGGATGAGGGTGGCGTACCCTAGGGGTACAACAATACTTTTGAATTTTCGCCTGTTTCCCATTGCCGTCATTGCGGATATCAAACAAATGTACCGTCATGTTTTAATTCAATCCGAACAGCAAGATCTTCAGAGAATCTTATGGCGTCACAAAACTAGTAAACCTATTAAAATATTTCGATTAAAACAGTTACGTATGGTCTTAAACCTTCCGCTTTCCTTGCTATCCGATCCTTACATGTTAGCCTCTCAAGATGGTCATTTATTTAACGCTAAATCTTCAGAAGCATTAACCATATCTTTTTATGTCGACGATTACCTTCAATCCTTTCGGACTCTTGAAGAAGCTGCTCTCATTTCTCTTGAACTAAAAGCCTTGTTAAAAATGGAGGATTCCCACTTCATAAGTGGAATTCGAATTCACCTGACTTCCTTGCTCAATTTCCCGACGAAGATGTAGATCCTTCTTCTGTCGAAATTGGCGGAGATTCCGAATCCATAAAAATGCTAGGAGTACACTGGTGCACTCGCAATGATACTCTCATCTACAAGGTCTCGCTTTCCAAAGAGCTCCATAACACAGAAAGGCAAATCTTGTCTGAAATAGCTAAGATTTTCGATCCGCTTCAATTTCTTGCTCCAGTCATTGTAATCGCCAAGCTTTTTATGCAAGAGCTATGGTCTCTCAAATGTGAATGGGACGAAGCTGTTCCCTCTTCTTTCCTTTACAGATGGCTTTCTTTTAGATGTAGTTTACTTGACCTTTCACTTATTGAAATTCCTAGAAATTTAATTAGCGCTTCTCCCAATACACTGAAGAAAATGGAAATTGCAACACTATGAAGGCATTGGTCGTTTGTGTTGATTTTCAAGATATGGAACGATGCCATGTAGGTATGTAAACGATCAAAGTTTCAGACCCATTGGATTGTTGCTACAGGTCTCCACACGTGATTGGTCGCGGAGGAATCAACTCAAGTATACGGACTCTGGTGTAGCGTAGTTGACTTGCAGTCTGTGCAGAGAAGTGTTCCCCGTCAAACATGCCTCGACGACAGAGAAGAGCACGCTATCAACAACTGTCGCCCTTTGAGAAGGCTCGGATAATTGGGCTGTGTGAGGCTGGATTATCGCTAAGGACTGTCGCTGCACGTGTTGGCCGACAGGCATCTATGGTACAACGTGTATGGCAGCAGTGGTCAAATGAAGGTACCCACATTCGTAGACCTGGCACATGCCCAGCGCGACAGACAACTGTGAGAGAAGATCGCCGCATCATTCGGATGGCCCGGATGGAACCCCATGCAACAGCAGCGCAAATTCGAGAAGCTGTGGCACCCCACGTTACACAACAAACAGTTGGTAATCGCCTGCGAGCAGCTGGCTTACGATCCCGTGTCCCTGCAGAAGGTGTTCCATTGACCCCACAACAGCGACGTGTAAGGCTGGCCTGGTGTCGAGAACGATCGACGTGGGTCGACGAATGGCATAGGATCGTCTTAAGTGGTGAATCGCGCTTCTGTCTTGCCCGCAGTGATCGCCGGAATCGTGTGCGCCGACGTACCGGGGAGAGGTGCCGCCCAGACCTTATTGTCGAAAGGCACACAGGGCCACCACCAAGCATTATGGTCTGGGGAGCTATTGGCTTTAATGTGAAATCACAATTAGTGCTTCTTGAGTGCATTATGACTGCTCGATAGTACGCTGATAGGGTACTCAATCCAGTGGTTGTCCCTATGATGGCGAACATTGCTAATGGGATGTTTCAACAGGACAATGCCCGTGTTCACACTGCACGCATCTCCAGAGAAGCTCTCCACGACATCACAACCTTAGAATGACCCGCCAGATCCCCGGACCTAGGTCCTATTGAGCATGTGTGGGACATGACGGGTCGACAACTGGCCAACCGTCCTCAGCCACCCACAACTCTGGAACAACTGACCCATGCAGTGCAGCAAGCATGGGCCACAATTCCTCAGGAAGCGATCCAGGGCCTTATTGACTCCATGCCTCGCCGAATTCATCAATGTATTGCAGCTCGTGGTGGGCACATCCTGTATTGATTGCTGTCCAAACTTGCGTTCAGAGGGACCTGAAAGTGTAATCATCGTATCACAACCGTACACTCGTTCTGCATGTTCAATTGCAGCAATGTAGCATGTCTTTGCCGACAGCTCCGAAAAAGCTTACGGTTGCTGTGCCTACCTGGTCTATTGCAATCCTCTAAACGAATCTTCACGTTCAAATCTTATTTGTGCTAAATCTAAAGTAGCCCCGCTTAAAACTATCACTTTGCCCAGACTCGAAGTGTGTGCTGCACTCATGGCCGCAGAACTTGCCAAATAACTGCAGAAAGTCTTAAAAATTGAATTTTCTCAAATCTATCTATGGAGCGATTCCATGATTACTCTTTCTTGGATCGCCAAAACTCCCACCCACTGGCAAACCTTCGTTACCAATAGTGTTTCCAAAATTCAAACGCTTTCTTTGGGATGTCAATGGAGACATGTGCCTAGCGCTGATAACCCCGCTGATATCATCTCTCGTGGTTGTTTACCCTCTCAATTGGCAGCGTCTCAGTTGTACAGGTATGGGCCCTCGTGGTTCATCGAAGACTCTTCTTGCTGGCCTTCTAAACCTCCAATTACAAACTCCAACTTGCCTGACGTTAAAGTAGCTAAATCAACCGTTTCGTGTCTTATTTCCAGCGTTTCATTTCCCTTATTATCTCTCCATTCTTCCTTTCATAAACTGATTCGAATTTTTGCTTATCTACTTAGATGGAAATATCTTGTTGTTGACCATCCTGTTCTTCCTAAACCGATCTAACCAATCATGAATTAAATCTTGCTAGTGTTAAAGTTTTGCAACTCACACAGCAAGAAGCTTTCCCTCCCGAATTGTCTTTACTTTCAGCTAAGAAAGATCTTTCGAAATCTAGTCGTCTTCGCGCCTTAGCCCCTTAGCCCCTTTCCTTGATGACAATGGATTACTTTCGCACTCTTCACTTCCTGAAGACAAAACGCATCCTGTCATTTTGCCTTCCAAACATCACGTAACTTCTTTAATAATACGTGACTTCCATTATCGAAATCTGCACGTTGGTACTCGCACACTGCTTTGTTTATTAAGGGAAAAGTACTGGATAATAAATGGAGTTCATGAAGTTTCCTCAGTAATACAAAAATGCATCCCCTGCTTTAAGGTGAAACCTAAGGTTAGCACTCAAATGATGGGCGTTCTACCTTCTTTCCGCTCTTCTCATATTCGTCCCTTTGCTTTAACTGGCGTAGATTACATGGGTCCATTTCAATATCAACGCAATTCTCCTGAAGCTAGACGCAAATTATTTGAAAAAGTCTATGTTTCTCTCTTCGTTTGCATGGTTATTGGTGCGATCCATCTGGAACTAGTAACAAATGCCTCTACTTCTCACTTTTTGTCAGCTGTTTCTCGCTTCACTGCCAGGCGTGGCTTCCCTTCTGAAATGTTCTCCGATAACGTCTCCACCTTTCAAGGCGCCGCCTCATTGTGGAAGAAAGCTCTTATATCTTCTCCTGCCACGGAACAAATTTCTAACTTCTCCTACGTTAAGGTTTCAAATGGTGGTTTATACCTCCTTACGCCACCCCCACCCCCATCACGGCGGTAGTTGGGAATCTTGTGTCAAGCTTACTAAACGTCATGTAAAAATGGTTTTAGGCAGTCGTACTCTAACTTATGAAGAATTTAACTCACTGTCTATTCTAATTGAAGGTGTTGTTAATAGTCGCCCCTTGACCCCGCTTTCTAATGACCCTGATGATTTACTTCCATTAACACCTGGTCATTTCCTTATTGGTAGTTCTCTTTCTTCCCCTCCTCCCCTTCCAAATTCACATAGAGATTCTAATTTGCCTATTTTTTGGCGTAAAATTGAAGCTCTTCGTAATTCCTTCTGGAAAAGGTGGAAATTAGTGTACTTAACTTCTTTGCAACGGCGACAGAAGTGGCTTCTTTCCAATCCTGACATCAAAGTGGGAGATCTAATTTTGGTAAGGGATTCTTCCTCGTACCACCCACCCCCTCCCCACCTAGTTTGGATCTCTGGCAGGGTCGCGGAATGCTACCCGGGAAGGGATGGAAGGGTCCGGGTGGTGAAGGTCTTGACTACCAACGGTCATATCATAAGACCCATCTTTCTCATTGCTCCCCTTCCTCTGAATCCTTAAAATCGTTTTTGTTGTTCTCTGCTGGTGTCTGGCCCCCCAGTATTGAAACGTTTTGCTTAGGCTGGGATGACAAGTGAAACGGTATTTACTTTGCTCCACGTTGAGCGTAAAATGAAACGTTTTGCTAGCCCCTAACTGTTGGGTGAGAAATGTAACTGTTTACCTTTGCCTAAGCTATGTTGTTTTAATGGGCGCCAAGACCTCAACGCAATGTTGAAATCTAAATTTGTATTTAACAACGTCTAGCTCTGGCAGAACACATTCAAGACTCTATTCACTCAGATCGTGGTATGATTTGATCATTAACCCAACAAACAATTGTATCAGGAGAAGGAATTGGTCTATATCTAATGCTACCTACTGAAAGCAAAGATTGCATTGTAAAAGAAATGAATTTATTATATAAAACAAGTATAGCAAAATTAATAATAATAATAATAAGTATAAAATTTAAATTGGAGCGTTGTGATTTGAATATTACCGATAGAAAATTACGTGAAAACGGAGTCTGATAAATTATTGATTTTACTCTTATTCCCAAGCTATGAAGTTACTGAAATATGAAATATAAAACCAAGAGAAATGAGAGACTGCGTATTTCTGCGTCATTAGCGCTTACCACTGGAAATGCCCGAAGCCTTTCCCTCGTACTGGATGATGCTGTGAGCTTCCCACAGTCTCCTGGATGTCGTCATCTTCGTCGATGTTTGATGAGATTCTGGTAGATTAGATAATTCTATGGTCCGTACCTCGGACCCAAACACTCGTACAACCGCACTGGTTAAGTTTTACAAAAGTTAGTCCTCCAATCCACGGAACATCGGAGCGATTCCCGCGTACAACCGTACTCGTTAAGTTCTACACAGATAGTCCTCGTTCCACGGAACATCGGAGCGACTCCCGCGTATAACCACACTCGGCAAGAACTACACAGATTGTCCTTGTTCCACGGCGCGTCGAACGATATATGCACCTGTCGGCTCCCCCACTCTTCAGCCGACTTGTAGCTTGCGTGGTCTCCACTGATTGTCTCTGCCACCCCGCTACTTCCCCTCCTCTAGTTCATTACACTCGCCGCGGCGATGATGAAGTCGATTTCCGTTCCAACTATTCGCCTTTCCTGGACGCTGCGACCCAGGATTGCGTCATGCTTTCCGACAAGATTAAGCGTGTACTTGAATTCCCTGTGAGTCACGTCTCTCGATATACCCTAACTGACGAAAACTCCGTAAAATTCCGCAATCACATAATTTTCTATGATATTGTCGTTCGTAATAATTTGCTTGATAGCGTTTTCTAAGACATAGAAAACCTATCTGAATGCTAATAATTTTTATAAAATGCTCCGAAAATACCTTAATAATAATTATAATAAATTAATAATAATAATAAATGAACATGAAAAATTCTCTTGGCTGAACAATTTGCCGCGTAAATAAATATTGAATGGCTTCCTACTGACTTATGCCAGTTGCATAAAAAACCCTCGAAAAACACGTTACAGTATGGTGTATTCCCTGGAATACACGTCTAGTCAGAGTTAGCTCTTGCTGCTCTTTGCCTTTTTCCTTAGCTTTATTTATTCAATTTCCTTTCTTACAGACACCATCAGCGACCCTCTGTATTCTATCTCTCTCAATCTATGTGCCTAAGTTGTTTTCTAAGTTTGTTCTAGATGTGTATCTTCTATGGAATCTACCTAGCGGCATCTTGCGGCTACCCACTTAAGTTCTTCAAACTCCTCGAGTCAAGATGACACACACCGATCCACCAGGCGTCGTCTTCGTCGTCAGCTAACATCTCCCTGTAGACACTGCTCCATGAAGAAGAATATTTTTTGTATAAGGGTTTTTATTTTTTCAATGTTTCCCATTCTGTCATAAGCTCTTTCGTTTCCCTTCCCTCTCCCCCTTGCCTACCTAGCTCTATCATGTGCGCTTTTGCTCGCTCTCACTTCTAGTCTAGTCTTCAAGTGATCAGTTTGGTGCTCCCTCTTAGAGGCCAGCCTCCTGTCTCTATGAGGCAATTTTAAAATCGACGCCATATCTGATTTTTAATATAACGGTTACCAGGAACCATCGCCTGCTCATCATGCAAAGTAAATTACAGTGATTTTAAACATTTTAATGAGTTTTTAATCTTAACTGCAAAGCTTCAATGGATTTATTCTGATTTTCTAATATTGTGCAATAACAGCCACCGCGGGATTTTCTGTCATGTTCAAGATAACGAAAGCTTATTTTCGAACATGAAATTTAGTACTTCTTGTACTATATAAAAGGGATTCTTTCTCTCACCGTGGGATTTTTGTTAAAACTCAATAATAACTTCTAAAACTTAACTTGCCTTCGAGGGATTTCTACCACTCCATCGAACTGTCATTACAGTTCTGGAATTTTCCATAAAACTTCAAACCGTGAAGCACTACGCCCAATACAGTCAAATTGCTGAAAACCTAAAGTTAGCTGTAACTATCCATTGCAACTTAAAACTTGCTCAACGCACAAAACATGATTAAATTCAACTAAGTATCTCCATAAACTGCAATAACTTTTCTCTTGTTCTATTAACTTTCAGTGATATAATAGTGAAAATCTTAACACCTATCAACAAACTTTATTGCAAAACAGTGTCCGTTCAACTATCTACCGCACCGCGTTTGATTGAGAGCAATAAAACTGGCCAGACCTTTGAATTCCTATCTCCTTTTCCTCAAATACCTTTTACTAACAAGTTTAAGTTAAGTTAAATATCTAGTTACAATTCTACGAGGCCTCGCTTAAAATTAAGCGCCCTCCCATTTTTTGCTCCATTTACCATTTATTCACTCTGCTTCAATATATGTGGCTAGCCAACATTTTAATATGTATTGTTTTTCCCTCTCGCTGCACTCCCCGTTAGCCGTAAACCGGTCCCTACATATTTTTAGTACTTCACTAGCTTTGTTAAGTGGAATCGTTCTACTTTTTTTCCAATTATAAAATAGTTATCTAATTTGTGTTATCTAGGCTTCACAAGGTGTCACCTGCTCCATTAGAATGTGTAAATCTTTAAATTCCACTTAAATATTAATAGTTATAGAACCTACTTATCAATCTTTCTTTTCTTATCCTGCTAGCTCAGGAATTGTTAAGTTTCTAATTATTAAATTTTTGTACCTGATTCTTTTGCTCCAGGCTTCGTTAATTCGACCTGACCCTTTTGAATATAACATTTGTTAACTTCTGCTTAAATACTAGCGGTAGCCTCTGCTTGTAATTTTCCTTTTTCCTCCTGTTACGATCAGGAATTTAATCTATTTGTTTGTAGCCTTTTCGCTCAAAAAATGGGGCATTTTCTAAGAAAATTGGTATCCTAAAGACCAATTTATTTATTTATTTATTTATTTAAACCAAGTCTACTTGTTAATTGTCACTTTAACTCAGAGAGTCATATCGTGACATACAGACAATAAACACATAGATAACATAAATTTACAGTATGGCGTTAGATAATTAAACCAAATGTCCATTCGGCATTTCATAGCTTCCTTGTTATTTCAAAACTTAATAGTGTTTTGCAGTAGTTATCTTCATTCACAATATCACTGGGCAACTTTTCTGATGGAAACTGCACAAAGATCTTTCTTAATCATAAATGTGGACACAGTGTTCTTCATTTTTTGACAGTTCTCCATGGGAGACACCTCACAGAAAGAATTACTTTTATTTCCCTATCGAGCCCTTACTGACTGTAAGAGTCTGGTAAGTTTTGTGGTAAGGAAAAAAAACATCAAACTCACAGGCAAAATCTACAGACAGCAATATGTGGCTGTACGGTAGTAATCGTATAGGCTACCTAGTTAATACAGATAGGCTCTCCTAGGCTTTAACAAGATTTATAGCTTAGGAAGCCATCTCCTGTACTTGAATGCTTAATTTACATGCATCTTTGTTCAGAATCTCATCCGACGCTTTCTTATTCCACATTGCCCTGATGGTATTAAAATATTTTGCTAATTGACCTGCTTTCCCCCATTCCCTTTTTAGTAATTTAATTAAAGTGTGATACTCATTTTCATTTTCTATTCCGTTTAGATCTGCTTTGTCTACAAACTTTGCTCTTATCATTTTAATTTCCTTGCATTCCCTGATCAGGTGCGCCGCACCCATAACCTTCCCACAAAACAGGCAAATGTCCTCTTTTCCTACTTCTCTCAACGCTTTGTTCTTATACACCCCCATTAACCACCAAATTATACCTCTCATTTCTCTTTTCATTAGGCATTGAGGCTTTATGCTCATAAAGTTCCTTATTTCGCAGAACTCCGTTAAGTTTCTCCTACTGGTGCACTCTTCCCTTAGCACCTGCAACTCTACGTCATTAACCCTTCTGCACACTTTTTTACACACCCTACCTTCCTCTCTTTGTAAGTCCCTATCCCATAGATAACCCATTCCTAATCTTTCCAGTACACTTCTTACCCCGTCCACCCAGTAGCCCTCTTGCTGATGCTTCATTTGGTGCAGGTAGGCTACCTTAAGCATTTCCCCCCCTCCACCTGCTTTTAAACGAATCCAAGACTTTATGACCCTTTTTATGATATGTTGTCTAATGCTTACATCCTCACACAACATTCTCGCTCCACAATTCGCCGTGCAACTAGGTAGCCCCAAAATTATCTTGGCAAACCTACTTACAATACTGTCCAGGGTTTTCGTTCCTTCCTCTAAACCCCATACTTCCACTCCATAGAGTGCTCTTGAAACGATGAGTGCGTTGAACACATTCTTATACACTTTGTAGTCAAGATTCGGTAACCTACGCTCTAACACTTTAACATTCGCCAATGCCGCTAGCCCTTTCGATTTTGCCCTTTTAATTTGTTCGGTCCATTTACCATTACTCGCCATTATCGTCCCTAGATACTCAAGTTTTTTCACCGTCTCTAACTGAGACCCATACATGACCCACTTTTCATTCTTAGCCAGTTTAACTCCCTTTTTGCAGACCATAACTTTGGTCTTACTCGGGTTAATTTTTAAGTTCCAGTCCTCACAGTATCTCACAATCTCGTCAATACTATATTGCATATTATAGGGTGTTAGAGCAAGCAGAAGGATGTCATCAGCGAAAGCTAGGCCCGGGATATCATAATTGTCCAAGCAAGGGTTGGACCGTTGCTCAAAGCCCTTTGACTCGAAAATATCGTTGATAAATAGCAAAAAAAAAAGCATCGGGGATAATTTGCATCCCTGTTTTATTCCTATATTAGACGTTATCTCTCCTACAATTACATCATCTTTAGTTTTAATTGCACATTTCACTTCGGAATACACATTCTCAATTGCTCGTATCATTTTATGTGACACCCCGATTTTTCCCAGTTTAGCCATGACAGCTCCCCTGCTCACTGAATCAAACGCCTTCTCCAAATCAATAGCTGTGATATACAGCTTACCTCTTTTCCTTCTTATGTACTTGTCCATCACCGTTTTAACCACCATTATATTGTCACTGGTCCTCATTCCTTTTCTGAACCCTGTCTGGAGTCTCGAGAACACCGAACAGCCCTCTGCCCATGCTATTAAACGCTTGGATAAGACCCCGGTGTACATTTTGCTCAAATTATCAAGCAAAGTTATGCCTCTATAGTTGCCTGGGTCTAGTTTGTCCCCACGCTTCTTATATATTGGACAAATTATCCCCTCCTGCCACGCCCTTGGAAATCTACCTCCTTCAAAGATTTTGTTAAAGATTTTTACCAAGCTGTCCATCATGAACCTATTGCTACTCAACTCTTGCCAAAATTAATTTGTTATCCCCGAAATAGCACCTGACTTCCCTCCTTTACTTTTTGTCATTACTTCCTAATTTCCTCTATCGATATGACTTGGTCCAGCATAGGCAGAGTGGCCTCCAGCCCCCTCGGGACACCAAACTCATCCCTCTTCCTCCAATTATCTTCAGCATTTAACAGATTCTCATAATATGCAATCCATATTTCATCACTAATAGAGCTCCCCCCACCACTTCTGCTCCCCCTACAGTAAGACTTTATCCTGCTCCACACTTTGCTACAGTCGTTAGCTTTAGAATCCTTATTTAGTGCTGTTGCTTCCTTACCCTGCCATTCATCTTTCATTTTACTGAGCAGTTCCCTATATTCTTTCCTTAGACGACAAAATTCTACTCTCATCGTATCATCCCCTCCTCTCTTGTATAACTTCAGTGCCCTAATAACTTCGGTTTTCTTCCTTCTACAAGATTCATCGTACCATCCTTTAATTCTCCCTAATTTTCCCCTAGCCTTCACGCGCATTTTCCGCCCGGCCATCATAATTGCATTCTCAATCATACGTATTACCCCTTCAATTTCATCATTACTGATCACTAAACTTATTCCTACCTTTATCAGCTCAAAATTTTCTCCCTGGAAGTAGTTCTGGAACTCTCTGCAGTTTTCCTCCCTCCATCTGAATCTATTCACTTTTCTCTCTATAGCTTTAACTTGTGGGTTCCCTTTTGATTTTGTCACCGCTCCCTGCATGTTGACGACAATTGGTAGGTGGTGTGATTCCCCCATTCTTCAACAGTGAACCTCTTAATTAGGGCTAGTGCTCCTCTGGAACATATTGCTAAATCTATTACACCTCCTCCAATCTCTGTTATATACGTCAGGTTACCTTCTTCATCCCCCACACAGACACCATTTAATATATATAGCTTTTCTGCACCACATAGTTCCAAAATCTTTTCTCCGTTCTTGTTACATTCCTTGTCTTTGCTGTGCCTATCCCCACATACGGCCTCGGCAACCCCCTTGCTGTAAAGGGGCTTTCTGTCTGCAACTCTCGCATTGAAGTCCCCTAAAAGCACAATCTCTGCCTCTTCATATATATTTTGAATTCTGTTTATTTCAATAGCTAACTCATCGAAAAAGCTTTCTCTTGCATACGGGGAATTCTCCGGAGGGTTGTAGACAAAGCCGAAACATACCGTTCCTTTCCCCCTCCCCCTAATATCTGCTTTTACCCACACTACTTCTTCCAGTTCTGAACTAATAAATTCTGATAATTCCCTCACCTCTTCTTTAATTAAAACAACAATTCCCCCTGGGAACCTACCGGTGCGAGCTTTCCTAATCTTAGGTTTTGTATATATATTGAAGCCATCTAATTTAACCACGCAACCTACAGGGAGCCAACTCTCAACAAATCCTACAATCTGCATATCTTCTATTAGGGTCAAAACTACATCGTTGCCTCTCTTATTTAAAAAACCCTCTATATTTACGCTAGCAATATTCCAGTTTAGTTATTTTTTACCCCTACCCTCCTCGCTGGCGGTAGCTTTACTTCTAGTAACTCTTGCTTTCTCTAACTCTAGTATACTGCCACCTGGAGAAGAAATGACCTCCTTCTCCACATTAAACTGCTCTGTCAAGGTTTTCTTGCCCCAAAGTTCTTTTAGACTAGTAACTCGTTGTTTGCCAGTCTCACCTTTCTGCAAACCACGCACTTGTCCTGTGTTCCTGGCGCTGACGTTGGTCGTTCCTGCTCGCGCCACTTCCGTGTTGGACTTGGAGGTCGATGCTCTCTGTTGAATCATCACCGCACTTTCCTCTGAACCGACAACTGCTTCCACCTGGCTGCTAGGTCTAACTGTCTCCTGTTGTTGTTGCTTCTCCATATCCTGGAGTTGTGCCACTGTCCAAATCCGATCCCAGTTGTTGCCGCTAACCGCCAGTCTATTACCTTTTACATAAGCCTTGAGACCAGAGCTCCTTGCCTTCCTTAAATGAAACTGCAAGGTCCGTTGCTCCCTTGCCTCTTCTTTACTCATTTCTCTCCTTACCCATATCCTCTCCCCTTTCAGGTTCTTTGTGTTCGCCAGAATTCTGTGAGCCATCAGCGAAGAAACTAATGACACTTTCACGGGCCTCGTGCCCCTTCCTCGCCCTATCCTGGTCACATTGTCAATCTCTGAGACTCCAATGTTTATCCGCATGCCTTCACTAATCACTCGGAGCACCTTGGATGTTAGATCCTCGGTGCTTTCCTTGGCATCTTCCTTTATTCCGTAAATGAAGACGTTTTTCTTTCTCTCATCCAGCTTGGTCTTCCTTAATTCATTTACCTCCACCTCTAATATCTTCACCTTTTCTCTCAGGTCTTTTATCTCTCTATTATTCTCGGCCAGTCTTTCTGTCACTATTCCCATCTCTTCTCTTATACATGTCTTCATCTCCTTGAATTCCTTACATTGCTCACGAAGAATGTCCCGGATCTGGTCATTTTGTGACACTTCCTTTACAATTTCCCTTATTTTTTCCATTTCTTGCCATCCCAGCTGACCAGGCCCTGGGTTTGACTCCACTCCTCCAATTAATAGTAGCGTCGCCACAACCAGCGCTACCATCCCCATCGCCAAAACCCCCATCTGTTCAGTGACGTTGCCCACTATCACCTTCCCGACACCGAAATCGCACTTCACTCTAGCCTGCCAGCGGCCGATGACCGCCCGGTACTGCTGAATAGCGATTCCCATTCTTCCTTACACTTCACTGCACGTCTGTTCACCTTGCTTGCTTGGTTGAAACTGGTAAAGACCAATTTAAGAAATATTAATCTAAAGTGTAATACATATACTAGGCTCTTTATATGCTTTAATTTTTCAATTGTAAGCACATCCTTTTAAAATCCTTGTGTGATTTTAGTGCTTGTAATAGGTTCGAAACCTGTACATTATTTAACATTGTTTACGCATTGTAAACCTCTTATTATTAGGCCTAAGACCTTGAAATCTTACAAATAACTAAATTGTTATTCTCAACTCAAAATAAGATCACAGATCTAAGTACTGTTAAACATTTACAATCCTATCAATTGTTAAATAAATTCTTTATTGTTTTCCGCTTTATCTCTCTTGCTAGAATCACGGTTAAGCAGGACCTTCTCTTCCCTGATTCTCCTCCCAAAAGTATTGCTTATTTCAAAATAGAATATGCAATCTCTGAATCAATAAAAACTTTACCACTTGTTGCGTTTAAAACGAAACTTCAAATAACAACATTTGCAAAGTTTCTTTTAGCTATCTTGGCTAATTCTAGTAAACCATTGAGGCAAGTATAGCTTGCTCCGCCAGCTTCCTACTTGTAGAGATTTTCTCTCCGACCTGTGGTCTACTTTCATAATTTTGGTTTTGCTTAAGTTACGCCTCAGGTTTTCCTCTGTTCTAAAATTTTAGTCAGCACCCTGCTGGGTACGAGTTTAGCCTGCTTTGGATGAAACAATTGGTACTTTCTTGAAGTTTCTATTAATAATAATAAAACGATTTCTAAAAGCAATGAAGTTGCTTTATCGCTTCCCACACTGGGGGCATTCGGTCGTTCTGTCAGAGGTCCAAGTGTCTAGAAACAAAATTATCACGACAAATTCAAAGTCTTCTAGCATTTCGAAAGGCTTTCTAAAATCTTACCCTTTTGGAGTAAAATTGTCTAGGTTATTTCCTTTTGGCATACCTAGCCTTACTAGAGTATCACCCTTCCCCATAGTACCGAAAGATCTGCTCGGGAGGGAAAAAGCACTTAGCGATTGCTCGCAGGCGACCCCAGCTCTCGCTGCACTCCCCGTTAGCCGTAAACAGGTCCCTACACATTTTAAGTACTTCACTAGCTTTGTGAAGTGGAATCGTTTGCTCAATTCGAACTATTCTTCTGTTTTGTGTTGGATTCTCTTCCTTTATACCGGTACTTGTTTCCACTCCTAAATCCACCTCCTGTTATCTCTCATCATCTTTCCTTATGTAGGGTTAGTACTCAGTAATAACCTACCAATTACGTGCCAAGATACTGGTTGTCATGCTAATTACATCGGACAAAGTGGAAGACGAGTACATACACGTTACTATGAACATAGGAATGCGATAAAATACGGAACACATTCAGCCGTATGCGAACACATGTGTGATGCAGGGCACAGCTTCACTAACATTGAAACGGGCCTAAAAATAATTCATCACGAATCGAAGGGCAGAGCTCTTGACATAAAGCAAGCAATCGAGATACACCTAGCCAAAAGAAACAACCCAAACAATCTAAACGAACGCACTTTCATTGAGAGCTCACCACTCTTCACTCTACTAAAAACACACCCTGTCGGACACAAGACACAACTTAGCGATACAGCCAAGCTAGATTTCAAAAAGGGGGGGGGGGGGGGATAGGGGAATTTTAATAGGTAAATCTTATCCGGATCAGGAGTCCGATGTACATTTTTCTTCTATAAACCTAGGCCGGCATTCGCGGCAGTATTAAAGGAGCCGGGATGTCCTCAAAGACCCGCAGCTCTTGTATAGGGCTACTAGCTTAGGCGTGGCGAGGACTGATCCACGGTCTTTAATAGTTGAAGACCTTCCTGAATTCAATAATATACATCTTATCTAGACTTATCTAGATTTGGCAACACGCCACAAGTACACATCCACTGACTATAGACAGCACATAGGAATACGGAGCAGGGGGGAGGGAAAACCAGTTCAATGAGATAACATTCCAATTCAGTCGATCATCACTGGTGCAAGAGTGAAGTTGATACTGCTCGCAGCTACAGCGCGGAAGACACCCAACCAGATAAGTAGTAGCCTGTACTATACATTACAACCATAGTTAACTTTTTACAACCATATAGTCACTTCAACCAGACAGTTTCCGGATTTCTATCACCATTTTAGCATTTCACCTAACATCATATATACTACAAGTAGCATACACCGACAAGTTGCATTACCAATAACTTACTGCAACTAAATAATTTTACATATTGTAAATATTTTCAAACATAGATTTTATAGCCTAAGTGTAATGAATCAGATGATGATCGCTTGACGATCGAAACTGGTCATCCTAGTGTATTTATTAATCTCATGTATATTATTCAGGATTAGGGTATAACCCAACTCTTTTGGGTATATTCGTGTTGACCGACCTAAAAGCACCAAACTTTTCTTTACAAAGTTATTTATTTTTAATTTATACAATTTCACGTTGGCCGTTGCGTGCTATATTCACTGTGATAAAGTTATTATTAATGCTACTGACACCTGTTCTACAATACTCTCCTTTATCAAGGTCCACCTTAATTGTACTATAACATCCTGAGTAACTAATTTGTATATTTTAAAAGTGCACCTAGACGCCATCTGGAATCTATAGAGTCACTATTAATTTGCTTAGGGCATATACAAGGCCACATATAAGGTCCTACTTTGTCACATTTTTTTATCACTGTCACTCCTTATTAATTCAATCAGATGAAATCGAATTGAACCAGATTTGGTACAGAGGCAGCACTAGCAAAGGACACGCTCAGTGTCATGCTTTATATCGCCGCCATACACCTCCAATATCTTTTCATCTAAGTGTTATATGACAATTTCCGGCCACTGTCCATTTAGTGTTAGGGAATCAGGTTACTTGTACATGCGAAAATCCTTGTTTTGTTCTTAGAATATAGCTTCGGTTATCAGTAGGTCACAAGTTTAATTTCAATAAGTAATTCACCACCTTATAGTTTGATGATCCTGATTATTCCTGTAGCGTTCCTTCTAATGTGTGCTGAACACCACACTACCTGCAATTTTAAATGTATGAGAGTGGAGAGGTACAATTGGTCACTCAACAGTGGGTTCACTGCTAATATAGAAACTAATACGTTACAAATGGAACTTAATAGAGGTGCCGAAACATTACTAATGGCATCCCAACATGGAAGCTGAATGGTGGTTGATAGAAGATACATTACAATTGGCGCCGAAGCGTGTGGCAGATATTACAACTATTGATCACTCCCACGTTCAGAAGGCCATAGAATTGGTTCAAAGACCATCAGTTACTTGTTCTTGCAACGGTGTGGGTGGCCACGAGTTAATCCACGGTATCTACGCCACCTTTCGTTCAGTTATAGAATGTTACGATTTCAGGCTTCGTTGCGTCTCCGAGTCGGGTTCGATATGATCACTGGAAGGCATGGATAACAGCAAAACTTTGTTTTTCCTTGGAAAGTACGAATCCAACGTGTATTCAGATCTGAATCCAAAAATGGAAATCGCTACCAGCAGATCTTTCCGTTGTATGAACAAGGCGGGAGCTCTTGTTCTTCCTGATGGTACCTACTATTGTTTGGCTATGGTTTTTCAACACATCAATAACCAAAGAATAAGAGCATAACCAATTGTCTAGTCACGTTGCGATTACCTCCTGATATACACACTTCAAAAAAACGTTTTGCATATTGCCATGGAGCACAATGGGAATGAAAGTGAGGACGGACTTATTTATTAAGCAGTGTCCACACCTGCTCTACACAATAGAGATCGGGAGTATATGCAGGCAATTCCATTCTGTGAATACCATTCTCCTGAAGAAATGCATTGACAATGCCAGCTCTGTGTGGGCGACAGTTATCGTCCACGAAAGTGAAATTTGGGCCGAAATTGTCAGCATAGCCTTTTACTGCAGGTGCCCTGTAACGCATGCCTGTCATACGCCCTGGGATGTACACAAGAGAGGTTCGGCGACCATACATGATGCCACCCCAAAACATTGCACCACCTCCTCCATGTTGGTATCGGTCTCGGATGTATTGGTCGTCTCCACACCCAGATCTATCCTCTTTGACACAGGCGGGTGTGTGTACACAGCCGATATACACGCATGTAAGAACTACTAATTATCTCTACTTAGTATAAAACAAAGTCCCCGATTCTTGGATGTTACAGATAAACTCGAGAACCACTGGATGGATTTTGATGTGGTTTTCACCATTCTGTAAAGGATATCTCGAGGATGATTTCTGTTGAAAATAATTTATTTATGATCAAAGGAAGCCGAACAGTAACGATTTCAGTGGAAAGTCGAAAATACACCTGGGGTCCGAGCGCTTTGTTAACTTACGCTGGGCAAACCGTTAAAAACATCCAAATACTATGAGTTTAAGAATTGTTCGGCATGAAAAGTTCTACAAAAGAAATCCACGAGAGCATATGTCTATCTTCAATACATCGCCCACTATAAGTGTTTTTACGTTTTAATTTCTTCCAACCATGTCAATTCAACTACTGAGGCGACAGTTTACGAGCTAGCTAAGGGCGAGTCTATCATTCCTGTTACAGCCTAGCTAGCGGGCGAACATATTGCCCCAGATACAGCCAGCAGCAAACCGTTGAGTCGTGTTGAGTTAAGACTTCTGAGATGGGTGGTTGTGTTTGGAGTTTCCCTGGAAGTGCAACTCGGGTTTTCTTCATTTCGCCTGTGAAACACAGTCAAGTTAAGATTGGACGGAAGGGGGATTTGAGTTTCATTCACCTCGCCATTCTCTGGAAGTGCAACTTTCATTTCGCCTGTGAACTTTTCGTTCCGCAAAATTCACAGCCAATTTAAGATTGGACGGAAGGGGAATTATATTATATTAAATTATACTGATTGGCGTATAAACTCTACTTAGTATAAAACCAAATCCCCGACTCTTGGATGTCACAGGTAATCTCGAGAACCACTACATGGATTTTGATGCGGTTTTCACCATTCTGTAAATGATACCTCGAGGAAGGTTTCTGTAGAAAATAATTTATTTATGATCAAAGGAAGCCAAGCAGTACCGATTTCAGAGAAAAAGTCGAAAAAAAATCTGGCGTCCGTGCGCTTTTTAAGCTTACGCTGGGCAAGCCGTTAATATATCTACAGTATATACAATGAGTGTAAGAATTGTTCAGCATGAAAAGTTCTACAAAAACGTACGCGAGAGCACCTCTATATTCAATATATCGTCCATTATAAGTGTTTTTAGATTGGATGGAAGGGGGATTTGTGTTTCATGCACCTCGCCATTCTTAAATTACGTCTGACAAGAATTTGTTGCACATGCATCTCCATGATAATATAGTTAATAGTTCAGTCAGTGATTTTAACCCATCATGCCAAGACGTAAAACAGATATAGACCGTAGTTCATTGACATCGTAAAGAAGCGCTTATCACGTAATGCATTCACAACTGTTCCCGGGCGAAGCCGGGCCGGGTTGCTAGTTATTATATACGATATTTGCAAATGGGGTTATTCGCCGGTGGCAAATTGTACAATTACAGAACATTACCAACAATATCGAACGATTCGCAATTTGGGAACTATAGTAATTACATCTTAGTATTGTAATGTTTTCGTGTCCCACTTGGGCACACACATGTAATGTTTTGAACAGTACTTGCCGCACTTGGGCGTACAAATGTAATGGTTACTATTCTCCTGATGGGAGTGAATCAGAACCACAGCAAGTCCCACAGTTGGACATATTGATGTAATAGTCATTTACCTGAAGTACAGTCGTTAAACCACCATAAACTTTCATTTTGTTGGGCGCCACCGGGTTCAATCCCATTGAACCGCGGAATTAAAAAAAAAACCTGAGTCACTCACCATAATACCCCGGCAAAACAGTCTCTTCTTTCTCAGCTCGTAGGGAAACTTTAAGCTTCCGGCCAGAGTAATATTTACTAAGAGAGGAGAGGGTCGACTTATAGTTAGTTCTAAATACTAGGAGGAAACACGCAGAATGAATTTAAGGAAGTGAATTTAATGACATTAATAATAAAACAAATTATACTGAACATACTAAGAGAAGCTTTACTGAAGTTATTGTTAACGTAGTGGCGAGAAGCTAGCGAAGACGCAGTCATGAAGTTACTTCAAATTTATTTCAGAAGCTATTAATTTACATTTAAAGTGCCCAAATCAAGATCGCTAATTGTGAAACCGAGAAATATGTTATGTTGTCGTATGCGCTCACCCATGATGAATTCTTCAGATTGGCTTTGCACCTTACAAATCACTGCTGCCGTCTGATGTTCAATGATGCCGCCATCTCGATGTAGTAAGTTAGATAAAGTTTTTTGAATTGCTTTTTAGTTGATAGAGTGATGAAGACCTGGCTTCTAGAATCACTTTAATAATGATAGGCCATTGCACGACTATCACTATTTGTATGACTGGACTGAATATGTCCCGACATACTTGCAACTTATAAATGCGAAGTACCGCTAATCAATAATATACAGAATGTCTTCCAGATGAAAGAATATCAGTAGGATAATGAGAGAATGAATGTATTAATGTCCTCTCGAGTCCTGGGTAAGGTCTTATAAAATATTTCTTCTCCCTCTCCATATTACCTTTCTTCTATGAGCTCCAACCAATCACACCTCTTCCTTCACATCGAAGCTATCCCTTCTCCAACGACCCGTGATGATGCCTAACACCGATTCGTCCTACCATAGCGTTGTATAGATTCTGAGAATCGCTGGTCTCGTAGCCAAAAAAGGAGTGTTTTTGTCGTTGGGAGGCAAGATTCCCTTGTCTGCGTTGAGTTGACCTCTCGTGAACCAATTTCTCAGAACAGCGACCCAAGCAGCGTCAGTTCCTTGTTCGCTCAAATTCTCGAAATCCCTCCTGCTGTGCGAGTAGCGAAGTATAACTTCCATTTCAACATATCTCGCCACATCTTATCTTACAAACAAAAACTACGTATTTACTTGCTTCGCCATCCCGTTCAAATTATTAAATATATACGTTTTAACTCTTCCCTTTAAATCAATTAATTAAATTAAATATATAGTTACTCTTTTTCTTCTTTAATAACAGATGTAAAGATGATAATTATAATATATAATTACAAAAAAATAGTGTGGGTGGCTGTGATATCTCCCACGAAATTATTATTAATAATAATAATAGTACTACCTCAATTATGAAGGAATTAAATTAGCCCTAGTTGACCGTACGGTTTTACAGGGCGAAATTGTTACGATCAATTACAAGACACATCCTTAAAAAACACAAATAACATATTATGTACAACCCTTCAAAAAACATGTAAAATACCCTTCCATACACCTCCTCCCCTCATCGACACTTTATGTCATTGTTTATTGTTCTGGCACATCGAACCAGTATGAGTTTTTCTCAAAATATGCGGTTTTGCTGCTAGTTTAAAACATTTCATTTAAAACCCCTGAAAAGAATTACATTGATATATATATGACCCTTATTTTTCTTGTGTCGATATATGTCGTAAGATACGTTTATTCACAGATTTCATCGATTTGTTTCACTTTCTACGTGAATAACTGGGTGTGAATTTCTGGAGATTCACTAGGTGCAAGTGTTTTAAGATATTTCACTTCTCCAGAATTCGGATACTGATGCGCCACACCTTTCACACATGACCACACTGTAACTTTACGTTACGTCACATTTCACACGTGACCATTCTGTAACTTTACGTTACGTTACATTTCACACGTTAGGTGAAACGCTAACGACCCCATTATCATATTCTCTGTAAAGAATTACATAAACATACAACTGAAAAAAATACAAATTTTAGAAATATCTATAATCCGACAATATTTCTGTGCATGTTATGTCAACAACTGATCCTTTTAAATATACGATATGTCACACTACCTGTTGTGTACACATCAACACACCCGTATCTTCACCAATATCTCAGTGCTGGACTACCAATTAGTCCATCCCTTTAAATGTCTCGCTCATCACCCCAATTCAGGTCAACAGCCGTATTGCTATTTCTGACCTAAATAGTCAGTACACCGTTACCTCAGCTGCTTCTTATCTGATTAAATCAGACCCCAGAACTGTCTGATCTCACCAGAGCTAAATATGTGCCCACAGACACGCGCTTGAGTACCTTGCTCTGACGTCATCTGCCTGAATCAGACCATCTGTCACTGAAAACCGTTTATTATTATTACTTATTTATAAAAACTTACCAGACATTACACTTCTGTTTATTGTACGCCATATCTCATATCTTTGTGATATGTATCTTCTCAGACTATTAATATTGTATGTTCCATACAGACTCTTACCTTGTTCAACCTCAAGCACATTGCAGTGTTGGCAATCCTCTTCACTACAAAAAACCTACCTACTGACCCATCCAGAGAGTTACCTACATACATCTAAATAAACCCTAACAAAATAAATAAAATCGAAGTCCACCTATGCACCATTGTTTACCTTAAAAACTCGGCATTTATTCTTCAATAGATAAAGATCTCAACTGGTCAAAACTGATATGTGAGTTGAGGGTGCGTGCGTCTAAACAAATCCTAACTTTCCCATTAGCCTAAGGAGCAGTTATAGTGAATTTAAATACTGACTATTGGAATACTCAATTATGCCATCTGCTAGCATCTGATCAATTTGCTGTTGAACTGCATTCTGATATCGAAAAGGAACTGGATACCTGTGTCCAACAAACACTGAATAATTATGCACGTTTAACGAATGTGTTCAACAATTGGCGTTACCAATTATATCCTCAAAAATCCTTTTGTTGTCTAGCAATACGTTATAGAGCAGAACACTACGTTGTTCCCCTAAATCATCAATAAATGCAGCCATCCGTAAGGAATCTTCAAGATTTCCATACGTCTGTACGTTCCCCACAAAATATAATGGCACAGGTTCTGTACTCACAGACACCTGTCCGACCTCTTCGACACTACTGGCCGAAATCATAGTACTCAATGTACACACCCTATTAGACACACCACACTGCTTACCCGGATCTTTAAACGGCATAATTACTTCTTTCTCGTTCCAATTCACTTTTACACACTCTTGCTCATAGCATAATTTAGCTGAAAGTTTACTTAACCAATCAGAACCAATTATAATTTCAAACAATAGGTTCAGTATTATCAAACAAGCAAGCCTATCCACATGACCATCAATCTCTAGTTCCACCAGTACTTTATTTGAAATTAAATGGGACCTATTCCCAACTGCAGTTATTACATAAGCAGATTTAATAGGAAACTCCTCAAAAATGGTACATCTGTCCTTCATTTTAGAATAAAACATGGCACTCAACCTTGACCGTGCGCATCCTGGGTCAAATAATGCAAAGGCAGGCGCCCCAGACACAAAGATTTTGGCTATAGGGTATAAATTCTTACTCTCACTCTTTCCGGGACATCTGTTAGCTCCCGTAGTAAATCACTCTTCACATCTGGGTCATACTTATTACTATATATACACGAGTACCGGTTGGAGAAACAACCTACAGTACTGCAACCCTACCTAAATGTTTTACCTGTGATTATTATTCCTTCATTTACACCGCCCACTTTATCTCTTTCTCTTTTTATCGTCACTCTCTCTTCTCTCCTTACAATTATTGTTTCCCCCTCCTCTGTACTACACTTATCAAGGGTGACACTACAGTTCGCTTCTCCTCCTCCTCTTGTCACGTTCATCTCGGCTACTATTTTCTTCCACTCCCCATTATTTTCTTTCTTTCTTTCTTTCTTTCTTTCTTTCTTTCTTTCTTTCAACATGGCTTCCATCTCCTCTAAGAAATTACCGTTATTCTGCTCTTTCTTTCTACCCCTATGATTTCTATCTTCCTGCCTCCCCTCAACTCCTATGATATCACCTTGCCCCTCTTCTTCTAATAAGTTACTTTTATTCTGCTCTTTCTTTCTTTCTTTCTTTCTTTCTTCCTTCCTTTCTTTTACTCTTCGAATTCCTAATTTCTGTCTTCTGCCCTTCATGTTCCTTAACTATCTCTTCCTGGCTGTGGCCTAACATCCGCTTCTCCACTTCCGCTAATCTCCTACTAACTTCCTCTATACTTTCTTTAAAACTGTCCCTAATTTGCGTATTCTCTTCATCTATGACTTTTTGCATTTTAATTTCCTGTTGCTTAATGCTTTCTTTATTTTACTATTTCCATTCCTATCTTTTCTCTAGTCTTTTTTATCTTCTTTCTCATTACGTTCCAGAATCTCTTCCCTTACTTCTTGCACTCTCTCTACCACCTGTTGACTAATCATGTCTACTTCATTGTCTATAATTTCAATCTTCTTCTCAACCTCTACCCTGACTTCCTCTACGGTTTCTTTTAAATGACCTCGCACCTCTTCCCATATCGTTTCTTTGAACTCCCGTCGAACTTTCCTTCATGCTCTCACACTCCCTACGCACCTCCTCGTTACTTTCCACTACACTGTTTGCCCTTTTATTTAATTGCTCAATTTTATTATTAGTTTCGGCCCTATTCTTATCCAATTTTCTGTTTATCTCTCTATTATCATTCTCCATTTGAACATTAGTCGCTTCTAATTTCTTGTTAGTCGCTTCCAATTTAGTATTAGTTGCATCTAATTAAGTGTCCGGCTCTGTGGCTAAATGGTTAGCGCGCTAGGCTTTGGCCCGAAGTGCCACGGGTTCGATTCACGCCCGAGCCATCAGGTATTTTAATCTCCTGGGGTTAATTCCCGTGGCTCGGGGACTGGGTGTATGTGCCGTCTTCATCATCACTTCATCCTCATTACGACGCGCAGGTCGCCCACGGGCGTCAACTAGAAAGACCTGCAATAGGCCTCTCCGGAGTCCATACGATCACACACACACATCTAATTGTTAGTTGCATCTAATTTAGTGTTGATTTCTTGATTATTAGTTTTTATCGTATTATTAATTTGCATGAATAACGCCATAATCCCATCATTAGTACTCTGAGCACTTTCCTTATCAACTCCACTCTCTGGAAATACCTCCGCTGTCTCCTTCGAGCCATTGTTTGTCCCCGCCGGACTAACATCATCAGTCTCCACATTCTTCATCCCCTCGTCACCACCAGATGCCTGGCCATTTTTAAGTTTCATCTCTTCTTCTGTCCCCGTCATACTGACACAGCACACAATATATATATATCCCCCCAAAATACACAAAGCACAGGAATAAAAACCTTTCCTCTCTCTATAAATACTAATGGTTTTCGTCCCCACGTTGGGCGCCCAAATGTAATGTTTACATGTCCCACTTGGGCGCACAAATGTAATGTTTTGAACGGTACTTGCCGCACTTGGGCGAACAAATGTAATGGATACTATTCTCCTGATGAGAGTGAATCAGAACCACAGCAAGTCCCACAGTTGGACATATCGATGTAATAGTCATTTACCTGAAGTACAGTCGTTAAACCACCATAAATTTTCGTTTTGTTGGGCGCCACCGGGTTCAATCCCATTGAACCGCGGAATTAAAAAAAAACTGAATCACTCACCATAATGCCTCGGCAAAGCAGACTCTTCTTTCTCAGCCCGTAGGGAAACCAGAGTAATATTTACTGAGACAGGAGAGGGTCCACTTATAGTTAGTTCTCAATACTAGGAGGAAACACGCAGAATGAATTTAAGGAAGTGAATTTAATGACGTCAATAATAAAACAAATTATACTGAACATAATAAGAGAAGATTTACTGAAGTTACTGTTAACGTAGTGGCGAGAAGCTAGCGAAGATGTAGTCGTGAAGTTACTTTAAATTTATTTCAGAAGCTATGAATTTACATTTACAGTGCCCAAATCAAGATAGCTAATTGTGAAACAGAGAAATATGTTATGTTGTCGTATGCGCTCACCCATGATGAATTCTCCAGATTGGCTTTGCACCTTTCAAAGCACTGCTGCCGTCTGATGTTCAATGATGCCGTCATCTCGATGTAGTAAGTTCGATAAAGTTCTTTGAATTGCTTTTTAGTTGATAGAGTGATGGAGACCTGGCTTCTAGAATCACTTTAATAAAGATAGACCATTGCACGACTATCACTATTTGTATGACTGGACTGAATATGTCCCGACATACTTGCAACTTATAAATGCGAAGTACTGCTGATCAATAATATACAGAATGTCTTCCAGATGAAAGAATATTAGTAAGATAATGAGAGAATGAATGTATTAATGTCCTCTCGAGTCCTGGGTAAGGTATTATAAAATATTTCTTCTCTCATCTCCATAATTCCTTTCTTCTATGAGCTCCAACCAATCACACCTCTTCCTTCACATCGAAGCCTTCCCTTCTCCAACGACCCGTGATGATGTCTAACTCCGATTCGTCCTACCATAGCGTTGTATAGATTCTGAGAATCGCTGGTCTCGTAGCCAAAAAAGGAATGCTTTTGTCGTTGGGAGGCAAGATTCCCTTGTCTGCGTTAAGTTGACCTCTCGTGAACCAATTTCTCAGAACAGCGACCCAAGCAGCGTCAGTTCCTTGCTCGCTCAATTTCTCGGAGTCCCTTCTGCTGTGGGAGTAGCCCAATATAACTTCCATTTCAACATATCTTGCCACATCCTATCTTACAAAAAATACTACGTATTTACTAGCATCGCCATCCCGTTCAAATTATTAAATGTATACGTTCTAACTCTTCCCATTAATCAATTAATTTAATTAAATATATAGTAAACCCTTTTTCTTCTTTAACAACAGATGTAAATATGATAATAATAATATATAGTTACAAAAAGAGATAGTGTGGGTGGCTGTGATATCTCCCACGAAATTAATAATAATAATAATAATAATAATAATAATAATAATAATACTTCAATTATGAAGGAATTACAGTATTTACACAGAATTTCAATCTTCTCTTGAACACATCAATAGGCTATGTTTGGAGAAAGGCTCTAAAATCGAGGCAGGTAATATCAATACCACGATTAATGAAATAATATTTCCCTTGATTTGTACGCTGTTGTCGACCCTTAACGTTATGTGGATAATCTGCCCTGCTCAGATAGATGGGATTTCCCAGAAGTTTGCTTAGTTCTCCCGATGCTGGTCGATTAGTGTAATTGTTAAACATACGAAATCCAGACTATACGCTATCTTCCAGAGATTCCCACCCTAGTTTTTCTATAATTCGAGTTACAGTACTTCTAGGACTAAAATCGGTGAGCACAAACTAAGCAGCCTTCCTTTGTACCATCTCCAGCTCACTGATTAGCCCTATCTGATATGGGTGCCAAACCACTGAGCCGTATTCGAGATTGGCCTCATCAGGGACAAATATCCTAATTCTTTTGCGGCAGAAATACTGCCTTTTAATACCCGCATTACAAAAAGTGATTTTTACGCTTTGGAGACGACACAATCCACATGGGTACTCCATTTCATGCCCAAGTATTGGCACGAGTCTTCTTTTACAAGTATTTCAGAGCCGATATTATATTGAAAATAATGCCTTCGCCCTCTCACTATTCTCATGACTCACTTAGACTGCATTTACTCGTATAACCTTCATTTTGTTGTCAACCGCCCATTTATAAACCAGGTTGAGGTCAGTTTGTAACTGAGCGTTGCCTTGTGAGCTACGCATTTTTCAGTATATTACACAATCATCCGCAAACAAACGGCAGTCACTTCGAATCCCATTCGGTAGGTCGTTTATAGTGCCAGAAATAACAGGGGGCCAATCACACAACCCTGACGGACACCTGTCGTTATCAAAATGTCCTCCGAGAATACATTACCTATTTTAACCTTTTGCGAGCGACCAGTCAAGAAATCTTGAATCCATAAAATTACTTTTTTATCAATCTAATTTACGGAGTAGTATGTTATGTGGGACAACATCAAATGTCTTCGCAAAATCTATAATTACGGCATCAACTTGCACTCCCCATTCTAGCGAGTCATTAATATCCTAAAAGGAGTGATAACATTTGACTCTCGCATGAGTACCTTTGTCTAAATCCGCATTTTCTCCCATTAAGCCATGATAACTTTCCCCACTGTTCCCTTAAGTAATCAGAAATAAGCTGCTCCTTCAGTTTGCATATGATAGATGTGAGGCTAACAGGCCTATAGTTTCCCATTACCAATCTGTTCCCTCCCTTCAATATTGGAACTATTGTAGCTCTTTTCCAGTCTTCGGGTATGTGTGTGTTATTAATTGATACATTAAACAGCACCCCCCAAGTATCGCCCAATGGCTGTACCTACCAGTTTTGGCACTTCTCCACAAATAACGTCTGGGCCTTTCGATATATTTCTACGTAGCTTTTTCATTCTTCCTAGAATCGACGATTGATTTATTCGGAAAGATTGGCTATCAGAATCATAGTTAAGGTCCAACACACATCTATTAAATTTATTAAACACACTACCATACCATATATTTAATTCATTAGCAATTGCCTGTTTCTCAGAAATTAATTCACTATCTCCGGACATTATATTAGACAAATCATTGGAATTTCCCTTCCGCCTTCCAACGTAACTATTCTTTTTTCCACCTATCACCTCCTCCCCCAATTATGTTTTGCATGTAATTATCGTGTGCAGCCTTCTTTTTAAGGACTAGCTCTTTCAATAATAATTTAAACTCTCGGATAATCTCGTAACTATTGTGTCGTTTGTTATAAGCTTTCATTAATTTCCTTTTGTGTCCCCTGATTTTCCTTGAGTAATATTCCGGATCCAGGTTTTGCTTCAGTCATTTAACAGCCACGAATTTCTCAATAGCGATCTAAGATATTTAGAAAATTTTCCCACTATATATTTATATGACACCCCTCCGACGCCCATCTTACAAATGACTCATTCATGTAATCCTGAGATTTGCTCTGATCTGCTCTGCTGTACTGAAATATTGTAACTGCTTTGACGGAGTCAAGTATTTGAGTGTCACTGTGTCAAATATTTAGTTCAACACCGGAGTGGTCACTGATTCCAGGTAATTTCATACAACTAATATACAGCGCCACAGGTCGTACTAAATAAACATCTGAAGTATTATTCCCTCTCGTGAGAAAATCAACCACCTGGGGGAACCCCCCCCCCCCCCTCCTTAACTAGCTTGTTTGCTGCAAGTTGAGCTTTGCTACCGCTAGATAATCACCGGACCAGTTCACGCTTGGAAGACTTAAATCCCCGACAATTATAACATTATTTTCCATAGCTTTACCCGTACAGGTGATGTCATAACGAGTATCCAGAAGCGAGAAGTTGTCCTTCACTGGTCGATACGCCCCTAACACCCTTGCTTCATCCAAGATTTCTACAAGTAACAGTTCATGATCCATATTGGCCCATTTTAAGCAACTTACGATGCCCCTACGAACACAAATAAATAAACCCTCACCTCCCTTTCCCCGGTCTCTTCTGTACATGAAGTAGGCTAAGTACCCTGAATTATTTGATTACTAATCACATCCTCATAACCATGATTCAGTAGCTATGACAACGTCTGGTGAATACGTCTCGACAAGATTCCAAGATTCTATTACGGTATTTTATTTCCTATACTCGGACAATTAACCTGCAGCAATCTTAGAGTCTTATCTCCATTTTAAAGTTTCTGCAATCGCTTCTCCCACTCGTGACGGCAGCCTTCCCCCAGTCCAACTCCTCCTCACGAATGCCGGCAGGATTCGATGACTCTCTCGTGCAGATTCTCCATGTTATAGGCGCCTCGTCGATTCAAATGTAGCCCATCTCGAGCGAAGTCACGGTCCCCGATCCAGCAGTCAAGAGTCCACATAAACTAGTCTCAATTGTGCGCACACCCAGTCCAAGCGATCATCAACGGACTTAGCTGCCATAGAGGGACACCACTCCGCCGCACAGTGCCACTCAACACAATTTTCTCTTCCTAAACTTATTTCTGGCTTTCGTACTGTACTCGAATTTGCCAAGTGAAAGATTTTTTTTAATTTAATGTATTGATACAGAGCCCGTAGTATTAAAAGAACGAGACTGGAAGTGTGACAACCCAGTTTTTACAGCCTAGGTAGCAACAAGTTCCAGCCAATGAGAATATTAGCTCATTTAATACAAGCGAGGGAGCGAGAACCGGTCCTGGCTTTGTTGTTCACAAGCCGAAATAAAAAACTTGCCGAGCGGAGAGCCAGCGAGCGGCAAGAAAATCGTGCGTGCCGCAGAAGTGTGACCAAGCCAGAGTCACGTGACCAGAGCCAACCAATGAAATACGAGGATAAGACAATTACCATAATTAGTATTACTCATTACGAGAGCTATTAAAGCAACTTAGACCATTAGAAAAGCTGTCAAATATTATATTAAAAATATGAAGATATTGTTGAAGGTAATTGAGCCTGTAATTGCAATGTATTATGGATAAACGCGCAATTTCAGACGAGTTCTATTATACAAAAGGACGCTATCTTTTCACGGTAGTGGGGAGGACGCGACTTGGTATCGGGGTCTTTTCATTAGGGCTTTGAACGGGGACGGAAGTGTATTCAGAGAGCGCAACAATTAGCAGTGTAATGGACAATTTTCAACTAGAGCATCGCAGAAGATTATTCAGCAACGAAATATATCAAGGAAAGTCTACCACAATTACGGCAATCTCAATTGCGTAATTAACTGCAATACCACGAATTATTAATACTGCACATTTGAAGACTGAAGAAAGCGCATTAACTTCGTGAACGAGTATACAGAGTCATTCGAGGTGATAGAATATTTCGCAGTCACATCATCTCATCACCATGTTTAACCAACGGAAGTTGGGTGGGACATCTACTATTATTATTAAATCAAGTGCAATGAAGTACTAAAATGTTAATGGGAACATAATCTATGGATGACATCGAGGATATCTGAAATGACATGACAAATACTAACGCAGGGAGACTAACACATTTCTCTCCTGCATATCAATAGTCTACACAAGTCATAAAGCACCATTACTAAATATGGAGACAACTACTAAGTCAATTCTACACGGAAGAGAAGAAGAGAGAAGAATTCCAAGTACGCGCGAGCTAGGGTGGACCCAGTTCGATTCCAGAGTAAGGTTGGACCCAACTCCTTAAGAGCCTGCTGCAGAATGGACGCAGATATATCACCACGATGATGTATGGAGTACGTGCCCCATTGCTAGGATGATCCAGCAGAGCGGTCATGAACAGAGGTACTCCAGGAACCCTGTTTGTGAAATTCAGCGAGCGAAAACCACTTCTAGACATCTTGACGCTTCCCAAGGTAGAATCAAGACCAACATTTACATATCCCATATTATCGTAATTTGGTTACATTAGAGAATATCCGACCATTTTCCTATTAGTGTCATTTTTGCCTATTTTTATATTTTTCTAAAGTTTTGAATTTATATTTTTATCGTATTGCCATGTAGGATTATTACTGTCGATTTTCATCTAAGTTTAAGATTTTTACGGTGTGATTTGGCCATTAATATTCCTTGTTTTAGTTTAGAATATTTTTCTATTGCGATTCTGAATGTATCTAGGAGATATCGGAGATTCTCTTGTCTTACGCTTGATTGTTATTTTTGGAACTTTGAATCCCAGGATTTAAGTTAACTGACGAGTTTGTTTAGGAATTGCGATCTTTTTAGCGGTCGATTTTGGAGATCTGAATTTAGTTATCTTGTTAATAACTCATTCTCAGATCTGGTTGCTAAAGTTGCTCACATCATGAGGAGGAATGCATTTTATTGAAGAGAAATAAGTGAGATAGTTGAAACACTGTAATATTGTCGAATAGGCAGAGTGAACTGCGATAACGTAATGATTTGGAAATAATGTGAATTTGTAATAAATACTCACATCTATCAGCTGATAGAAGCAACTATCAGAATGTTAATGACGAAGGAAGTAAAAGCTATAATGTATAAGATATTATTTTATTACCAGTTATGATGTGACAACGAAGGAACCAATATTTGATCGAAATATTTTTATGAAACTTGTATTACCTGCGAATTAGGATTTTCGCATTACTATGTTGTTTGAAAGATACAGGTGTGATGTATTTCAGAGAAGGAAACTGCGAGTATATATCTATGAGATATATTTAATAGTATTCCCGCGAGGCGTATGATTATGTTGAAGTTATGGCATTGGGCATGATGACATTGTTGCATTAATGTTGAAGAGATATCTGTGTGGACAGATCTGCGAAATACATATGGTTTTAGAAAAAGGATTATTAGCAGGAATGAGAGAAGTATTGTTGAAGTTATTAATGGAGTTATTGATAAGACAATGCAATTGAACGTTGAAACAGTAGGAACAGCTGATCTTTGTGAAGCTGAGTTAAATTGTACTCTATTTAAATGGTTCTTCTGAGTAGAAGGAATATAACGTAATTGTAATTATTCAGTGCGGAAAAGTTATTTATATTAGTATTTTTTATTAAGATGACGGACCAGTAAAAGTTTTTAGACTATGTCTTTACTTAACTGTACGGATTATAGAATCCAGGATTGTCAATTTTACCAGATAGGACTTAGCGAAGTGGAGATTCATGAAATTCTTAAGATGGAAGTGAAGAAATAAGATTGTAGAGGATTTATGTAAAAATTTAATTTTAAACTCAATAATTTGCTATTTTGAATAATCTCAGTGTGGAGATAGTATTTGAAGGAATTATACGTAATATTTTATTGTAAATAGAACTCGTTTATAAAGTGTAGGAATTTTTCGTAATATTAATTTGAGGCAATTTATTAAGAAGAATTATTTAGTGAGATGTCAAGTGTTTAAAGCAGAATTATTTAACCGCATTTAAGGAGTATTTAAAGAAAGTATAGGAGACGGGAGTTTTACTGTATAGAGCGGAGGTTCCCAGCCTGGGGGGCGTGGGGGCTTTATCAACGGGGGCTTGAAGTGATTTCCGAATTATTTGTTTTAAACTCAAATATTACAATTTTGTATAATAAACATTTTTCGAATCTCTCCAAGTGATTGTGGCGCCAAGTCAATCGTTCAAAAGCACTGGTAATTGCTAACTGTCTGCACAAACTTTCGCGGAGCCGCGAGGTTGGAGGTGAAACAAAGAATTTGCTGTGTTGTAAGGAGCAAAATACGAGTATATGCCAATTTTATCGTCTCGTTGGCATATCTTTGTGATTTCCTTGAAGCTTTGAACAGTTTGAATGTAAAGCTCCAAGGCAAACACTTCAATATTATTCTTGCTTTTGATGCCATCAGAGCTTTCCTGGAAAAATTACGGTTATGGAAACGCCGGCTTCAGTTGAACAATTTTTTATCCTTTCACCGCCTTAATGAAATTTTGCCGGAAAATGAACGTGATCGTAATAAACTTAAGTTGCAAATTCAGTCACATTTGGATTCCGTGGCACAAGAATTCAACTTCTACTTTCCTGATATCTTGTCAGATGAATGGTCTTGGATGTTAACAAGAAATTCGTTAGCCATTGACATTGAAGCACTGCCAGCACAACTTCAAGAAGCCATAGAGATTAAGTGTGAACCAAACCTAAAAGATGATTCCAAAATATTAGGACTGGGTGAATTTTGGGTAAACTGTCTTGCAGTGTATCCTGTAATAGCCAAAGTTGCATTGTATTTCATTGTCTCATTTTCAACGACATATTTATGCGAGTCGGGATTTTCAACGCTGAATGTCATAAAAACAATGCAGCGCTGTCGGCTTGATGATGCAAGTGATCTCCGCTGTGCTCTGTCAAATAACAAACCAAACATACTGAATCTTACCAAGAGAAAACAGTGTCAACCCTCTCACTGACATTTGTTGACTAATTTAAGGATTTATTGTAAATGTGTGTTCTTTGTATTTTGCTAAAATGAAGTTAGTATGTAATAGATATAAAGCGCGTATTTCATATTATCAGAAATAATTATGTAGTGTTATTAGGTTAGGTCTATATCCTCCCCGTCAGTTTATCGAAGAGATTATAGAAGTGACGAGGGGAGGGGAGGGGAGGGGAGGGGAGGGGAGGGGAGGGGGAGGGGGAGGGAAGGGGGCGCGATGACCACCCGTATCTGAAGAGGGGGGGGGGGGGGGGGCGTCAGCTGGCAAAGGTTGGGAACCACTGGTATAGAGTGATAAATAGTTATTGTAATGGCGGAGGCCGACGTCATGAGTAAATTCATTTATATTTGCGGATAAATTTAACGACATAATTTTTATTGTTAACTCCCGTTATTTAGGGCACAGTAGTTAGTTGCCAAGATTTTATCGTTTTAAATTGTTTTAGCTTTCATAAGCGACTGTAATTTTATTATCTTTTCCAACGGAAACTATTCCACTTAATTTGTTTTAATGATAAGGTATTTGCGTGATATTATTTTTATTTCATACTTAAATTATTTTCAACGTGTATTCATGTCTTATGAATAAATAGATAGGGACGTGTGATACGAATCCCTGATATTTTTTAGAAATTGGCGTTGTCATTTGTAGTTTATTGGTAGTGCAATGTGCAATAGGGTGGAGGTATTTCCATTGACCTGATCATTATCCTAACGCCCGAGATTTTTGATTCTCGTATTCCCGAGTAGTAATTTGAACCCTTTGCTTTTGTAGTTAGTTTCTATAGCACATTCAGATATGTCCTCTTTCCTTTATCCGGAGTGTATTCGCCAGTAGCTCAGTGCAGTTTTTCTAGCCGGGGACTTCAAGATGCTACGATCCTTTTTCCATCTGCGGATTTTGGTGGATCATTCCAGGAATACGGGTACAGTACCTATAGTAACTCGTAATGCTGGTCCATAATAAAATCAGCCGTAGCCTCCTTTAAGTCAGTAGTCCCAACATGGAGAAGCAATACTTTAACTCTGTCACAATCTTCTATTGGCACTTCAACTTGATGGGCGAGCTGGTCAAATTTTATTCCCGGATAGCATATCACTTTCTCGCACGTTTTCCTCTATATATCCCCGCTCCACTTAATCATCAAATCATCCATTATGAGTACGTAATTGTTAATAGTTTGCTCCTGCTCACCGTCTGCTACACTGACCCCAGTAGCAAGCCGTTCAGTCACATCCTTCACAGTTTTTTTCTGATTCATGAAGCTTTGTTCTAAGTTCCTGTATTATTTTATCCCTTGCTTTGATTTGCATCCTGGAACAGTCCGGCGTATCACATACCTTACAAAACCAATTCCTGACATCACAACAATCCTCCTCCTTGACCTTAATACAGCCGAAGTGAAAACAATTCTCATAGTCCACACTCAATACCGTTCTTCAATGTTTTACTGCCCGTAGAACACTTTGCAACTACCACTGGATCATTTGTCTGATTCACATCTGGAGTAACAGGGCCTGGATTCACTTCCACTCCACCATAAACTAACAACGCAGCTATCACTAGGGCTATACACCACAAGTTACTAGGTCCCGTACGCACACACAAACACCAGAGATTCCGACTTACTTGACGTTACAGACAGTTAGAACAGGGCTCCGAGTGAAAGCCGAAGTTAAACGATTGACTTCGCGTCACCACATGGTAGCTTTACGATTGGTTACTAAGTGAGAAGCTTATTATCCTCTCTGTTTCAAAATAAATCATGTATTTGTGCCAGAGCTTATCTATATTTACGACACTTTACTAAATGTAAAATACTATAGTGTAATATTCAAAATTATCATAATCTCAGAATACATTTCATTGAAGTACTTCCACTTTCTGCTCCTTGCTCGACGGCCTGTTAGTCTAGGGGTATAATTTCTGCTTCGGGTGCGAGAGTTCCCGGGTTCAAATCCCGGAAGTGCCAATCATTTTTACTTTTGTTTCATCTCTTGAAAAGATTCAAAAAGTGTATAAAAGAACCTTAGGAACGTTCTTTTTTTTTCGTATGAGACTTGTACTCATACCGGTAATATAAATACATAGTTTGAGGTAAACGCTTTTTTCTTCTTTTTTTTTCGTCGGTTTACCCACCAGGTTGGCTTTTCCCTCGGACTTTGGTTGGTTGGTTGGTTGGTTGGTTGGTTGATTCCTCAGTTTAGGGGCTGTGACAACGCGGTCATGTAGCCCCGTGTACTTTGGGTGGGTGTGGGATCTGTCTGATAACCGGTGTTAATTGTGATTGCTGTATTAGCGTGTGTTATCTGTTTTTAATTCAAGTAAGGACTGCAGACATTGATTATTTTTCAAGTAGTTCCTACTTTTGCCGCCAAACGCCACCATCAACAACTACTACTGTCGGCGCAGAAATTATGTGCACCTGAGTTTGGAGATAAATAGCAAAATAACCAAATGGCCTATAAGAAAATAAGTAACATCACCAGTTTCCTTGTTTGTTACTGCGTTGTTTGATGACAAAGGTAACTTTTAGAAACGTATTTTAATATCTTTTATGTCAGGTGTAATGTAAAGAGTACCGGTTTTTTGGCGGGTTTCGAGGGAAACTTCGACTTAAGAGATTCACAACTCTCAACGCCGTTATGCTACAGTAACCAAATTTAAATATGAGTTAGTCAGACATGTTGTTTGTGTGTATGTGAAGTTTCAAACTTTTATCTCTAACACAAACAACAAAACCATCAATAATGTGAATGGCTCGCATTTCGAAACGGGACTTCCGTAGATCGTTCTTGGGTGCGTTTTAATCCACATGTACCAAGCGTTTGCGATATGTAATTATCCGTAATGTAAATAAATGGATTTTTTTATATGGATTGATATTTTTTATGATTTTGGTGGCTGTTGTCGGCAGGCGAGTTCCGCAGGAAAGTTGTTGCGCTGTTGCCGTATTCGCTCACTGCCTGGTTAGTGTTTCCTCTGCACAGAGCATATTCAAGTAAAATTTATTTCATTTCCACATTTACCATCATATTTTAGACATTTTCCGAAAGTCTGATAAACATTTCTCTAATTCTTCGATAGTAGGAAATAATTTTTCAAAATAAAAACTGAATAGATCTACGTATAACTCCAGTCATATTGTAAACTTGTCAATGTGAATGGATGGTCATCCTACCGATAGTCCTTTCCTCTTGGCCTGGTCCTGGAATTTCATTCCTCACAATCTCAGCATTCATCGTTTTAACCGTCCGCCTCATTGCGTGGTGGCTTGCATTCTTGCCTCTGTCACCGCGAAGGCCCGGGTTTGATTCCCGGCTGTGCCAAGAAATTTAATTCTCATCGTTTTGCCTCGTGAGGCAAAACTGAGCAGAGGCGGGTTCGATTCCACCTCAGCCATCCTGGAAGTTATTTTCTGTTGTTTCTCTCTTCTACTCCTGGTAAATGCCGGGATGGTGCCTAACTTAAGGCCACGTCCACTTACTACCCAAATCCTACTTAAATTATTACAAATGACACACTAGTACAGACATCAAAGTGACACAGGTTATCAGACAAATTCTACGCACACCCAAGTACACGGGGATGCATGATCTTGATGTCGGAAAGACCCAAAAAGAATGAACAACCTATTTAACCAAGCGAGGGGTCACTCCAAGACAGTCAACAACTCGCTGGAGCACCGGATGTCGCTTATCGCCATCTCACCCTCTTAAAGAAACAAATAGCACTCGAAATCATACGAATTCCTCATTCGGTTAACAGGGTTCCAGGAGGCATTGTGAAGGTATCTACTCCACAATTTCCTGAGTGAAACTGGAAACTACACATTAAGACGATATCCGAGATACAAAGATAAACAATGACTCAATGATGTGTGTACAGACTTCCTTTGACACATCTAAGGGCAGAGTTGAACAGTGAATATTGAAACTGGCGAAGATTGAGAGCTTCATCTAAGGAAGACAAAAGTCTCTGATAATTTCTTTAGAATTTAATTATTTTTATCGGTTTATTTTGTACTAGTTGAATATTCAGAGTTTGTTTGAACTAAATAGTTTCCTTTTAGTAAACATCAATACAATAATTTTGTTATGAACAGATAGGAGACAATACAACAACATATAACTTATTTTTCTTACTAATTTTATCACGAGCTTGTGAATTAATTTGTAATTCTTAATCATTCATTAATTTATTTATTGCAACACCATGTTTCTCGGACTAGCTTTCTGTGTGTTTTAAATATTTTATCACCACCGAGAGTCATCTTATTGTGATACACTGTACACACATCAAAAAAAGTTTTGCATCACCTCGGTTCCAAGAGTTCCGGAACCGTTAAATACAAAGGGAATAGAGATCAACACAAACAACATTTCAGCTCGTTTTATTGCTCATGAGACCCACACATTGCATGTTGTACCATCATACAGCTAGACTTTCAGCATTTGTGGTCCAGATTGCAGTACACACCACTACCTCTAATACCCAGTAGCACGTCCTCTTGCATTGATGCATGCCTGTATTCGCCGTGGCATACTATCCACAAGTTCATCAAGACACTGTTGGTCCAAATTGTCCCACTCCTCAACGACAATTCGGCGTAAATCTCTCAGAGTGGTTGGTGGGTCAAGACGTCCATAAACAGCCCTTTTCAACATATCCCAGGCATGTTCGATAGGGTTCATGTCTGGCGAACATGCTGGCCACTGTAGTCGAGCGATGTCGTTATCTTGAAGGAACGCATTCACAAGATGTGCACGATGAGGTCGAGAATTGTCGTCCATGAAGACAAATGCCTCTCCAATATTCTGCCGATATGGTTGCACTATGGGTCGGAGGATGTCATTCAGGTATCGTAAAGCCGTTTCGGAGCCTTCCATGACCACCAGTGGCGTACGTCGGCCCCACATAATGCCACCCCAAAACATCAGGGAACCACCACCTTGCTGCACTCGCTGGACAGTGTGTCTAAGACGTTCAGCCTGACCAGGGTGCCTCCAAACACGTCTCCGACGATTGTCTGGTTGAAGGCATATGCGACACTCATCGGTGAAGAGAACGTGATGCCAATTCCGTGGGGTCCATTCAGCATGTTGTTGGGCCCATCTGTACCGCGCTGCATGGTGTCGGGGTTGCAAAGCTGGACCTCGCCATGGACGTCGGGAGTGAAGTTGCGCATCATGCAGCCTATTGCGCACAGTTTGAGTTGAAACACGACGTCCTGTGGCTGAACGAAACGCATTATTCAACATGGTGGCATTGCTGTCAGGGTTCCTCCGAGCGGCAATCCGTAAGTAGCGGTCATCCACTACAGTAGTAGCCCTTGGGCGGCCTGAGCGAGGCCTGTCATCGACAGTTCCTGTATCTCTGTACCTCCTCCATGTCCGAACAACATCGCTTTGGTTCACTCTGAGACGCCTGGAAACTTCCCTTGTTGAGAGCCCTTCTTGACACAAAGTAACAATGCGGACGCGATCGAACTGCGGTATTGACCTTCTAGGCATGGTAGAACTACAGACAACATGAGCAGCGTACCTTCGTCCTGGTGGAATGACTGGAACTGATCGGCTGTCGTACCCCCTCCGTCTAATAGGCCCTGCTCATGCATGGTTGTTTACATCTTTGAGCAGTTTTAGTGACATCTATGAACAGTCAAAGGGACTGTATCTTGGATACAATATACACAGTCAACGTCTATATGCCGGAGATCTGGGAACCGAGGTGATGCAAAACTTTTTTTGATGTGTGTATAACAAATAAAAAATATTTCAAGACTCTCCAACGTAAAAATTTTCGTAACACAAGGACAGATCTGAAAGGTATACACAAATCTACTTAATATGAATGTACTACATTCCACCAGATGTATTGCATAATGAAGCAGTGCGAACGGAGCAGTCAGTGACGTTCTCTGGCGCGCCAGAGAAAGGGAACGCGGCAACAGCGCACCAACTTTCCTGCGGAACTCGCCTGCCGACAACAGCCACCAAAATCATAATAAATATCAATCCATATAAAATAAACCCATTTATTTTCATTACGGATAGCTACATATCGCAAATGCTTAGTATATGTGGATAACAACGCACCCAAGAACGAACTTCTACGTAAGTCCAGTTTTGAAATGAGAGTCTTTCACATTATTGATTGTTTTGTTGTTTGTGTCAGCGATAAAAGTTTGAAAATTCACATACACACAAACAACATATCTGACTAACACATATTTAAATTTGGTTACTGTAGCATAACGGTGTTGAGAGCTGTGAATCTCTTACGTCGACGTTTCCCTCGAAACCCGCCAAAAAACCGGTACTTTTTATATTACACCTTCCATAAAAGATATTAAAATAAGTTTCTAAATGGTTCCTTTATCATCAAACAACGCAGAAATAAACAAGGAAACTGGTGATATTACTGGTTTTCCTGTAGGCTATTTGGTTATTTTGCTATTTATCTCCAAACTCGGGTGCACATAATTTCTGCGCCGACAGTAGTTCAGAACTTGGTTACTAGACGACACCGTAGTCGGCTCCTGGCAACGAACGTTGGAACCTAAGGACGTTATCCTAATTTCAACCTATAATTTAGCTTCACACAGGTTTAATTACTGGAAGGTTCTTTAACATGCCATAAATCTATGACATGGGACCGCCGGCTTTACTTCCCCTCCGAAGAAAGGCATACTGAGGGATTTTTAATGCTGTTAAAAAATCCGACGGCTTCGGCCAGGTTTGAACCCGCGATCTTGCGCATAGAAGAACAGCATGTACACACTACGCCAACAAAGCCGCTACCCTTCCTTGGACGCAGCGAGGGATCCCACCATAACCACAGCCAGGGCAGTGTCCTGGAGCTTGAAACATCTGGTTGGGGGATACCACTGGGTAGGTGGGGCCACCCTCCTTGCCTCTTCCTTGCCTATCCCTCCCAATCTTCCCCTCACTTTCCATTCCTCATGAGGCCACTGTTCGCTTTGCAGGCGAGGCCGCCTGGGCGAGGTGCTGGTCCCACCTCCCCAGTTTTATCCCCCGTCCAGGTGTTTCATGCTCCAGGACACTGCCCTGGCGGCGGTAATGGTGGGATCCCCCGCAGAGTCCGAGGGAAAAGCCAACCTGGAGGGTAAAGAGACTAAAAAAAGTGTTTGACCTCAAACTATGTATTTATATTACTGGCACACAGTAAGTACTAGTCTCGCACGAAAAAAAACCGTTCCTAAGTTTCTTTTATACACTTTTTGAATCTTTTCAAGAGATAAAACAAAAGTAAAAATGCTGGGCATTTCCGGGGTTTGAACCCGTGACCTCTCGCACCCGAAGCAGTAGGCATACCCCTTAGACCAACAGGGTGAAGGGCAATGTGTACAAAATGGAGGTATTTCAATGTAATGTATTCTGAGAATATGATATGTTGAATATTACACTACAGTATTTTACATTTAGTAAAGTGTCGTAAATATAGATAAGCTCTGGCACAATCACATGATTTATTTTGAAACAGAGAGGTTAATAAGCTTCTCACTTCATAACCAATCGTAAAGCTACCATGTGGTGACGCGAAGTCAATCGTTCGGCTTTCATTCGGAGCCCTGTTCCTAACTGTCTGTAACGTCAAGTTTCCGACTTCCCTTCGCATACCACAGTCCGATCCTCAGGCGACAAGCCCTAGAGAACCACCCATTTCAGAACACCTGCGAGCTCGTGAATGATACGTCCTTTCACTTTGACTGCCAACTAAGCAATGGGTTTGAGACCACTACGACTCTTGGCCAGCAATTTGCAAAACTTTTTTTGATGTGTGTAGATTGTATTGTATCATACTCTCTATCACACGTGCTGGATAACTGCAATATGAATAGGGCCATACAGGCTATGTCTCATCATATACCTTCATATTTAGGACGAAGCAAATATTTTAGGCCATATTTGGCTGGCTTATTTCTCGTATATTGTCTAAAAAATTACATTTTCCAGGAATTGGATCCAGCATTTCGTCATAGTACCGAATTCACTGACAATTCTGTAGTGCCGGGGAAAAGTGGCACAAGTAGAAAAATTAGATGTTAAGAGAGAGTGAAAAATCTGTCCTAACAAATAAATTATTGACATTTTTAAAAACTTCAGTTTCTCCTTTGTAATTGCCAAATCACTTGTGCCGATCTTCTCAAGTTGGATATAATACAAATGCCCACTAGAATTAACTAACTAAGGCATATTGAATTATGCCACTTTTCCGCGGCACTGTACTACTAGTCTGGCACTTTTCAACAAATTTTCGAATAGTTCCCGGATTGGCGCCAGTTTATCAAGTGATCTTTCTTTTGTTATTTATGTCGTCCAATCTAAGAGCTCGCAGCAAAAACTAAGAGTTTCAGGGCCACACAATTGCAGAAGAACTCCACGCCATTACCATCTGCTCCCCAATTTTTCTTTAAATATCACATTTAACTCTTGCACCAAGTCTTAAATTTGATTAATAAAACGTATGTAAGAGTATACACGGCACTTTTGCTACAACTACTCTCTAGGGAGAATGGATTTAATCTTACAAAACTAATATCGTGGTTGATCTTAGACCGGTATAGTTTTCCCACTCCTAGTTCGCCGACTTCTGTACTAGACGATGCTTTCTTAATTTTTCCTTCAGCAAAGCAGATGCATATACCCTGGCCAACCTCGACTATTCTTAATGACAAACTCCACACAAAGCAAGAATGAAGGGGGAAACAGAATTAACGATTTTATAACTTATTCATCGAAGTAATTCATGTCCAAGTTTTATTTTGACAAGTTATAATAGGGCACACGAGAAACATTTCAGGCTATATTAAGCTTTCAGCAGATATACAGGAAATATAGAAAATACAGCGTAGGGCAGGTAATTTTCCTTGTAGCAATATGAACTGTGCGGGAAATTCAGGATAAGGTTCAATCAGTTTCATTGATGACAACGATTCAATTACATTTTATTGGTTCAGGTTTCATTGCCAGTAAAGTGCTCCAAACTAATTAAGTACTACGCTTCAGGATCTAAGTCATACTGCCATTCCTTATGTTAACTCATCTTAGCTCGAAGGCAGCAGCTTCTGCAATAGGATAATCAATTTTACAAATTAAGTATGAATTTCGACTGAATTTCGACTGTTATAATATGCTGCCACAGGAAAGTCTAATCTGAAACTTTACAGAGGGGCAACTATTGATTAAGGATCTTTTGAACTATTTTCATATACTGCACCTTAAATCAAGGGGTTCTTTAATACATGACAACTCTTTATTTGAACTTCAAGCACCAGTGCCATTAAAATTTAACAGATATATAGATATAGACCCTGTAAAGTTACTTTATAACGTCAATCGGAAATCATGACTTTATTCGAAGTCATTTTGACGTACGTTAAAGAGAGGCATAGTTCATTCCAGAACTGCTCTTCCAATTATATATAGATTACTTTGTCTTCACAGACTTTAAAATTTTACTTTGGGCTGTACACATGTTACTAATCTTGAGAAGTTAACATAGTATTAATAATTAACATACATAAACATTTTTAAAGAATACCCTATTTGGCACACACGAAATACTACATAATCCAATGTACAGTATTTAATATCAAAACAAACACTTTTAATTCAGTCAGTTGTGTGTGTTCTTAAACTTGGTCATACTCAAGAGTTCATATGTCCTGCTTTTCTGCCAATCAACATTTTTTGCGTTTTCTTGACACAGGATCTTCTTTAAGAAGTGTTCTGAAAGCGATGATAGCTATAAGCAAGAGGCTTGCCACCATAAAGAGTAGTCCCAAGGGTTTAGTTCCAACGATAAGAGCACCAATGCAGAACACAAGCTGTAGCAGGAGAACTGTGAAGGCTGCCACCACACTGCCAACAAGGTAGTATTTCTTGGCGAGCAGAACAGCGCTCTTCAGACTGGACTGGACGGCTGTGAGGGCCGCGTTCAGGAACAGGAGTACATTAGGAAAAGTTTGCGAGCTGCGGGTGCAAACATAAGCCGGGAACTTCCTCAGACGATCCAGTGACGCACTGCGCATGAAGTACTCTCGTCGGCGGTCTACCCCCGCGAGAGTCATTTCTTTTATTGGAGCTGTAACACACAAGTTTGTCACGTTAGCTGCTGATAAGATTAAAATAAAGTTAACAATAATGATACCATATTTAGCTAATAAAAATATTGATAATCTAATTTAAAAAGTGCGAGCATAAATTAGTGGTGGTTCTGAACTAAAAAATTAAAACTTCTTAAGAAGGTATTTTAGGATAAATGTAAGTCATTGAACCTAAGGAAATACTGAATAACTTGCTGTACTATGACTTGAGAAACGAAAAAAAAGGTGAAATACCGTACTAAAATAACAGGCCAAATAACCTTCTTCTAAAAAAATTGAGAAAAGAACAGGGTATTTTTTGTTAAAAAGTATCTTCTTAAAAATGTCAAGTTTTGATGTGTGTAGCGTATGATGTGTATATCCGAAATACACTGCATAACAACAACAAAAACTACGCACCGGGAAGGCGTTGTCCGATTGTAAGGAAATTACGTATGCAAAGGCATTCGGACCGAACATGCAACTGATTAAAGCTTCGTGTCCAATGAATGAATAGCGGGAGCTCCCGCGCATCCGAACTGCGAATGCGTAAGGTGTATATAAGGCGCGATTCTGACGCGTATGCTCGAAGTAGTTGTTGCATTTAGCTGCGATTTCTGAACGTCGGCTGTAAGAATGCCACGCCGAAGGATTCGTGCTCATTACAAGCAGATGTCAGAGTTTGAAAGAGGTCGTGCGATCGGATTGAAAGAAGCTGGTTGGTCGAATCGAGCTGTCGCTGGACATTTGGGTCGAAGTGATGTGGCGATCAGACGATGCTGGCAAATGTGGGTCTGCAACGGCAGGAATCAGCGTCAGGACGGCAGTGGTCGACCGAGGGCCACAGCAGCACGGGCAAACAGATCGATTGTCAGAACAGCTGTCACAGCACAGGAGTCGTCGTTATCAACGATCCAGCGTGTGACCCGCACTCATGTGTCCACCATGACCATCAACAGAGGCCTGAGCGACAGGAATTTGCGCTCGCACCGCCCGTTACGCCACTTACCACTCACGCATATTCACCGTCAAGTCAGATTACAGTGGTGCCGCGCTCGAGCAACGTGGAACTACGCTGACTGGGGACGTATAGTCTTGTAGTGACGAGTCCCGTTTCCAACGGTGCCCTGGCGACAACCGCATACGTGTTTGGAGAAGTCCAGGCCAGCATGGGGTTCCTGCCTTAACTATCACACGCTACACAACCCCACAACAGGGGGTGATGGTCTGGGGTGCCATCTCATTTGATAGCCAGACCCCTCTGGTAGTCATTCCTGGCACACTGACAGCACAGCGGTATGTTGACATTCTACGACAGGTTGTGTTACCGTTCCTTCAGCGACATCCAGGCCTTACCTTCCAACAGGATAATGCCCGGCCGCACACAGCACGTGTTGCTATGGACTGTCTTCAAGCATGCTCTATCCTTCCTTGGCCAGCTCGGTCGCCTGATTTCTCTCTCCCATAGAGCACATTTGGTACGTCATGGAAAGGCGATTGCGAACATCCCGGAAAGTCGCAGAATTAGCCCAACAGTTGGAGACCATTTGGCACGAAATTCCGCAGATTTAGCCCAACAGTTGGAGACCATTTGGCACGAAATTCCGCAGATTTGGCCCAACAGTTGGAGACCATTTGGCACGAAATTCCGCAGGACACCATCCGGAAATTTTATCAGTCAATGCCACGTCGAGACAGCTTGCATCCAGGCCAGCGGTGGACCAACACCTTATTGACGTCGTCATTTTGTAACGCTCTAACGGTGCAATAAATCATTCGATTGTTCTGCACTTTTGATCATTTGTTTTTCTATGTCTGTTCCTCATATCCATCCATTTCTATAGCCATCGGACAATTCCTTCCTGGTGCGTCGTTTTTTGTTGTTGTTATACAGTGTATTTAGACGGTTCTCCATATCTGCGAATCTATTACAGCAATCCAACTGATTTTTTTATGTTGATACAAGCTATAAACATACGTTTGCCTATGGGCCTTGCAATAACCTGATGAACACAAATCCAACATGGCGGTGACGCGAAATGTTATTATTTATGTGGCTTTTCTCGCGACCTAATTATCCAAGCGCAATGAATGCTATAAGCCACGAATATAATAGTAATCTTACTGGCATATAAAGCGTCCATGCGATACATTTCACCGGTTCCCAATATCTCCGAAACTATTTTAGCAAGCAAACTGAAATGTTGTATGGTGTTAGAGGAATGTTAAAGCAGGACAAATATGCGACTTTCCAAATCCTGAGAAACACAAAAACATTATTTAAAGTAACTTTTCTGACGATCTACGCATCAGAGTGAAATGAAACTTGCCACAGCGAATCGTTATTCAGAGCTTAGTGTAGAGACATCTAATGATGTTCAGTTGTTATCAAAAATTCCAGATGCATCAGTTGGAAATTTTAAAACTTTTCTTTTTTTATTTCTCATATCTTATTCAGGTGATTGAAAAGTTTATTCATATGTTGCGTTATGATAAAATACTTATTTAATGGTACTAAATTCTGTAGCTTATAGAAGCCGTGCATTTGACTTTTCTAAAAAGTAATTCCCGTGGTTCGTTACAGATACATGCCATCTCGCGGGAGGAGTCTTTAATCACCGATATTGATAGCTATATATTCTAGCACGTAACATCTCATTGTGAGGGGTTTGTGAAGAGACAGGTCGTGAACCAAAAGGTATTTCGTATAATACAAGGATAATCCTTTTAATAGGCAGGTGAATTTCAAGGGAAAAGGCCAGTGGGATATATGAAAATGGGCTATTTAATTTGTAATTCTTCACGGAACTACTTGTTAAATACTGGTATGTTTGTTCCCCTTCCTTCATGTCATCTTCATATATCTGATATCAACCAACATAAATACAACCATCATGGCCAACATTGCATACTTCATGGTTTTAAAAACCAACGAAATTCAAAATTATCATTTCCGTTGCCTACTTCACCGACTCTCACATTGCAGGAGGATAGAACACACCGACGATAGCAATGGCCACGAACGAGATTATCTTACTGTGGTAACTGGATCGGGCTGATCTTGTTTGGGGAACAGTAAATCTGGATACTGACATCCCGTTGAGTTTACACGTCCCAACTTAATCTAGATCGGAACCTAATGGGCATCTCGAACGTGCCTTCTAAAGAAGGCATTATGTCATACAGTAGTAGAGTGTTAGATACTTGCCACAGGTCTTTATCTCGTGGCAGCTTGTAGCCTAAGGGGACATCAAACCAGCCACAGTTTGTGATTCACTTCCACTACGAACATAGCTCATCGCTAGAAGTTGCGTACGGTATGTTTCCAGAGCCATTCGGTTATTGAGGCAAATATTGACGACTGCTATAGTCTAGTATCCGATGGACTTTCTTAATTTCTTAATTTAGGGATGAAACCTTCATTGGCAATCCTATGGATTGTTTGACCAAAAATCCCCACGGCACTTACCAGAAGGAGGGCATCTCCAAGTGATCGTCATGGCTGCTTCACTTTTGATCGTCTGAGTGAGGACTTGTGTGGCCGTGGCTGCGACCATGTCTGCAAGAGAAATTACACAGTTATAATCAATACGAGTACGGTAAGTAACCTCACCGGTCGTTTAGCATCAATGTCATTGTTGTTGTTGATGTTACGTCATTTAGGGGCTGGAGCATCATGGTCATCAGCCCTCCGTAACGGGCTTGTCCACCAGAGGCAATCAACTTAGCGCTAAGCTAACGCATCGCCTGAGAGCTATAAACATGAGGTTCGTTAGTTTGTGTATGATGATGATAATTGTTGTTTTAAGGAGCCTAACACCTAGGTTATGCAAATGACAATGACAATGAAATGAAAACCATAACGAAAATTAAGCGAGACTGAAAATACTTACAAAGTGGAACTGAGATTGAAACAACTTACAAAATGGTGAGTGGAAATACTTACAAAAGGGACTTTAGAAGGAAATTACTCACAAAATGAATAGATTGAAAAACACGCACAAAATGTAGGTTAGGTTCAAAATACTTACAAAATGCAAATGAGATTGAAAATACGCACAAAATGCAATTAAGGTTCAAAATACTTACAAAATGAAATTGAAAATTCACAATGCGATTTAGATTGAAAATGCCGATTTCAGATTCAAAATACTTACACAATGCAATTGAAATTGAAAATGCTTACAAAATGTATGGTAGATTCAAACTAGTTAGTTGGATTGAAAATGCCTACAAAAAGCAATTTAGATTGTAAATACTTACAAAATGTAATTTAGATTAAAAATACTCAAAAAATGCAATGGAGAATCAAAATACTTACAAAATGCCCACCATGCAAAATGCGATGTAGATTAAAAATACTTGCAAAATGCGGTTTAGGTTGAAAATACTTGCAAAATGCAATTGAAATTCAAAATATTCACTCAAGTGCCAGCCCCTACATTGAAAGACTTATTAAAAAGTTAATTTAGATTATCAATCCTTACAAAATGCCATTGAGGTTGAAAGTACTCGCAAAATGCAATTTAGATCCAAAAGACTTAAAAAATGCAACTTAGATTGAAAATACCTACAAAATGTAGCGTAGAGTCAAAAAAAATCGCTTAAGGTAATTGGAATATACGGGGAGCCAATTAACAAAAGCAGTGAGGAGATCTTAAAAGAGAAAAGCAAATATAATGAAGAGAAAAAAAGAAGTCTGACCCCTCGAAGAAGGAGGGATCAGGAAAGATGGGACAAGGGCCAATTAAGGCAGGAAAGTGACAGACTCCCTAGGCCTCTGATACCCTAATACCGTCGGGGTCGGAAAAGAACGAATTGACCAAGGGAGGTCGACAGGAAAGAAGACGGAGAGGAGCCCGGCACAAGTAAGCAAGTAAGTGGAAGCAATGCCGGACCCAGCTGGGGTACCGTGGTCGCTAACCCACGTCCCACTAGATGTGAGCCCTTGGGGGGGGGGGGGGTGAGTTTGCGTAATTGAGGACATAAACCCTCTACTATTTCAGTAATTACCGTATGGTACTTTACATAAACTAAGGTGAAGATTTAAATGGGCATTTTTTAAATTTTGTCGCCAGTTGTTTGGTCTAGTAAGCTAAAATGTCAAAGTTTTCCACACTGATGTTTTCCACACTGAAAACTAAGCACGGTTGGATTTTAAGATGGAACCAACCACGTGTGCTATCAAATATCACTATCGCGCAATTCTGGTACACTGAAGAAAATGGAAATTGCAACACCATGAAAGCATTGGTCGTTTGTGTTGATTTTCAAGATATAGAACGATGCCATGTAGGTATGTAAACGATCAAAGTTTCAGACCCATTGGATTGTTGCTACAGGTCTCCCCACGTGATTGGTCGCGGAGGAATCAACTCCAGTATACGGACTCTGGTCTAGAGTAGTTGACTTGCAGTCTGTGCAGTGAAGTGTTCCCCGTCAAACAAAAAAAAGGAAGCTTGTAGTTTAACGTGACCGTTAATCTCGAGATCATGAGCCACGGGACCTCCTTTTTACGTGGAATCCGAACAACAGGATATGGCATTTCACTTCGAAAATCTCACATGCATTGACCGGGAATCGAACCCGGACCGCCTTGGTGAGAGGCATTCAGCTAGACCGCTGAGCCACCACGCCCCTCCCCGTCAAACATGCCTTGACGACAGAAAAGAGCACGCTATCAACAACTCTCGCCGTTTGAGGGGGCTCGGATAATTGGGCTGTGTGAGGCTGGATTATCGCTAAGGACTATCGCTGCACGTGTTGGCCGACAGGCATCTACGGTACAACGTGTATGGCAGCAGTGGTCAATGAAGGTACCCACACTCGTAGACCAGGCACAGGCCCAGCGCGACAGACAACTGTGAAAGGATCGCCGCATCATTCGGATGGCCCAGATGGAACCCCATGCAATAGCAGCGCAAATTCGAGCAGCTGTGGCACCCCACGTTACACAACAAACAGTTGGTAATCGCCTGCGTGCAGCTGGCTTACGATCCCGTGTCCCTGCAGAAGGTGTTCCAATGACCCCACAACAGTGACGTGTAAGGCTGGCCTGGTGTCGAGAACGATCGACGTGGGTCGACGAATGGCATAGGGTCGTCTTTAGTGATGAATCGCGCTTCTGTCTTGCCCGCAGTGATCGCCGGAATCGTGTGCGCCGACGTACCGGGGAGAGGGGCCGCCCAGACCTTATTGTCGAGAGGCACACAGGGCCAACACCAAGCATTATGGTCTGGGGAGCTATTGGCTTTAATGTGAAATCACAATTAGTGCTTGTTGAGGGCACTATGACTGCTCGACAGTACGTTGATAGGGTACTCAATCCAGTGGCTGTCCCTATGATGGCGAACATTGCTAATGGGATGTTTCAGCAGGACAATGCCCGGGTTCACACTGCACGCATCTCCAGAGAAGCTCTCCACGACATCACAACCTTAGAATGGCCCGCCAGATCCCCGGACCTCAGTCCTATTGAGCATGAGTGGGACATGATGGGTCGACAACTGGCCAACCGTCCTCAGCTACCCACAACTCTGTAACAACTGACCCGTGCAGTGCAGCAAGCATGGGCCACAATTCCTCAGGGAACGATCCAGGGCCTTATTGACTCCATGCCTCGCCGAATTCATCTGTATTGCAGCTCGTGGTGGGCACATCCTATATTGATTGTTGTCCAAACTTGCGGTCAGAGGGACCTGAAAGTGTAATCATCGAATCACAACCGAAAACTCGTCCTGCATGTTCAATTGCAGTAATGTAGCACCACTCCTTCTGGGTGTTGCAATTTCCATTTTCGTCAGTGTAGGCCTATACAATTTGTGAAGATTGAAGCCTTTTTTCAGTGTTGCCTTTGTTAGTAAATTAAAGTTTGGTGCTCTTCAGTCGGTCAACACGAATATACCCGAAAGAGTTGGGTTCTACCCTAATCCTGAAAAAAAATTACATGAGTTTAATAAATGCACTAGGATGACCAGTTTCGATCGTCAAGCGATCATCATCAGATCCGTTACACTCAGCACCAAACTTAGGGTATATAATTATAAAATGATTATTGGTTAAAATTTGTTAATATATAAACTATTATAATTATACCGATTAAATAAATATTGAAGATTAAAGGATGAGTTATTGTAAAATGTTCCTGGTAGGGTGTATAATCTACAACTAGATTTCGTCCACGGTCACATTTTAGCATTTAAACGGTGGTCACATCTTAGCATTTAAACAGGTCAAGTTAATGCATAATATACCAATATAACAACTGATTAAAATATTCTCACATATAACATATTCAATCGACACCAACAAAGTTCAAGATAATGTTAGACCAGTGACGTTTAAGTGTGCAAATCGCCCACTAAATAGGTAAGCTTTTTGTTACGATCGGGGCCCGGATTGTGATGACATGTCACCTTTTAAATGGTTCACCACAGACATTGCTAACTTATATACAAATCCTGTTCATGGCCCCCACATTACAGAAATGCATATTTATTAAGGTGATTTTTTCGTCATTTTTCTAAGTATTTTATTTTTAGGTAATTTTCTCGCTTTTCGTGTCATTATTATGTCATTTTATGGAATTTATCAGAATATGTTATACGTTTTGAGTCATTTGTATCACTTGCTTAATGGTTTATGATGAATTTTTTGGTTATGGTACTGGTTATTAACGGAACTGAAAGTGAGGATGAATACGAAGACATCAGAATCTTCACAACTTTGTTCACCCCTTATTTCTTGGATCTCCACATTCCAGGAGACACACTATGCTGTTCTAGGGCTGTTCATTTCAAACAAATAATTTCGGATTCGGTGAGGATATTTTTTTCACCGATGGTGAAATTCTTTTCTGCAAAATATGTGAAGTGAAAGTGACAAGAGATAAGAGATTTACTGTTCAGCAACATAATTGTGTTCTTGACGAGAACTCTGGTTTTAATGTTTTGTGTTCCTTCCCCCAGATTTTGGCGGTGAAGATTTCAGCATTATTGGCATTGAAGAAGAACTTACATCCAGTGATTTATTGCACTTCAAGTATGCTCCAAGAGCTGCCGTCGACATTGAAAGGACCTTTTCAAAGTACATAAACATGCTGGTCGACCATCGCCGTTCCTTTTTCTGTGAGAATCTACGAATGGTCAGTCATCTACTGTAACGCGGAGTGAGATAAGCCTGTATAGCCTGTCATGTATTTTAAGTACACATTTTTCTTATTACCTCTAATCCGATAATGAATTTGAATACCTAACGACAATATTCTCTCTCTTTTATATTCAGATGTTGCAGCCTTTAAGTTCCACATACCATGAAGTGTTATTTTCCTTGAAAAACAAATTTAAAAAAATGAACACTGAACTTGGAGTGCCAAACAATCGACTGAAATGATAACCGGTGTTTTTGTGCAAATAATTTGTATTTGTCAAATAATAATTGAATTATATTAGGTACCGTACCTATTAAAATCATTTCAACATACAATGACGTAGTCTTCATTTTTGTGTAATGAAATTATTTCAGATTCATTCAAATTTTTAGGTAATTTTTTAAAGTATTATGGGATTTTTCAGTCATTTTCTAGGTCAATTTTTTAAAACATTTTTAGGTCATAAAAATCCGAGCCCTGGTAAGATCCTTTCTGTTGCGAAGTTTTACTGGGAGTAGTATAGATCGCGATACATTTCCGTATAGAATTCCCCTAAAACAAAATGGCGGCGTTGATGAAGTCACGAAACACTCCTCTAGCAAGCTTACGGGAAGAGCCTGGGGAATAGGGGATTTTAGGTGGGGAAAACGAACAGAAATTAGTATTTACGATTAACCTTGGAAATGAGATGTGTATCGCCATATTTACTTGACCTATATAGGTTAAGTAAGGAACGCGATACACATCGCTATTTTCGCATTTCAGCTTATATTTATAAAGTAAGTATCCCCATCTTTACTTGAGCTATAAAGGTGAAGTAAAGATCACGATACAATCAACATTTTCGCATTTCAGCTTATACTTATAAAATATGTATCCCCATCTTTACTTGACCTATATAGGTGAAGTAAAGATGGGGATACATATTTCATAAATATAAACCGAAATGCCAAGATTTCAATGCGCGTCACTTTCTTTACTTCACCTATATAGGTCAATTAAAGATGGGGATACATATTTTATAAATATAAGCGACAACTCAAATATTTGGAAAACTACACACATCTCATTTCCAAGTGTAATTCTAAATGACAATTTCGGTTTACGTTTCACCAATCCGAAAGCCTTTATTCCCAGGCATTTCCCCATAAGCTTGCCAGGTAAGCATTTACTGTCCTTCGTGATGTCGTCGATACTTCATCAATACAGCCATTTCGTTAATAAGGCTTTCCAGGCAAACAGAAACCAAACCTGGGCCGTACGCCCCGGACCCCTTGGTTGTAGCTCAAACTGTAATATACTTGTTAATAATGCTTTCCAGAAGAAAATAAACTTACCTGGGGCTTGTGCCCCAGACCCCCTTGGTTGTAGATCAGGAATTTTCATTTAAGCTAGTAGCGACCAATGATTTCGCACAGACCGTTGCCTACCCAAGTATCGACCAATAACTTTAGGAGAGTACAATGCAAGTTTTCAGTTAAATTCAATAACTAAAAATAATGCATCAACATTTGTAAGTCATCAGTCATCACCAAACCTCGCTTCTACACATATGATATAGCATGTGGCGACACACTATGTAACGACACCATACATACACAAACCTAACCTGCAACTAACTCCAGGGACCCATAGTCTTCATCACACATATATCGGACCTTATGTAATGGTCTATTTTCCATCTTAGTAATTTGCAACTTAAATTCAAGATCACTCAGTTCTCAATATAGTCTATACGCAGCAATAGTAGTTACAAATATATGGTAGTCATCATGCAATAAACCAAAAACGTCAACTACCACTTACCTCTTAACATATATGTAGCTATCCCTGTGCAATTAAGTACTCATTGCAACAACAATCAAAAAGGGATCTTTCTTTTCCAAAAATTGCAACCCCTCGACAGTATTTGTACAAGTCCCAACAGTGAAATCCTAAAAAGCTACAGAATGATTCACTGAAAAATGCTTAAATCCCTCATCATTTAAACCCCCATATGCAGCCCACTTATCGCTATAAACTTTTCGTCCCTCCCTTAATATGCTTCTTAATAACTTGTAATAAAGTACCCTTATCCCTTTTCTCTACCACTTCAAGAAAACAATCCCTCCCATTACTACCCTGAACTACCCCACCAAAAACCCAAGTATTCTTCATTCTCTTACCCCGATTAAATTTCCTCTTCCCAAAACAACTTTCAGGAATTTCTATCACTACCCCCTCACCTCCAAAAGGGGATCAACGACAGTCACCTTACAAACACTTAGCTCATGAACAACTAAATTAATAGGCATCCGCCAACAAAAGCAATAGACCAATCAAATAATGTCCCTAATCCCTAAACGTGCACGAGAAAAGAAAGCTCCCTTTCGAACACTGCGCCACAAAGAGCACTTGCTGCACCACCACATAACCCCATCCTAACTCCGGGACGGCGACACCTTAAGATTCTTTGAAACTTTTCCCACATTTGGGACACGCATAGGCCATTATCGCGGGCATAGGCTATACTACTCTCCACAGTTCCCAATATACCCAGTAAAATGATCAGGGTCATAGATCCGGGTGGCCCTTCCATTACCTCTTCCTCACTGCAAGAATCACTTGATTTCGGCAGTGCTCGACCACGCTTACCACACACACCACTAGGCCCAGCAACACCAGCCATTTTTACATCCACAAATGAAAACAATCCTTCCAAATGCAATGAATGACACAAAGTAACTTAAAATCCTTCATTACTTGCCTGGAAAGTTCACATTCGACGACGTATCTTTTGAACCTCATACCAAACCTTACGATATACAAAACCAGTCCAACACACTCGTACCAACACTTGAAACAATCATCACCAATAAAACCTAAATTAATCACACAAAGTTCTTTTCATTTCATATTCCATAATATCCGTCACTACAACAAATATTTCCATTCAATGACATTACAAAAAAAAAAAAAAAAAAAAAGAACCACAGCATATTAACTTTCACAGAACAGCAAAAAGACGGCAGCGCCACTCAGCGCCATTACCAAGGAGTAATAAGGAAAGGCCCTAACGGCCAGGAAGTCAAGCCACAAGGCTTGTGCTCGTCCTGTGCTCAAAACATTGCGTTAGGCTCATTAGAATAGCATGGGATGGTGTGACATACGTTCTAAAAAGTGGCGATATTTCGCGTGTGGGTCGAAATGTTGACGTGTGGGGGCATATGTTTGCACAAACAGAACTTCCACCTGCCAAAGTAATGTCATTTCACAAGTAAATGCACCTTATTTGCCATTTATTGTGTTTAAGTTGTCTTCCTTAGATTAGCCAACTTACGGTACTGTTCTAGTAGTGGCATGTGTGTCCACCAGTATAAATATATTGATTGCTAGGAATTACGGATATTTTCCTTCGTTTCTTACTGGAAATAGTTTCTGCTTGTCAATTCATGGACGGTATTCTTGTAATCCAGTGGCGAAGCTACATTCATGCAACTGGGTACCGGTACTCAAAAGTTCACACCTTTTAGTATTTTGTAGATTAACTACAGTCGTCGTGCTTTTCGCTCTGATAGAGCATGCTCTATTCTGTGTTGTCCCAGAAGATGATATCGTTCCCATGTTTCTTAAAAATTTGATGCTTTCGTGCTCTACGATGAAAAACGTTAATACACGCAATCCCAGTTTCACTCCATTCTTTTACTATCGCCACTAAACAGAATACAAACATAACAATGCATCGTGCCCGTCGTTACACTTGCTGTTAACCATTCATACTGCTCATACAACAGACTGGAATTTACGTGACTGATGTCTATCACTCTGTACAATATTTAGATGAGGTTTTGGTCTTCCCTTTTTTTCACTGCACATTTATCTTCATAGGACAACGAAGAAAATGGTCTCGATTTTAAATGCACTATTAAATCACTACACTGATCCATGTTTTAAACCTCACAAACGAGCATGCCCACGCTGAAATACTACCCGCCTCAGGAATGCTCTGCTTGGAGCCTAGACACTCTGCTGACGCATTCAGCTATCGACCTTCCTCTTGGCGCATGCACAATTGCCTTCTCTACGAACACAGACTTGAGCCTGTTTCAAAGGACTCACTGCTCAGTCCCGCGCTGAGAAGCTGGCGTCAATCCCACCGTGGCTACAGAGAATAATATCGAAAACTCGAGATTTAATTTCCCTATGCCAATGGAAAATGGGAAAATGTAAATGTGCATATTCCTTGAGAATGAAACTGGTATACTAAGGCTGAAAGATTCCCCTCTAGCTTCGCGACTGCGGAAATCTAATTACCCCAATCTATTTTTAACGTGGCTTGAGCTCTCGATTTATTGCTCGTGAGTGATAGAAGATTGATATGCCATTATTTGCAAAGTTTAGCGTGTTAATATCAAACCTCAGCCACCTTGTTTATTTTGTGACCGGAACTGAACAGGCCTATTTAAAAAAAGAAACATCGTGCAATAAAAACAATAACGCCACCACCCAATTAGTTCATATGCCGTAACATTTTAAATTCATTTAATTAATTTAATACACATTCGTGAATATAATGGCAGGCCTACTGGTATCTCAGTAATTATTTGTCTGTTATTTGGTTAAGTTTGAAACGTTTATTAATGCCCCATGTTGGTAGCGACAAATGTGATGGTTTCCTTTGCCCTCACGTTGAGTGCCAAATGAAACGTTTTGCAAGCTCCTAACTGTTGGGTGAGAAATGTAACTGTTTACCTTTGCCTAAGCTATGTTGTTTTAATGGGCGCCAAGACCTCAATGCAATGTTGAAATCTAAATTTGTATTTAACAACGTCTAGCTCTGGCAGAACACATTCAAGACTCTATTCACTCAGATCGTGGTATGATTTGATCATTAACCCAACAAACAATTGTATCAGGAGAAGGAATTGGTCTATATCTAATGCTACCTACTGAAAGCAAAGATTGCATTGTAAAAGAAATGAATTTATTATATAAAACAAGTATAGCAAAATTAATAATAATAATAAGTATAAAACTTAAATTGGAGCGTTGTGATTTGAAAATTACCGATAGAAAATTACGTGAAAACGGAGTCTGATAAATTGATTTTACTCTTATTTCCAAGCTATGAAGTTACTGAAATATGAAATGTAAAACAAAGAAAATGAGAGATTGCGTATTTCTGCGTCATTTGCGCTTACCACTGGAAATTGCCAAAGCATTTCCCTCGTACTTGATGATGCTGTGAGCTTCCCACAGTCTCCTGGATGTCGTCATCTTCGTCGATGTTTGATGATATACTGGTAGATTAGATAATTCTATGGTCCGTACATCGGACCCAAACACTCGTATAACCACACTGGTTAAGTTTTACAAAAGTTAGTCCTCCAATCCATGGAACATCGGAGCGATTCCCGCGTACAACATACTCGTCAAGTATTTCACAGATTGTCCTCCTTCGACGGCGCGTCGAACGATATATGCACACGTTGGCTCCCCACTCCGGAGCCGTCTACTAGCTTACGTAGTCCTCATTGATTGGCTGAGCACGCCGCGCTATCTTCTCCTCCTCTGGGTCATTACACTCGGCGGGAGGGTTCCGTTTCAACAATTCGCCTTTCCTGGACGATGCGAGCCCGCTTGCGTAATTCTTCTCGACAGGAATCAGCTTGTATTTGAATTCCCAGTGAGTCATCTCTCTCAAATACCCTAACTGACAAAAACTCCGTAAAATTCCGTAATCAGATAATTTTCTATGATATCGTCGTTCGTAATAATTTGCATGATAGCGTTTTCTAAGACATAGAAAACCTATCTGAATGCTAATAATTTTTATAAAATGCTCCGAAAATATCTAAATAATAATTATAATAAATTAATAATAATAATAAATTAACATGAAAAATTCTCTTGGCTGAACAATTTGCCGCGTAAATAAATATAGAATGGCTTCCTACTGACTTATGCCAGTTGCATAAAAAACCCACGAAAAACACGTTACATATTCGCCTCGGATCATCGGATGATTCACCGTGACGACGGTCCATTATCCGATTATCCCAGACACGTTAATAAACCCCATCCAAAATACATATTACATAAATGAAATCTCCCTAAATTACAGATATATACACTCATAATTTTTCTTCACGCACTTTGCGTCAAAGTTTGTTGTCACTATGGATTGCACTTTGCAACCAGTCCAATGTTTCTCATATAAAATAGTGTTCCACGGATATTTCCGCCTCTCAAATTCCTCTATGTTGGAGAAATAGACATAATAAATGTGTGAGCACTATGTATTTTTGATGTCATATCACACGCATTGAAGGTGTTCTGATATATTTATATCACCATAGAACTTCCTAATTTCACTGGAGGTCCCTTCCTTATGGTGAAATTTAATCTCACTTATCACTGAGCACACGATCACACTATTGTGGCAGCGCCTCGTGACCATAATACTTAATCTCTCCTTAAGTAGATTAAATTAATATTGACTTCTGAAAAAAAAAACAGTAAATGCGCATTAGATATAACCCCAAATATTTCTGTGCCGTAATCGCCCTGTCTTGTTAAGTTCCCGTAGACCATATTCTACTTAATACTAGTTCTCAACACAGACCAGTTCTCCTGACACAAATAATACCTTTGTACAAATTACCTTAAATTACACACTTACAAATCTTACATGGCGAGGCCGTAAACAGAAATCACGTGTGCTTAATGTATGAGTTTCATGAAGGACTGTCTCGCATTCTGATGGCCCATCTTTTGCCTCGTGGACGCCTTAAGCAAAAATACCATGTACAAGCGCTCACCCATCTCTTGGAGGCAAATGGGAATTCACCAGCGCTACCAAATTCTGGCCTTGGTGTATCGAGACATTTTAGTGCTCAAGAGCATCCGACAATCCCGTCATATTTCCCTGTACCTTAAAAACTCTCATTTACTTACATACTACCCCCCTGTGCGACTTCTGATACGCCTGCCTTGAAGACCAGATCTTCCACGCACCAGACACCACACTTACTCATTTGATAGGCTGGCTCGCCAGCTAAACACACTCACTTTATGACACATATTTTCGTAGACTATGTATATTATACGTCCCGTATAATCTGTTTCCCTCACTATTCTCCAGCACATATGCTGTTTTCCCAATACGTTTGGAAACTATAAATGTTTCTGCGTCACCTGCTTCCAACCTTGCAAGTGCCTCCCTTAAATGAACGTCATCACGTTGCTCCACTAGCATATTTCTCAGTATCTGTAACGATGCCCTGTTGCTACTGTCCACACATGCTAACCCTACTTTCTTCTCGTGTAACACCTCTACTCGAGACTCTATGACCTAAAAATGTCACTTCTGACTGTCAGAATGACGACTTAGACAGCTTCAAAGTGAACCCTGCCTGATCTAACTTCTGAAAAACTATATCTAAATGACGTAGATGCACCTCAAAACTGCGTGAACTAATTACCATATCATCTATGTAAATGGTTACAAACTCTCCTGTGTCATCCCCTAATGCGATGTTTAAAGCCCTAATTAAAGCTGCTGAACTACTCTTTAACCCATAAGGTGTTCTACAAAATTGATAAAGGTTATATTTATGACTAAAAGCTGTAAATGGTCTATCTTCGTACATAAGTGGCACTTGCCAAAAACTGGAACTCAAATCTACACAAGTGAAATACTTCTTCCCCTCAAATGTTTGCATTAATTCCTCTATTGACATAGATTTCAGCTGATCTGAACTAATTCTACTGTTAACCAAACGAGCGTCTAAACAAATACGAACTGTGCCGTCGGTCTTGGGTACCGTGATCAAAGAATTAACATATGGACTGTTATAGTGCTCAATAATCCCATCTTCAAGCATCTGATTAATTTGTGCCTCAACTGCACTCTGATAAGCGAAAGGTACAGGATATCTATGTCCTGTGAATACTGACCTATCAATAACGTTCAATGAATGTGTATAGCAATTGGCCATACCAATGCGATCCTCAAAAACTCTCCTATTACACAATAACACATCATAGAGCCGAACACATTGTTCCACCTCTATATTACCCTGAAATGCAGCCTCACGTAACGAGTCCTCTAGACTTCCGTTCGTAATCACACTGCCCACAAAACATGGAGAACCCCGCTCTACGGCTGGCGATATCTCATTTAAAGTACAAATCACACCTACAATACTACTCCTCTGAATATGGTCATTGAACGCTACTTCTACTTCAGAATCTCCCCATTTAAATTTCAAACTCCCTACATCATAACATAAGTTACCAGACACTCTACTTAGCCACTCTGAACCCAAGATAACACTGAATACTAAATTTGGAATTACAAGGCAAATCTGCTTCTCTACATGATTATTAATTTTAATGTCTACTAAAACTTGCTTAGAAATTACTTTAGACCTCTTCCCAACAGCTGTGATAACAAAAGTGCTTTTAATTGGCATCTCCTCAAAATTTACTCCAGTTCCTTTCATTTTATCATAAAATGCACTACTTATGCAACTCTTCATACAACCACTATCAATTAAAACATCTGTGTACGCCTCGGACACGTTAAATTTAACTATGGGGCTCTTACTAACCACTTCCTGAATAATACCTTCATCATTTAGTTCATGTAATAATTCATTTCTTACATTTAGGTCATAGGGTTCCTGTATAATTGTATGGACAGGGCATGCTACAGACTGAGATTCTGACCTTACTTCGCAGCCTGGTTCGCGTTTAAAGAACCGCTACAGCTGGCCGTAGTACTACTAACTACTAAACTGGTCTGGTTGTTCTGGGCTGTGTTGTCATTGTTTGGCTGTATATTACTACCACTAGGCTGTCCTCTTCCTTGACCCCTATTCTGGTTGTAATTATTGTCATTATAATTTCTCCCTTGATTTCCCCTGAAATCATTGTTTCTCCCTTGATTTCCCCTGTAATCATTGTTCCTCCCTTGATACTGATTACCATAGCCATTTCCTCTGTTCTGATTTAGCTGATTATTATTATTTCTATTTTGAGCATTGGCCCCTTCGCCACCGTTCCCTTGAACTTCTTGATGCCTGGCTTCATTAGGCCTATTATTATTACTGCCCTGGTTCCGATTGAAATTGTCCTCATAACCCCCTCTCCCTAGTGCATCAAATGTGCTTAACAAATTTTCTACTTGTGATATTGTCTTTACATTCTGGATACAAGCAGCCTCCTTGATCCTATAGGGAAAATGCCTAAGTAGCAACCTCACCACATCACTTTCCTCCTTCAAGCCATCCAGATATTTACACACTAATACCTGCCCTAAAAAGTATTCGGTCATGGTGGAGCTTCCTTTAGGGTTATATTTACCACACACTACTCCCTCACGATGCTGCGACTGAATAACCTCATTCCAGAACTTTTCACAGAATTTCATATTAAAATCATTGATATCAGTAAACTTGTCTCTGTAGACAGCAAACCAATTCCTCGTTTCCCCCACAAACACTTGTTCTAAAATTTCAACTACCTGGCACCACTCAATACTACCATTTTCCAACCTCTCCCCGAATTTATTTTCTATAATGTTCATGAACTCCATTGGGCACCCCTGTCGATTGCTGAACTTACCCAGTTCTACCTCCCTGTGTGTGCTATTCACAAAAACTGGCCTATTCTGACTATTTTCTTGCCTGATCCTAGCTTTTAATTTTAACTCTAATTCTGCGATTTTCTCCTCAGCCTTCCTCTCAATACTGTTTACTGTTAATTTTATGTTTCCTTCTGATTCTTCTACTTTATCATATAGCTTTGCTTGTTTCTCCTCAATCTTGCTAATGCTCTCTCTATTACTCTCTCTTAAATCATTTACTTCTGCAACTATTTGTGAGTGGACTTTCTCAATTCTACCCCCCAGCTGTTCCTTAACCTCTTTAGTAGCTACCTGAATTTTGTCAATTTCTCCCCCCAATTGCTTTTTGACCTGCTGTGTTTCCAGTTGCACTAGTTCTTTTAAATTTTCAGCCTGTGTACTGATTCTAATTTCCAACTCCTCCTGTACTTTTCCTAATTTCTTGTCTACATCTGCAATGATCTCTTTAACCTTCTCTTCCATTACTCCTCTGATTTCTCCTCTAATCTGCTCCATTTTCACACTAATTTCATTGTTGTTCTTATCTAATTTTGCATTATTCTGTTCTAATTTTTTATTTAAAGCTTCTGTACTTTCTTTATTTTCCCTACTGTTTTGTTCTAATTTTGCATTATTCTGTTCTAATTTTGCATTTAAAGTTTCAGTACTCTCTCTATTTTCCTTACCGTTTTGTTCTAATTTAGCATTTAAGGCATCTGTACTTTCTTTATTTTCCCTACTGTTTTGTTCTAATTTAGCATTTAAGGCATCACTACTAACTTTGTTCTGATACATGAACTCGAGAAGTAAAGTTTTTAATTCTGGTTGGCCGCCTACACTCCCTGTTTCAATATCGGGATTTACCTCCGCTACCCCGGTACTACCATCACTCGACATACTGCTCGTATCATCACTCTCCCGTTGATGACCACTACGTAACCTCATCTGTCTTTCTTTCTCATCCCCCATAATGATATACACTGATACAGACAAATAACCCCCAAAATACAGGCACAGAAATATATACCCTTCTCCTTCCACAAATGTTATTAGGTTTTCAGCCCCAAGTTGTCGGCGACAAATGAAATGTTTATTAATGCCCCATGTTGGTAGCGACAAATGTGATGGTTTCCTTTGCCCTCACGTTGAGTGCCAAATGAAACGTTTTGCTAGCTCCTAACTGTTGGGTGAGAAATGTAACTGTTTACCTTTGCCTAAGCTATGTTGTTTTAATGGGCGCCAAGACCTCAATGCAATGTTGAAATCTAAATTTGTATTTAACAACGTCTAGCTCTGGCAGAACGCATTCAAGACTCTATTCACTCAGATCGTGGTATGATTTGATCATTAACCCAACAAACAATTGTATCAGGAGAAGGAATTGGTCTATATCTAATGCTACCTACTGAAAGCAAAGATTGCATTGTAAAAGAAATGAATTTATTATATAAAACAAGTATAGCAAAATTATTAATAATAATAATAAGTATAAAACTTAAATTGGAGCGTTGTGATTTGAATATTACCGATAGAAAATTACGTGAAAACGGAGTCTGATAAATTGATTTTACTCTTGTTTCCAAGCTATGAAGTTACTGAAATATGAAATGTAAAACAAAGAAAATGAGAGATTGCGTATTTCTGCGTCATTTGCGCTTACCACTGGAGATTGCCAAAGCATTTCCCTCGTACTTGATGATGCTGTGAGCTTCCCACAGTCTCCTGGATGTCGTCATCTTCGTCGATGTTTGATGATATACTGGTAGATTAGATAATTCTATGGTCCGTACATCGGACCCAAACACTCGTATAACCACACTGGTTAAGTTTTACAAAAGTTAGTCCTCCAATCCATGGAACATCGGAGCGATTCCCGCGTACAACATACTCGTCAAGTATTTCACAGATTGTCCTCCTTCGACGGCGCGTCGAACGATATATGCACACGTTGGCTCCCCACTCCGGAGCCGTCTACTAGCTTACGTGGTCCTCATTGAGTGGCTGAGCACGCCGCGCTATCTTCTCCTCCTCTGGGTCATTACACTCGGCGGGAGGGTTCCGTTTCAACAATTCGCCTTTCCTGGACGATGCGAGCCCGCTTGCGTAATTCTTCTCGACAGGAATCAGCTTGTATTTGAATTCCCAGTGAGTCATCTCTCTCAAATACCCTAACTGACAAAAACTCCGTAAAATTCCGTAATCAGATAATTTTCTATGATATCGTCGTTCGTAATAATTTGCATGATAGCGTATTCTAAGACATAGAAAACCTATCTGAATGCTAATAATTTTTATAAAATGCTCCGAAAATATCTAAATAATAATTATAATAAATTAATAATAATAATAAATTAACATGAAAAATTCTCTTGGCTGAACAATTTGCCGCGTAAATAAATATAGAATGGCTTCCTACTGACAATGGCTTCCTACTGACTTATGCCAGTTGCATAAAAACCCCACGAAAAACACGTTACAAGTTAAGAATACTGGTGGGTGTCTGGTTGCCTGAAATCACACAATAATTACAGGTTATAAAAACTGCATACTGGTCTAATACATTAATTTCCCAAGTTCTATACTATATTTTAGACAGGTGTCTTTCTCTAGTTTATGTTGTAAAATTGAACGCTTTAGGCCTACGGCAGTTTACATGATTTTCGAGTGCGACGAAAAGTATTGTGACTGCCGTACACTCACGCTAGCCAGCAAAGATCAACATATATTCCTAGATTTCCATCGTCATATACCTTATTACTCCCTTCCCATTACAGACCATTATAGCTACTTCACGAAAACGTCCAACATCCGATCAACAACATCAACACGTCATCAATGACGTCACCAGGGACCCTAAAATTCCACTAACCGAAATTGATCGCAATCTGATGATGATGATGATGATTGTTGTTTTATGGGGCCTAACATCTAGGTTATCGGCCCCCTAATGGTCTGGGTGATAGCGAAAATGTCAATGAAGTGGGAACCAGAAAGATAAGTGAGAAGGAAAATACTTACAAAAAGGAACTCAGATTGAAACTACTCACAAAAGGAATAGCGATAATACTTACAAAAAGGAATTTAGAACGAAAATACTCACAAAAGGAATAGATTGAAAAAGACGCACAAAATGTAGCTCAAGTTCAAAATACGTACAAAATGCAATGTACAGACGAAATACTTACAAAATGCAAGTGAGATTGAAAATACTTACAAAATGCAATTGAGGTTCAAAATACTCACAAAAGTCCCAGACCCTATATTGAAAGACTTACTAAAAAGCAATTTAGATTGTCAATCCTTACAAAATGCAATTGAGGTTGAAAACACTCACAAAATGCAATTTAGATCGAAAAGACTTACAAAATGCAACGGAGATTGAAAACGCCTACAAAATGGAGGGTAGGTTAAAAAAAACTTGGAATTTAGATACACGGGGGAGCCAATTAACATCAAAAAAACAGTGCGGCAATCTTAAAGAGAAAAGGAAATATAATGAAAAGAAAACAAGAGGTCTGACCCCTCGGAAGAAGGAGGGATCAGGAAAGATGAGACAAGGGCCAAATAAGGCGGGAAAGTGAAAGACTCCCTAGGCCTCTGATACCCTAATACCGTCGGGGTCGGAAAAGAACATGAGTTGACCAAGGGAGGTCGACAGGAAAGAAGACGGAGAGGAGCCCGGCACATGTAAGTAAGTGGAAGCAATGCCGGACTCAGCTGGGGTCCCGTGGTCGCCAACCCACGTCCCACAAGATGTGAGCCCGTGGGGGAGATCGCAATCTACTTGACCCGTTTTGACACTTAACTACTCTTTCAGGAAACGCTTGTGATTGGAATATTCAAAAAAAGCCAACCCTCTAGTTCTTATTTCATAAGTTGAACACCTAAAAACAAAACCACAATCCAAAATAATGAAGAATATAATCACAGGCGATTCGTTGCCAATGCACATCAAATAGAGATTCGCGGACCGGAAGTTCGCTATGCATAAGCTTCGGTGCCATTTTAAATCGTGGAAGCTCTAAAGGGGCACCAATGAGCCAAATAAAAGTCGCTCTGCGCATGCGTGCAGCACCTAAGGGAGAGTGCTCCTCCATTCTACACAACTCCCAAGCCTGCTGCTCTTCTGCTTCTCGCTCCCTCGCTCTTGTCCGGCTGCTGTTTATTTCCGTAATTAATAGAAATCTGTGTATAATGGATGTGTTCGACATTGAAATCCTTGCCAATGTCAATTTTCGAAAATGGCTTAAAACGCAACTATTCCCAACTTTTCCGTTTCCAGGTGTTATCGTAACAGAGAACTGAACGTACCACTGGAATGAGACAAGTGCTTGTCTAAAAAAGTGATAGTTTAGCGGTTAGAGAAACATTGGAGTTTCATTCATTCATGCAGGAAAGAAAATGGCCGAACTCGTTAAATTAGTCCCAAGCACTATTCATGAAAAAGTATCAAGGCTCAGATTTCCGTACATCAGTAGTTTTATGGAAAATAAACCATTTCCATATACTTGTACAGTAATATGGTTGTAATTTTTTAAATTGAATTCTTGTATTTTGGCCTATTCCAATCTCATGAAATAGGCTATAGGCGCATCGCGTTTTGTTCGTGTGTGCAGGTTTGTCCTTAATAAATTCTATGCGACTGGAGAGTTTTCAATAAAACTTGGTGAAGACTACTTCGTCCGATCCCGACCGTATCTTTCAAATCTCAATGCGAGTCACCAATTCAACATGGTGGTCGCACGAAATATTTCACTGGCATTGACTATCTCCGAAACTATTGCTGTAATCAGCATCAAATATTGTATGATGATAAAATTCACTAAAGAAAGTTCAGTTATGTGACTTCAAAACAAGACCAAGAGCAAAAGCAACATGGCGGCCACGTAAATTTCAAATATTTAAACAGGCTTTTGTCACGGCCTAATCACCCAAGTGCAGTGTTTAATATATTGGTGCCTAATGTAATTAAATTGTAATGAGAAATGTAACATTGAGGCGTTGCAAAATTTCAATTTTTTTTTCATTTTTTTGTTGTGTCTGATTCAAGCTATCGAAGTGAAACCTTGCGTAATGAACCGCTGTTATAATAATGTATCCACTGGTACAACCTCTTATGGCCTACGTATAAAACAATCCAACATGGCAGTCTCGCGAAATATTTCATCTCTTGTCAGCAACTTCAATACTAAGTTATTATAGCAATCAAACTGAAATTGTGTATGATCATCGAGGACTACTAAGTAAGTAGGCCTACACATATGTGATTTTTAAAAACCTGGTAAACACAAAAATATGGCAGCCACACGAATTTCAAATATTAACAATGATATTTCTGGCGATCTAATCGTCTGTGTGGTGTAAAACATTTGTGCTAAGTGTAAAGGCATCCGATTTGTTGAATTGTTTTCAAAAATTAAATACGGTGGTAGTTTGAAATTTTCCGAGGCCTGTTCCTGTTTTGAAAGCAAATAGGATATCCACTACTGGCTTGCTAGGCCTATCGTAGCTTCACCAGAGCCCCGTCAGCCGTCACTTTTCAGGGTTCCCATAGAGCCTTCACAGCTACCGCAGCGGTCCCGGGGCAACCGAAGTCCCCACTGTACTTCACCCCTACAGGCAATCCCCTACTTCATGCCGTTGCCCGTCTCTCACCACGTGGAGGAGGGGTTGGACTTGTGGGACCAGGAAAAAGGACAGACCAATGAGTGGGATAACACTTGGAGGTGGACAGCTGAAGAAGGTGGAAAGTCTTAAGTACTTGGGAGTACAGTGGAGGAAAATGGGAGAAATGACAAAGAGATTACGGAACGTGGCAGACAGGCAGAAGCATTTCTGAGAAGCATTAGTGTGGAATAAAGATGTCCCACAAAAAAGCAAGGAAGTGTTATACAGAAGCTACTATATCCCGATACTGACCTATGCTTCAGAAACGTGGACAATGAAGAAAAGAGACATAAGCAGAATACAGGCAGGTGAAATGAAGTTCCTGCGAAGTAGGATCGGAGTAACAAGAAGAGACAGGGTGAGGAATGAAAAGGTCAGGGAAATGGTGAAAGAGGAGCCCTTGCAAGGTAGGATTGAGACATCAAGACTGAGGTGGTATGGACACTTGAAGAGAATGGATGAGAAGAAGATTCCCAAGAGGATACATGAGATGCAGATTCAGAAGAAACGACCAAGGGGAAGACCAAGAGATAGACGGCTGAAAGGAGTGGAGGAATGTGTCAAGAAGAGAGGCGAGGACTGGACCAGAGTGACAGCAGAGAGGTGGTGGGAAGAAAGGACTAAGTGGCGAGGCTTATGTTCCAAACAGACCCAGCCTGGGGCTGGAAACTGTACAAGATGATGATGATGGTAGTTTGAAATGGTTTACAACTTATATTTATTTCTCGTGTTCTGTTGAAGTGAAGCTTCGTATACACTGAACCACTATAATTATCTGCTGGCACTGAATTCTCTAACCAATTTTAGTAAATTATGAAAGCCGTGCATATGACTTATCTTAAAAGAAGGAGGAAGTGGTGGTGGTGGTGGTGTTTGTGGTGGTGGTGGTGGTGGTAATTATTGTTTTAATGAAATAAATATCGAGAAACCATCAACTACCCCAATTTTTATAAGGTATCGTAAATTTTAGATTATATGCATTTTATTTTCAGGTAAGGAAATCTCTTACGGATTTCTATAGAACCGATCTTTTGGAAAACCAGTACCATGAACTTAATATTCTTCTGGTACACAATTCTTTAATGTTGTATTCATGTATTGTAGATAGCAGATCATTATGTGACTGGATACACATTTTGCAGTGCTGGAGGTTTTGTTGATGTGAGTTTTCTTTGGCAGCGATGATAGCTTTGGTCTAAGACAAGGCAAGCCTTATTACCACAGTAATACAGGTTAGAGCAAATAAAAGTGACCCGAGGAACAGAGTTCCAGGTTACAAAGAAACACATCACAGGAAAGGAGATATTTCGCTAACCCGCTTATACTGTAGCAGATGTTGCAAATTAAAGTGGTCCGGATGAGGGGCTACACCACGCACACACGCACTGCCCGTGATCGAAGCCGGTTCAGATGCTACAGTTGAGCGAACTGTGTCAGTGTGAGTTGATTAGTGCACAGGTGAAGATTGTACGCACAGTGCAGCAGAGGGTGTTCGTTGTGGACATGGTACGTTAGAAATTATTCTTGGAAAGAGTGTGGTCGGTTGTTTGCTCATGAGTAATGGGATTAGGGTGCCAGCAGTGAGTGCCATGCAACGGTTAGTCACAAAATGGCGTTAGACAGGATCTGTTTTGAACAACGCAAAATACATTCCGAAACGTGTCTGCACACCAGAAAATGTGGATGCTGTTAACCAGAGTATGCTTCGGAGCCCTAAGAAATCAACCCGACGCCTGTCGCAACAGACCGGCATATCACGTCGAACATGTGGACGAATACTCCTCCTGGACCTGAAAATGCATCCCTACGAAGTGTCTGTTGTTCTTGCATTAAAACAGCAACAGATGCTCCTCAGTGCCTCCAGTTTTGTGATTGGCTGTTCACTGAGATAACAATACATGGCTTGGACATGGACATTTTCTTTATTTCTGATGAAGCCTGGTTTTACCTTAGTGTTTATGTCAACTCACAGAATGGCAGGTACTGGGCAACGGACAATCCGCATCACTTCCACCATACACCATTGCATGATCAGAAGGTTGGTGTTTGGTGTGCAGTGCCTGCACACCACATTATTGGTCGCATTTTCTTTCATCAGAAGGTGAATTCGAAGCGTTACATTTTCAACATTTTCAATCCATTTGTGGCAGCATTAACTGAGGAGGAAAAGACCTACTGTTAACTTCCAACAGGATGGTGCAACTGCCCCTACATCCCGCCGAACCATGATTCACATTCACACAATCTTCACTTCTGACAGTGGTTAGCCGAGGTCAGTCTGATCTCGGCCCTAAGTGGCCACCCAGGTCACCTGATCTGCCCGAGTGCGATTACTTTTTGTGTGGAACCTCAAGGCTAAGGTGTATCGCAACAAGAACTGCAGCAAAACATTTCTGATGAGATTGCAGCAATTCCAGCGGTCCAGTCGCGATCTGCCTTCCGCAACTTGCTGACCACAGCTCAAAAGGTGCCAAAGTGGTCATTTTCAACATCTGCTAAAAGCAGGTTAGTGAACAGGTTAGTGAACTATCTCCATTCCTTTGGTGAGTTTCCTTGTAATCTGGAACTCTGTTCCCCGGGCCACTTTTATTTGCCCTACCCTGTACTATTTTGCTATTTTACAATATGTGTTATGTTTATTGTCTAAAATGACTGCAATGTTTAGATTCTGAGATCGAAATTTTGGCCGTAAACTTTATCACAGTGTTGATCATATTTGTCACATGGAAAACCTATTTACGCGGGAGAATTTTGAAATGGAATGAATGGAAATAGGCTATTTTGTTCTTCGCGGGGCTTCGAACATCAACTCAATGTACGGATGAGTGAGGTATATAAGTTTCTGTAATTGCACCCCCCTCCCAGGTGGTCACAACTAGTTGGACGAGGGTTGGCGACCACGGGATCCCATCTGAGCTTGGCATTGCTTCCACTTACTCGTGCTCGGCTCCTGTCATCTTCCCTGTTGACCTTCCTTGGTCAACTGTTCTCTTTGACCCCCAACGATATCCAAGGCATAGGGAGTCATTGTCCTGCCTCAATTGGGCCATGCCTACTTTTTTCCGATACCCTCATTTTACGAGGGTTCAGACTACTACTTGTTCTGTATGCCCTATTCTGCCTACTGTGAGAGTCCTTGAAGGAGATAGGGCGCATTGTGCACCTTAAATGGTGCTCCAAATTCAGGGCCTCATGGCTTGTGAGCTCTGGAGTTGGTGACCCCGAGAATTTGAGATCCGTTCCCCCCCCCCCCTTTTCCATCGACTATGGGGCAGATCCTATCTTATTTCCCTTACCGTTCTGCCTTTCATAGCTCTACTTCCTTCCAAGTCCCTCGATCATCGTTATCATTCTCTTATTTCATGTATTCATTTTTTGTCCTATGCTATGCTGTGGAGTGTTTCCTGTGAAATCAACAAAATCTAAAATCCCCTCCCCCCTTATTAGCCTACTTTTCACATTTTGCCAAAATGAGGAAAAAGTAGACTTATGAGATCGGGCAAATGTGTGTCTGTCTGTCCTTCTGTCTGTCCTCCTGTATGTCTGTCTGTGTGTGTGTCCCCCTATCAACTCCTAAACGGCTGGAGCAATCGAAACAAAAATTTGGTAGGAGTAAAGATCCATACCTGAATATCTCACGGCGATATTTGAAAATGATGTCAGTGCTACCAACTGCTGAAAAATTGCAATTGAAATTTGAGCTCCATGTTTGATATCTTGGAAGGTATGAATGGGAGCTATTTCAAAATTGGCACACGTATAGATAATATTGCAGTTTAATTTCCAGGAGGCTATACATGGCAGTGTTGCCAAAATGATTCTAAGCCTGCTGAGAGGTCCAAATTTTAAATGCATATAACTTCTACACTATCAATTGGATTTCAACCAAATTTCGTATGTGCTATGTGTACATAAACAGATATGACTGAGCATATTCTTAAGAGCCACCAGGTCTGCCAACTGTTAATAAATGCTCTCAATTTTTTAAATCCAAATACCCATATATCAGAAAGCATGCATGCCGACAGCTTTAAACTATGCACACGTATAGTATCTGATATTCCATATTAATTTGGAGTAACTTATATACGTCAGTGCTACCAACATGATTCTAAGCCTGCTTGAGAGGTCCAACTTTAAATGCATGTAATGATATATACTATCATTTGGATTTCAACCAAATTTCGTGTGTGCTATGTGTACCATAACAGATATGACTATGCGTATTCTTAAGAGCAACCAGGGCTGCCAACTGTTAATAAATTCTGTCTATATTTTTGTTACCCAAATATCAATATTTATCAGAAAGTATGCAAGCCAATAGCTATAAACATTGCACACGTATAGTACCTGGCATTCTATATTAATTTGTAATAACTGATATAGGCCTACGCCAATACTGCCAACATGATTCTAAGCCTGCTGATAAGTCCAATTTTAAAATGCATGTAACTTCTATACTAATTAATGGATTTTATTTAAAATTGACAAAACAATAGATCATATTATTTCAGATTATTTCTGACCAATACATGTATGTCATTGTTGCCAACACGATTTTACGCGCGCTGTTAGATCCAATGTTTAACTGCATGTAACGTCCATGCTATCCATGTGACTTCAACCAAATTTTGTATTCTGTTCCTTAAGAGATGGAGCTAAGAATATATTCAGTCACCAGGGCTGCCAACTGTAGTTCTCTATTAGGCTATAGTATGCCATGTATACAGTATTTCGAACCAATTAGAAATTTCGATATTACCAACTTAATTTCGTAATTATTCTAGATAGATCCATATAGATTAATCATTGGCATGAATCTTAAATTTTAAGAAAAGTAGGCTCTTTAGTTCGTCACGGAACTTCTTGTTTTTTTTTTTTTTTTTTTTTTTTTGCAATGGACTCGTTCACAACCCAGCCTCGAGAGAAAACTTAAACAGGTGTGTTTGATTCCCAACTCAGCCATTCTAGAAGTGATTTTCTGTGATTTCCCCACTTCTACTCCAGGCAAATGCAGGTATGGTACCCAGTTAAATCTACGGCCGCGTCGTTCTCCAATCCTAGTCTCGATCGCAAATACACACACTAATACAGCCATCAGAATAACACACGTTATCATACATATTCCACACATACCCATATACACGGGACTTCATGATCACGATGTCCCAAAGCCCTTAAATCAAACAACAACACTCTTTGGAATGGTTATTAATGAGTTTTCGTCTAATACTCTACAGTTAATTGGAAAAATGTACTTGCATATGAGAAGGGGAAAGCAGAATACAGACGTCTGAGAAATGAGGTTAACAAGAAGTGCAAGGAAGCGAAAGAAGAATGGTTGAAAGAGAAATGTGCAGGTATAGAAAATTGTCTGAAATTAGGTAAAGTAGACACAGCTTATCGAAGGATTAAGAATACTTTTGGGGAAAAGAAGACTAAGTGCTGTAATATTAAGGACACAAATGGAAAGCCTCTAACAGGTAGGGAAGAAAAGGTTGAGAGATGGAAAGCTTACATAGAGAGTTTGTATAAGGGAAAGGAGATTGAGAATCATGTAATGGAAAGGGAGGAGGAAATTGATGAGGATGCGAAAGGAGATTTAATATTGAGATCAGAATTTGATAGAGCTTTGGAAGACTTAAGCAGGAACAAAGCACCAGGCATAGATGATATACCGATTGAGTTGCTACGCTGCATAGGAGATGAAGGTCTGATCAGGTTATTTCACTTGGTGTGTAGGATTTATGAGACAGGTGAGATACCCCCTGATTTCAAGAAGAATGTAATCATCCCTATACCAAAGAAAGTGGGAGCTGTCAGATGTGAAGATTACCGTACAATCAGCTTGATTACTCATGCTTCAAAGATCCTGTCTAGGATAATTTACAAGAGGATTGAAAGCCAGATAGAAACGGAGTTGGGTGAAGACCAGTTTGGTTTCAGGAGAAATGTAGGAACAAGGGAAGCTGTACTAAGTCTTAGGCTGATTTTGGAAGGTAGAATAAGGAAAGATAAGAGAACGTTCATGGCTTTTGTAGACTTAGAAAAGGCTTTTGATAACGTTGATTGGACTAAATTGTTGACATTTTGAAATCGATTGGAATAAAGTACAGAGATAGGAGGGTGATATACAATCTATACAGAAACCAGACAGCAGTCATTCGAGTTGAAGGACATGAGAGAGAAGCTGGTATTCAGAAAGGTGTAAGGCAAGGCTGCAACTTATCACCCATACTTTTCAATCTTTACATTGAACAAGCAATGAAGGAAATTAGAGAAAAATTTAAAGTGGGAGTGAAGATTCAAGGAGAAATAATTTCAACTCTGAGATTTGCTGATGACATCGTCATCTTGGCCGACAAGCCTGAGGATTTGAATGAGTTTTTGAATGGTATGGACTCGGTCTTACAGAAAGAATTCATGATGAAAATTAATAAATGTAAAACAAAAATACTGGAATGCAGCCGAAATAAATCAGAAACCTCTATGGAGATCAAATTGACAGGTGAAAAGCTGAAGGAAGTAGAAAACTTCTGTTACTTAGGAAGTAGAATAACCAGTGATGGACGAAGCAAAGAGGATATAAAAAGTAGGTTGGCTCAGGCAAAGAAAGCTTTTCTACAAAAAAGGAATCTGCTGACATCGAATATAGATTTAGGTATTAGGAAGTCATTTTTGAAAGCCTTGGTCTGGAGCGTGGCGCTCTATGGAAGTGAAACTTGGACTATTGGTGCAGCAGAAAAGAGGAGAATAGAAGCATTTGAAATGTGGTGTTACAGAAGAATGTTGAAGATCAGATGGGTAGATAGGGTTACAAACATAGAGGTATTAAGACGAGTGGGAGAGGAGAGATGTTTCTGGCGACTGCTAATGAAGAGAAGAGATAGGTTGGTAGGACACATACTAAGACACCCAGGAATAGCAAGCTTAGTTATGGAAGGAAGGGTCGAGGACAAGAACTGTAGGGGTAGACCAAGGTTAGAATATGTTAAACAGATTGCCTCAGATGTAGGGTGTGGTAGTTATGTAGAGATGAAACGATTAGCTCAGGACAGGGAGGCATGGAGAGCTGCATCAAACCAGTCAAAAGACTGAAGACTCAAACAACAACATATGACATAAGAGACTTCACAGACGTAGCCAGGTGGAGGGTTCTCCTCAACCACCTCGGAGAAAATACAGTAGTTCTAATTATTTAAAAGAATATGTTATTGGTTTTACGTCCCTTTTAACTACTGTGGCTTTTAATTTGGCGCTCAGGGGGTCTTAAAACGTGCCAGTAAAGCTACTGACACGGCTTCCCCACATTTGCGCACCCTCAAATGCCAACTGACTGCGCCAGGATTCAATCCTGCAACCTTGGGCACAGCAGGCGAGAACGTTACCACTGCGCCACCCAGCCAGTATTTGAAAGAATAGTTTTTTTAGTTTAGTGATCAACAAAAAATTAATATTTCCCCGTACTATATTGTTAGTTTGGGCACATGACCTAGCTGTTCCGCCCCTTAAACAACAATAACTAACTATATACTGTAAATGTGTGAGTAATTGTAAAGTAAAGTTAAGAAATTTTGATGAGAATGGACAAGAATTATCACTCCAATTTCTATCACAGAGGGTCGAGAAGGGGAACTGAAAGTAATTTTAAATTTTAATTAGGTCGTATGATAATTCCTTAGCCGAGTAATTTTAAGATACTTCCTACGATGTTACACATTTACTCCAAGAAAGTGCAGAAATTATCTCCCATTCGAAGCTCAAAGGCACCTGCTACAGCCCTAGTCCAGGGGGTTTTCATGTTTGTTCTTCTGGGTGTCCAAGATTCATGGTGATATTACGATAAAGAGAGCTCTGGGGTACGAAATTTGATAAGACTACAACGGGTGGCCTTACGATGACTGGTTACTCCATATAATAATTACCGGAAACACTTAGTATGGTGTCCTCATCTTGACGTGATGTGGGGGCTTGAGAGCCCAAATGATCCTGCGAGCTATGACGGCGGGAGCTTGGTAGGGTTTCCCATGCCGGACAGGTCAAAGGTGATGGGTCAGACGAAGAGGGATACCCTGGTCCTCCAGGTTGGGGGTTGATCATGGGGCTAACAACCCCATATCGAAAAAAATAGCCTGTTATGAAACTGCAACACAATAATAGCCGGACTGATGATAATGATAAACGACCTATGCAAGGAAAAGGAAAATGTAAACGGAAAAATGATATGTACATAGCAACCTGGAATGTGAGAACATTGAACAAACCTGGAGCGTTGAAGGGCCTTAAGGAAGAGATGGAGAAATATAGTATAGGAGTGGCAGCGATCCAAGAGATATGTGTATATGCTCCCACAGAAGAGGATGAGGATTAGGTGAAAGACACGTTCTACAGTCAGCTTGAACAGGAACTCGAGGGTATTGCAAGGCAAGATGTAAATATCGTGTTAGGTGATTTCAATGCGAAGGTGGGAAAAGAAGAAGCATTTAGAGAGACGATAGGAAAGGAAAGTCTGCATGAGGTATCAAATAATAATGGACAGAGACTCATCGACTTTGCCATGGGAAATGAAATGATTGTGAAAAGTACATGGCTTCAGAGAAAGAATATAAGGAAAGTAACGTGGTGCTCACCAGATGGAACCACATTCAACCAAATTGACCATGTGGTAATTAATAGAAGACACGCATCTGATATCCTCGAAGTTGATAGTTGTAGGGGAGCGGATTGTGACTGACCATTTCATGTAAAGAGTAAAATATAGACAGCATATAGCAGTGTACAGATCTGGAAAGATGAGGATAGACCCTAGAAGGTATAATGTCTTAAAACTAAAAGGAAAGGAAACTGCCGAACAATATGAAACACATTTACGGAAGAAGTTGGAGACTAAACAAAATTGGGATTTAGAGGGAGTAGAAGGAAAATGGAGTATAATGAGGGACGCACTACACGAAGCTGCAGAAGTAGTACTGGGGACAGGAGAAAGGATTAAAAGACAAATCTGGTTCGATGAAGAATGTAAAATACCTATAATGGAGAGGAATGCTGCAAGGGAGAAAATGATAAGTAGACCAACGAGAAACAATACAGAAGAACTTAAAAAGAAACTGAAAGGGGCACACAGAATTTGTAGAAGAAACGGGAATCAGAAGAAATGGATTGAAGAGCTAGAAGAAGAATACAATAATCAAGAAGGAAATTTCATAGGGGAAGAAAAACAGATTTTAGATCGATGGGTGAATATTTCAGCGAGCTGCTCAATGCTACTGCAGAGACGGTATTGCTAGAACAGGAGGATCAAGAGAATGACCAACCATGGGGCAAGGATAACATTGATGCAATGCCAGTACCCGTGCCGACGCTGGAGGAGGTTAGTTTGGCAATTAAAAGCTTGAGGAATAACAAAGCCCTGGGAGGTGATAATATTTCAGCAGAGATGATTTTAAGTGTGGTGGGGAACATTTGACAAAGCTGGTACACCAGTAGATTGTGGAGATATGGGAGAAGGAGGTGATGCCAGAACAGTGGAACACGGCCATTATTTGCAAAATCCATAAGAAGAATGATAAAGCAAAGTGTATAAAATCCTAGCCAAGGTAATGGCTATGCGACTTACACATCTTGTTGATTATGATTATGATAATTGTTGTTTTAAGGGGCCTAACATCTAGGTTATCGGCCCCTAATGGTCTGGGTGAAAGCGAAAAATGTCAATAAAGTGGAAACCAGAACGAAAATTAAATGAGAAGGAAAATACGTACAAAAAGGAGCTCAGATTGAAACAACTTACAAAATGGAGAGCGATAATACTTACACAAGGGAATTTAGAACTAAAATACTCACAAAAGGATGAGATTGAAAAATACGCACAAAATGTAGGTTAAGTTCAAAATACGTACAAAATGCAATGTACAGTCGAAATACTTACAAAATGGAAGTGAAATTCGAAATACTTACAAAATGCAGATGAGAATGAAAATACGTACAAAATGCAACTGAGGTTCAAAATACTTACAAAATTCAATTGAAAGTACACAATGTGCAATTGAAATTCAAAATGCTTACAAAATGCCCGGTAGTTTCAAACTACTGATTTGGATAGACAATGCTTACAAAATGCAATTTAGATTGAAAATACTTACACAATGTAATTTAGATTCAAAATACCCCAAAATGCAATTGAGAATCAAAATACTTGCAAAATGCCGATGATACAAAATGCAATTTAGATTGAAAATACTTGCAAAAAGCGGTTTAGGTTGAAAATACAAAATGCAATTGAAATTCAAAATACTCACTAAAGTCCCGGCCCTGATACTGAAAGACTTGTCAATCCTTACAAAATGCAATTGAGGCTGAAAACACTCGCAAAATGCAATTTAGATCGAAAAAACGTACAAAATGCAACGTAGATTGAAAATACCTACAAAATGGTGATAATGCAAAAAACTAGGGAATTTAGATACACGGGGGCCAATTAACAAAAACAGTGCGGGAAACTGAAAGAGAAAAGGAAATTTAATGAAAAGAAAACGAGAGGTCTGACCCCTCGAAAAAGGAGGGATCAGGAAAGATGAGACAAGGGCCAATTAAGGCGGGCAAGTGAAAGACTCCCTAGGCCTTGGATACCCTAATACCGTCGGGGTCGAAAAAGAACAAGAGTTGACCAAGAGAGGTCGACAGGAAAGAAGACGGAGAGGAGTCCGGCACAAGTAACTGGAAGCAATGCCGGACTCAGGTGGGGTCCCGTGGTCGCCAACCCATGTCCCACTAGATGTGAGCCCCTGGGGGAACCTCTTGTTGAAGAGAGAATACCAGTGTGGATTCCGACAGGGTAGATCGACGACGGACACCATATCTTCACAATAAGGCCAATAATGGGAAAGTGTTACGAATATAATGTTGATGTGCACCAACTACAGTATATGTGGATTTCAAAGAAGTAAGAAGGAAAACTCTATCAGACCTTGATGGACATGGGATTCCCACCCGAACTAATCAGATTGGTGCAAATGACCCTTACTGGCACAAAATGTAGAGTTCAAGTTGAAGGAAGACTCTCAAAAGCTTTTGAGGTCAACCAAGGCTTACGACAGGGTGACGTACTGTCCACGCTGCTGTTCAATCTAGTACTAGAGAGAGTAATGAGGAAGGTAGTATCAGCAATCCAGGAGGCACTCTGTTAAACCGTATGAGCCAAAATCTAGCGTATGCTGATGATGATGTTGGTATGCTGTCAAGAAGACTGAAGGATCTTCAAGAAGGGATGGGACGGTTAGAAAGAGAATCAGAAGAAGTAGGATTACGAGTGAACTACAACAAAACACTATTATCTTGGAGAAATACTATGGAGAGAAAGATAAATATATAAATGGGGTGAATTTTGAGAGGTGTGAAAGTTTCAAGTTTTTGGGAGTACTGGTTACTGAAGATAATAGCACAAGAGAAGAAATAAAAGCAAGAATTGCAGCCGGTAATGGAGCTTATTGGTACTGATAAAAATCCTCAAAGCGCGCATCCTCAGTAGAAGATCAAAGGTGACAGTGTACCGAACAGTTATAAGACCAGTGGTAATGTACGGCTCGGAAACATTGACTATGTTTGTGATAGAAGAGGAGCTTTTGAGAAGATGGGAAAGGAAAATACTGAGGAAGAGTGATGGAGCAGTGGATGAGGCAGGAAGAGGGAGATTACGGGAAAACAAATAATTGGAGGAACTATATGGTCATCCTGATATAGTTTCGGAAGTAAAGAGTAATAGGCTAAGATGGCTGGGGCATGTGGAGAGAATGGCAGGTGATAAGAGTGGTTAAAAAGACCTATAGAGGAAATCCAGGTGGAAGAAGATGCAAAGGAAGACCTAGGATGACGTGGAGGACGACTTACGCAAGATGGGAGTAAGAAGATGGAGGTAACGTACAGAAGATCGTCAGGATTGGGCAACGATTGCTGGAGAGGCCAAGGTCCTACATGGACTGTAGCGCCGAGGAGTAGTAGTAGTAGTAGTAGTAGTAGTAGTGAGGAAACAACAGTACTTTCCGTACAATATTGTCATATCGCAGGCACTTACAAGACATGGTCCCAATTCAAAAGTAAAATAGGCTGTAACATTCAGAACCCGGCATTACTTTTCACCCATCTTGTATACAAAAGCCGTATGCTTTCCTTTCTTGATGACTTCTAACTTCCGCTTCAATCTGCTTGGCTAACAGGATCATACACCGAATGTGCTGAACAGGGAGACTGAAATGGCTTCCACAGCAGGCTTGCGCGCGAGTGACTGACAATGGAATACAGTATTGTGCACAAACTAATTGCTTCGCAAGCATCCATGTGCTCTTGCCTTTAGGCTAGGGCATGACCGCTTGGCATTCAGGTGCTCCAAGCTCTGATGAAATGAAAATCCACAGCCTGCTTCCACTCTCCGACCGGGTCAGGAATGGAATGAATGAAGCCCCCATCTAGCGGCGAGGATATGGACTGTGCCGGCTGCCGAGTCCTGACGCACTCCTCTGGGGCAATGATTAAATGAATGACAGATGAGATGAAATGAAAGTGGAGAGTGTTGCTGGAATGAAATGTTGACAGGGAAAACCGGAGTACCCGGAGAAAAACCTGTCTGCCTCCGTTTTGTCCAGCACAGATCTCACATGGAGTGACCGGGATTTGAACCACGGACTTAGCGGTGAGAGGCCGGCGTGCTGCCGCCTAAGCCACGGAGGCTTCGCTCCAAGCTCTGATATTGTTGTTTATGTTGATGATGATGATGATGATGATGATGATGATGATGATTCATTCATGGGCTTTGTGACATCGTTGTCAAGTAGACCCGTGTACTTTGGTGAATTTGTGGACTAAGTCTGATAACCTGTGTTATAGTGGTGTCTGTCGGGGCTAGGATTTGAGAAGGATGATGATAATTGAAGGGGCCTAACATCTGAGTTATCGGCCCTTAACCCGTGAGGACTGGTGCATGGGTATTTGAGACCGGAGGCTTAATTTATGTTTTATATTTTTGTTTGGGTCAGCCCTATTTCCTGTCACCTACAATACCTTCCTTCCTAGCCTTGAGTAACATGTCCATATCTTTGTGAACACCCGAGTTATTAAGTTATTTACTGTCTCGGGTCAGATTTACCCATGGCGCCAGTCCTCGCGTGACAATTCTCGGGTTACATTAGTAGGGATGATATGTAAAAATAAGGGGGAAAATCCACTTATTTTGTGCAGCACCAGAACAAACCACAAGGCTGACGTTCTTCTTGATCCATTTTTAGGGGCTAGGGTTACCTTGGTCATCAGGTGACTAAAATTGAAAATAATTGCTTTGCCGCCAATCTCCAGGCCAATTATACTGTTGCAAAAATTGGTCATTTTTCCGCATGTTAATTTCGAACAATGCAACTAAACCTCATTTTATATTTGGGATTGGTTTATTGGAAGACCCCCGGTGTAAATTACTTAATTAAAATCCGTACGACTAGAAAAAAAGGGGTGTTACACTATGGGTCAAAATGACCCAACGCCAGCCTTCGTTATATTTTTTCACGCCAGTTCATAAGGGCTAATGGTCTGGGAGATAGCGAAAAGGACAATGAAATGGAAACCATAACGAAACTGAAGTTCGACTGGAAAGACCTACAAAATGGAACTCAGATTCAAACGACTCACAAAATGTAGAGTGGAAATACTTACAAAAAGGTAATTTAGAAGGAAAATACTCACCAAAGGAATAGATTGAAAAATACGCACAAAATGTAGTTTAGGTTCAAAATACTTACAAAATGCAATTGAAATTGAAAATACACAATGCAATTTAGATTGAAAATGCCATTTCAGATTCAAAATGCTCACAAAGTGCAACTGAAATTTAAAATACTTACAAAATGGAATTGAAATTGAAAATATTCACAAAATGTAATTTAGATTCAAAATACTCATTTGGATTGACAATACTCACAAAATGCAATTTAGACTGAAATATTTACAAAATGTAATTTAGATTCAAAATACACACAGAATGCAATTTAGAATCAAAATACTTACAAAATGCCCATCCTAAAAAATGCAACTTAGATTGAAAAAACCTACAAAGTGTAGTGTAGAGTCAAAATATTCACAAAATTGAATTTAGTTACACGGGGAGCCAATTAACAAAAACAGTGCGGGAAACTTAAAGAGAAAAGGAAATATAATGAAAAGAAAAAGAAGGCTGATCCCTAGAAGAAAGAGCGATCATTAAAGATGAGAGAAGGGCCAATTAAGGCGGGAAAGGAAGAGACTCCCTAGGTCTCTGATACCCTAATACTGTCGGGGTCGGAAGAAAACTAGAGTTGACCAAGAGAGATAGACAGGAAAGAAGACAGAGGAGCCCGGCACAAGTGGAAGCAATGCCGGACTCAGCTGGGGTCCCGTGGTCGCCAACCCACGTCCCACTAGATATGAGCCCCTGGGGGAGATTTGAGAAGGCTGCCGTGGCCTTAATTTACGTGACATCTCGGCAATCGCCCGGACTAGAAAAGTGGAGAAATCACGGGAAAACACTTCTAGGATGGCTGAGGTAGTAATCTAACCACTTCTTCTCAATTTTGCCTTACGAGGCTGGCTCACCCCCGTTCCAGCCCTCAAACCAGCATTAATCCCTTGGCAGAGCCGGGAATGAAACCCGGATCCGGGATCCCTGGGGCGACAGACCAGGACGCAAGCCGCTACACCACGAGGTGGAATGAAACAATACATAGGATGGGCTCAGATCAACAGCAGTGTAATCAATTTAGGGACTTATTGTATAAACTGAGATTTACCGTACCCATCTTCCAGAATTGATGTAAATGTACAAATCTAGCGTTCTCCATAAACTGGAGTACGCAGACTCACTTTACCTTCAGGGGCTCACAACCAGTGGAACGTTGGTTAGCGACCTAGCAACACATCGACATCACTATGACCAGACTACTATTGTGTACACTGTCACTGCTAGAATCTGAGCCAAGAATTCCTCTGTAAAACACCGAAAGGTTGAGAATACTTACCTAATCCTTCATGATCTACGAAACTTAACCACCAAAGAAGCTATTCACAACATTGTGACTACTGCAGCGCTTGGATGAATAAGTCACAAGAAAATCCATTTAAAGATTTAAATTTCGCGTAGGCACCATGCTAGTTTTGTGCTCATCAGGTTATTGAAAGTTCTCTAACAATCTCCATAAAATAAGAAATCGTTTTCAAAACAATTGAAGATTTGAAGACATACACATATACATACATACATACATACATTTTCATTTGCGACAGTTCTGCTTTTCAGCGTCGAGTTTCGTCAGCATATTTAAATATTGAATACGTTTGAATTCATTTTTCGCACATATTTTCGCAGTGTAGTCCCGGTATTTTTAGTGCTGTACATAGTGACAGGCCGATGACGACTTGCTTTGTCCAGTCTGCTGTTGTTATTGTTGTTTGAGTCTTCAGTCTTTTGACTGGTTTGATGCAGCTCTCCAGGCCTCCCTGTCCTGAGCTAATCGTTTCATTTCTACATAGCTACCACACCCTACATCCGAGGCAATCTGTTTAACATACTCTAACCTTGGTCTACCCCTACAGTTCTTGTCCTCGACCCTTCCTTCCATAACTAAGCTTGTATTCATGGGTGTCTTAGTATGTGTCCTACCAACCTATCTCTTCTCTTCATTAGCAGTCGTCAGACGTCTCTCTTCTTTCACTGGTCTTAATACCTCTTCGTGTGTAACCCTATCTACCCATCTGATCTTCATTCTCCTGTGACACCACATTTCAAACGCTTCAATTCGCCTCTTTTCTGCTGCACCAATAGTCCAAGTTTCACTTCCACAGAGTGCGACGCTCCAGACAAACGTTTTCAAAAATGTCTTCCTAATACCTAAATCTATATTCATTGTCAACAGATTCCTGTTTTGTAGAAATGCTTTCCTTGCCTGAGTCAACCTACTTTTTATATCTTCTTTGCTTCGTCCATCACTGGTTATTTTGCTTCCTAAGTAACAGAAGTCTCCTACTTCCTTTAGTTTTTCCCCCCTGCCAATTTGATGTCCATAGAGGTTTCTGATTTATTGCGGCTGCATTCCAATATTTTTGTTTTACATTTATTAATTTTCATCATGAATTCTTTCCTCAAGACGGAGTCCATACCATTCAAAAACTCATTCAAATCCTCAGGCGTGTCGGCCAAGATGACGATGTCCATCAGCAAATCTCAAGAGTTGAAATTATTTCTCCTTGAATAATCACTCCCACTTAAAATTTATCTCTAATTTCCTTCATTGCTTGTTCAATGTAAAGATTGAAAAGTATGGGTGATAAGTTGCAGCCTTGCCTCACACCTTTCTGAATACCAGCTTCTCTCCCATGTCCATCAGCTCGAATGACTGCTGTCTGGTTTCTGTATAGATTGTAGGTCACCCGCCTATCCTTATACTTTATTCCAATCATTTTCAAAATGTCAAACAATTTAGTCCAATCAACGTTATCGAAAGCCTTTTCTAAGTCTACAAATGCCATGAACGTTCTCTTATTCTACCTTACAAAATCAGCATAAGACTTAGTACAGCTTCCCTTGTTCCTACATTTCTCCTGAAACCAAACTGGTCTTCACCCAATTCCGCTTCTATCTGGCTTTCCATCCTCTTGGAAATTATTATAGAGAGGATCTTTGAAGCATGAGTAATCAAGCTGATTGTACGGTGTAATCCTCAAATCTGTCAGCTCATACTATCTTCTTGAAATCAGAGGGTACCTCACCTGTCTCATAAATCCTACACACCAAGTGAAATAACCTGATCAGACCATCTCCTATGCAGCGTAGCTACTCAATCGGTATATCATCTATACCTGGTGCTTTTTTCCTGCGTAAGTCTTCCAATGCTCGGTCAAATTCTTATCTCAATATTAAATATCATTTTTGCATCCTCATCAATTTCCTCCTCCCTTTCCATTACATGATTCTCAATCTCCTTTCCCTTATACAAACACTGTGTAAGCTTTCCATCTCTCAACCTTTTCTTCCCTATCTGTTAGAGGCTTTCCATTTCTGTCCTTAATATTACAGCACTTAAGTCTTCTTTTCCCCAAAAGTATTCTTAATCCTTCGATAAGCTGTGTCTACTTTTCCTAATTTCGGACAATTTTCTATACCTGCACATTTCTCTCAACCATTCTTCTGTCACTACCTTGCACTTCTTGTTAACCTAATTTCTCAGACGTCTGTATTCCGCTGTTTTGTAATAGCGAAGTATAAGTTCCGTAAGGAGGTGGGGTAGGCTTGTTTCAAGGTTGCTGGAAGGAAAGTTGTTGTCTGCATTCCACTGAGGGATCCGCCAGGGCGAATAAATTTTTCGGTGACTTTCCTCTCCAAGAATACTGGTTGATTTAAGAATTGAGTATGAGGGTTTTCATTTGTTGCTTTGTCATTAAGAGAGAAACTTTACATTATGTTTCAATAACCTTTTCATTTTCCTGCTGAAAAATCTCCGTCGAGTCCTGTTTCATACGATTTACTGTGTATTCTTTTTCCCCAACAAAAACTCTTGGTTTATTTTTCAACACCTGTTTGATGCCGTTCCAGATGTACAGGTCGGACAGTCATTACTGAGGAGTGAGGACACTAGGACAACACACTGTCGGACTGACACTGTCCTTTATAATACGCATAAATCCACAATATATTCTTCATTATACAATCTTCTTTTGGCCGACATTTTCACTCAATGAGCAAAACCACATGAAGATACCACACTTTTACAGAGCACACCAGCGTAATATTCTCTTAACAGATGCAGAGAGCAGACTTAAGATTTTGTTGAGTAAGCAGTAACTTGGTGGCCCACGAGGCAAGGTCCAGTTGATGCTGCCAAAACTACAGAGAAAACCCTGGCTAACTCACGCGAGGCAACGACAAAATGGATGCTCCCAACTATACAAAAAATACACTCACTATTAAATAAAACTGTAATACTGTGCCCGTTTAGACCGAAGTCCGCACGACCACATATGCATTTTACCAATAATCAGTCAGCACGAGAATCAAAATATCCCGGAGCGCCAGATGGGTTAAAGCAAATCGCAAAAACGACATCAAATTTATAAAAATGCTTTGCTGATTTTTGGCTCAATGCAACAATAAGGATAGAAGGAGATTTAATTGGGTGAAACACATCTGGTAAAATTATCTCAGTTTATTTAAAGTTAAAATCTGACTGCAAGAATAATGCTCAAAGCAGCATCATCCACGTGTGGCGATCCACACTCTTATTTACACACAATATACAGAATCTTCCAAACACATTTGACAATCTTTTTGAAAACACAAGTCCGATTGTTAGTCCTGTGGACTGTGTTCCAAAATTATTAACATTTTATTCCAGTGCAAAATGAATTGTCCATACTGGAAATAACGTAGATCACTGTTTGACTATTTACATGATGTTAACACTCGTAGAATAAATGTTTATAGAATTTCTTAGACTTTCATTTGTTTTCCAGTTTTCCAAAATATATCGTTGAAACTATTATTATCATCGTAGCAACACAAATTATTAACACATATTAACAACATCTGAAAAATATTTGACCATTGAGCATAGCATCGAAGAACAGTGCGAAGCACAACAACAATTAATTGTTCTTCTGACATTAAACATTCGAGAAGTGACTCGATTATGAACTTCAAGTTCCAAACAAAACATATGATTTCTGAATCATTAACTTGATCAATAAATGGTTGAACCATTCAACTATTAGATTTTTCACTTGGAATTATTATGAAAAAAATATTTATATTTATGGCCATTTCTAGCAATTTTCACAACTTGCAATTCTTCGACAGAATGCGGAAATTAGAATTGTAGTCTTATAATGAATTCATTTAGTTCATGGCACTAGGATTGAAAATATCCTTCAAATTATTCGTGGTTAAAGAATTATTTTTTAATTGGCAGTGGCCCATTCTATTATTTGTGTCAGAACACAATATTACAATAACAACGGCAAAGGTCTTCCTCTGAAGAAGAATAAACTACTATCATGACAAATCCGGGTTCTAGCAAAATCAAAGTCTAAATGGAATTCGTAAACAAGGTTGAAATAAGAACTGATGGTTTCAAAGAAATAACCTTCGGGTTATTCATACGACGAAATGTGTGGCTCCAATACTCCTACTATAAACCTGAGCCATCGAACCTGCTATTTGATTGATGCTCGAAAAAACCTTCATTCCTGCGACTTAAACCTGCGCACCTGGGAATGGCATTACAACTACTCCACACACATAAATTATCTTCCCAAAATTTATACAATAAATCAAGCCTCTGCTTGTTATCAACACTGGAAGATTAATAAACTTACAAGTTTATTTTATTTTACCATTCAGTTCAACCCGTGAATTTACCATACTCATGAAAAGCTTCATTTCACTTTCGAATGTATTTACGTCATGATTTTATATAAATACAACAATATCCTATTTGATACAAATATCAATTGCTTCCCGTTTCATGCCTCTCCGTGTTATCTGAAACATATACTTTGCTCATAGCAAATATCAACTGTTCAACCAGAACTGAAATGTAGGTTGAATGCGGGCTTGCGCTAACCACTCTCCTTCAGAAAATCTCCTGTTCCAAACTAGAAATGTTTCAACTACTTCATAGGCTCTTTCTCAATACATATGATTATTATAAAATATAATATCCAAGAATTATTTAGAAAAATTATGAAAATTATTATTATTATTATTATTAGTGGATTATTATTATTATTATTATTTCAAATATGTTTAATTATCATCTCATTATGTGAGAATCCACATGTTCGAACCTTCGAATATGGAAAAAAAATATCCATTCCTCAACAAAAATAAATTTAACTTTTACAGTTACATCGGCTGATTACCGTGATTTCCCAAAAATATGAAAAATTCAAATAAATGCTCAAAATGCTCGGTCATCGATCCTAAACTGTTCTGAGTGCTGAAAATGCTCAGAATAAATCTAACTAGTCTTGCGTAAATCATTACAAGCTTTAAATATGACGAAAAAAATGTGTTGGTCATCTGCAGAAAAATAGTTTGTTCCAATTAGCTAGGCATAAAATAATTCAAATGTGGCTTACATTTCTTGATGTTCTTGAAGTGTCGTAAACCTGGTCTATACCAGATTTATCCGTAGACATGCCCTATCGGACAAGCACGTATAAACCTTGTATCGGCCGCCATTGTAGACCCACAAATCGTCTAGTCAGACATAGTGGTAGTATCTTTCGACGTTTTAAATGACTGTGGTTCCATTTCAATATGGGCTTCTAACAAAGCCATAACAGTTTGTTTGAAAAGGGTCAGATCTAAGCGATCTCTTCTTAAATGTGTCAGTTGTAACCTAACTCACTGTAATCTCATCAGTACAAGAAAAACGTTGACAGTCTAAGCAGTTAACGGCTGTTCTGAAGATCGTTCCCTGGGCATGGTTTGTATATCACCATCTGCCATGCGCTAGACAACTTGCAGTTTCCCTTGCGTAGACTAATGAACGCCACCGTTATAGACTATTCTTCAATGTACTGACGGATTGAAGTGGTTAAATAATTACAAAATATGAAAACTGACTTTAAATGGATTTAAACATCCAAGTATTAATTTACTATTGGACTGTGACAATACTACTTTCTAGACCAAGTCTAGCATATGTCCTTTAAGAAATATAAATATTTCCACCAATGTCTGTAGAAATACAATCACCTCAGTGATTCTCCTCACCAGAAACTTACTAAGTTCCAACTCGTTTGCGCAGCACTTCTCGTGACTATCACGATTTGAAAAGTACTTCTTCGTAGACGTGGCAACCATGTGCCTTGGCTCAGCGTAGACGCAACTTGTTCGCCAAGTGCTTGTGATGAATTGAGATAACTAAGCCTGCTCCTGCTTGCTTTTATACAAAAACGGTCAGGGTCACGCGTCATCGCCTGATATCTAAAAATCCTCATATCTCTTGAATCCCTGGTCCGATTTACTTGATATTAATTGCATTCTCTTTCATTTGGCCGTGCCAGTAATCTGATCCCAGTCTCAAGTCTCTGCTCCATAGTTAACTATTTAATCAATAAATAGTCTCCACCTCTGCTGTTACTCGCTACGTCATTTACCATCCAACTATCGGTAATTTCCTTCGAATGGCTTCGAGAAGCAATGTAGCGCGATATTCAAATATCCGAACTTTCAAACGCTGCTACAGCCTTTCCCTTGATATCTAGGTGTCTGAAACTTGGAATACCCATTCCTAGAGTTGGGCACAATACGAACATAAAATTTTCGACTTGTTTGACCACATGTTTCTGCTTTTCCTTGAGCTGTCCGCGCCCCACAGGTTGGGAACCACTGCCCTCGAGATACTTCTCCGTCACTCCGATCTTCATCCTGCTGTTCTTCCTCTCCAACTCGGCCATTGTCCTAAGATTCCGAGTTTTCTCCAAGGAGCTCTTGGAAGTGTTCTTTCCAACGTTGCACATCTTCGTTTCAAAGAATATTGAAGCTTTAGTTTTTGATCAACTTGCGGTAAATAGGACACTTTCTCCATTTGCAGGGTCCGCAGCACTTTATTGAGCAGCTCACTGTTGCGGAGGTTTTCTTCCATTGCTTCCTCAAATATTTCCTGTGATTGTTGTTTTATAGCTTTCACCGCGTCCTTCAATATTTGCCTCGGGTTCTTGTAAGCAACATACAGTAATCGCTTGGGTGTTTGGTGAGCAAGTATTTACATACTCCACTGTTCCTCCTCCTTTCAGACGTGGCGTTTCGCCTGATCGCATAGTCCTCTATCACCATACAAATCTTCAGTCTGATTGCTGTAATAATTTCCGTGATAGTTATAATTCACGTAATCGCCATGTTGGAGTGTTTTAAATGTTGGCCGTGAGTTGTGTGTTAGTCCATAAATATTATAGTAGTGGTTCATGATACGAAGTTTCACTTTGATTGCTTATTTAGGATACAATACATAAAATATATTTAAAAGAAATTCGCACAGCTGTCATCTTGAAATTTTCAAACTATTTTAATTTCGTCATATACCAATATATTAGGTTGTAAACAAAGATGTATTGTCCCATGTTTCACTGCCCTCGGTTGATGAAGTCACCAGGAAATTCCATTGAAGAATTTGAATTTGGCGTGGCCATCATGTTGGATTGGTGACAATGACATTTGAAAGGTACGATCGGGGTTGGATGGGGTAGTAAAGTTCTTACCAAATGCCACTGAAAACTTTACAGCCGATGTGAGTACATTAGGACACACACACACACACACACACACACACACACACACACACACACACACACACACACACACACACACACACACACACACGCGCGCGCGCGCACGGACAAAAGTGATATCAAAAGCAAGTACCGTATTTCTCATGATGAAAACAGAGCACAAAAAGTCTTATTAAGTACCGGTAATAATAATAACAATAAAACAATTCTTTGGCTTTTCGAAAAATTGGTCTAACATATGTTTTCTTATTTCGAAACAGACTTTTCAACGAATTGCCATCACTAAAATAAGTAAACTCGAAAATTCCTCTAACATGTGTACTATAGATTTATAGCACGCAAAGGGTTTCATGTTGGTATCTAGGTGGTTTCTGAAAAAATATATTCTCTTTCAAGCCCTATTTTCCACACCTTATAATTTGAATTTTGTAAAATCCCGTCTTATTCCTTGCCTATAAATTTAAGGAATCATCTACGCAAAATTTTAAGTTCCTAGGGTCACGGGTTTCAGAGATATGGTAATTAGTGAGTAACATTTGCCTCATATATAATGTAACTAGCAACCCACCCCGGCTTCGCCCGGGAACAGTTATGAATACATTACGTGATTAGCGCTCTTTTTTTTCTATGTCAATGAACTACGAACTATATCCGTTTTACGTCTTGGCATAATGGGTTAAAATCACTGACTGGACTGTTGATTATATTATCATGGAGATGCATGTGCAACGAATTCTAGTCAGACGTAATTTAAGAATGGCGAGGTGCATGAAACACAAATCCCCCTTCCGTAGAATCTTAACTTGACTGTGCATTTTTCGGAACTAAAAGTTCACAGGCGAAGTGAAGAAAAGCCGAGTTGCACTTCCAGGGAAACTCCAAACAACCACTCTTCTCTGAAGTCTTAACTCAACACGACTCGACAGTTTGCTGCTGGTTGTATCTGGGGTGATAGGCTCACCCGCTAGCTAGGCTGTAACTGGGGTGATAGGCTCACCCCTAGCTAGCTCGTAAACTGCCGCCTCATTAATTGAATGGAGATTGTTGGAAGAAATGAAAACTTTAAAACACACACTTACAGTGGGCGATGTATTGAAGATAGAGATATGCTCTCGCGGACTTTTTTGTAGAACTTTTCATGCTGAACAATTCTTACACTCATAGTATATTGATATTTTTAATGGTTTGCCCAGCGTAAGCTTAAAAAGCGCACGTACGCCAGGTTTGTTTTTCGAAATTTTCACTGAAATCGTTACTGCTTGGCTTCCTTTGATCATAAATAAATTATTGATCAGCACATCGGGTCCCCTCGGCCGTTAATCTTGGTTTTCGTGATCGGGGTGCTGCCTCACTGTCAGACAGCTACTCAATTGTCCTCAAGAGGCTGAAGCACCTCGTTCCAGCCCTCATGTCAGTTTCTAAAATCCCTGACGGAGCCGGGAATCGAACCCGGGGCCTCCAGATGAGAGGCAGGCGTGCTACTCCAATACCATGGGGCCGGCAACATTTGCCTCATATGCACGAGAATACCCAGAAGTTTCCGGGCAGGGAACTGCACATTCACATAATGTACATAGCCACCAAAACTCACCGTAACGATCCAGCAGCCCCCTTCTTGGAACATCTTCGACACTTGGATGAATATGAAGCTTTGAAGCCAGTCTTTCAGTGTTGTATCAACTTATACTTTTCAGTCGATCAACATGCTTTTACCTAATTAGATTAGGAGGGTAACTATACAGTATATATAACACACTTTCCTGAAAGAATTATATATATACCCACCTGATCTAATTAGGCAAATGCGTGTTGAAAAAAAGTATAAATTGATAATCTAGATGAATCTCCATAGAATGGGCACTACGGTCAAGAGTCATGTACATCTCTGAAACGAAGATGTAGCAATGATGTTTGATAACCTTCCTTAACCTCGACCTTCAAAATGCGAACTCGTTGCCAATTGCTCTTTGAAGTTTCCATCTACGGCCGTATCCACTGTGGAGATCAATAAGCTATCCAATGGTTCTCCGTCGTAGACTGTTCGCGGTTAGTTCAAATTACGCTCAACTTTGTTTTTCTTTCTTTTGAAACTACGAGGCATTCATTATAGGTTTTCTTTTGTCCTAAACAACGGTTGTGGCCTAACCTGGGGAGAGGGGGTAAATGATCAGTAACGTGTGCTACGATTAGGGTTACCAACCGTCCGGCTTTTGCCGGACATGTCCTGCTTTTCATTCATTTTGGTTATGTCCGGCCGGCATTACTAATTTATTGAAAATGTCCGGCATTTTATATTGCAAGATTGCTCATTTAGGTTTTCCCCTTAAAGTCAGACAGTTGTTAAATACATTTTCATAAGATGGTTTGGATAAAGAATGTAAGTTGTATATGGGAAATGTATATTGAGTAGGCTACTGAGTAAGTGTTTCAAATGGTTGAGACTTCAAAACATTAAGGGCCACAGTAATGAGGATATTGTATTCAATATTTACAGTCAAAGAGTGTAGAAATAGATGATTCAAAATTATTCGATCAGTTCTGCAACGTAAGGGCTTATTCTAAAAGTTCAACTTTGGATAAAGACACAACACTAGACCAACAATGGTCTGTTTTCTTTAATAAGTGCCAGAACATTGAGACATTTTCTGAACTTTTGAACATCTGCCAGCTTTTCTTTGCCACACCAGGCAGCAATACCTCCACTGTACGTGTGTTTTCATTCATGAATACTCAGTGCACAAAAGAAAGGAACTGTTTGTTTGGGAAATCAGTGAAATTCAATTTCCAAGATATGCCGTGTGAAGAATTTTATAAATACAGTACTGTTTGTAGAAAGAGAAAACACCAAGAACAAGAGCTGTGGCCACATTGCACTTTATACCACAGATTAGGGACATGAGAATACATTACTGATTAGAAGGACAGTCCCGTACATGCACGTTGACGGTCGATCTTCAGTACGGCGTCGCGCCACTACATGCTGCACTTAAGAGCCGTTAGACGTCGTGGCATGGAATCATACAGCGCTTGAATACGCTGCTGTGGAATAACGTAAGCGCGTCCACAAAGCATCAACAGTGGCGGCAGGTGGATCTGAACGAACAAGTTGCAGACCGACCATATCCCAGACATGTAGGCTACGATGGGCGACATGTCAAGCTAACGGGCAGGCCAGGGAAGCAGAGGTATCTGTCGTTCTGCGAAGAAGGCTTGCACATTCCTCACCACATGTGGGTGGGCATTGTCCTGCTGAAGTATGGCCTGTGGAACGGCCTGCAAGAGGGGCAGTGCCGCGGGCTGTAAAACTTCCCTGATGTAGCGGTCACTGTTCAGATTGCCAGCAAGACGTACGAGGCGCGATCGCCTGTTATAGGCAATTACACCCCAAACCATTACACCTGGTGTTTGTCCGCTATGCCGCTCAACAATACAGTCTGCCTGATTGCGTTCTCCACGGCGGCGTCGAACGCGTATGCGGCTATCACTGTAGGACAGGTCGAAGCGGGACTCGTCCGAAAACACTACATTTCGCCACTCAGCCTGCCAGTGTCGGCGTGCACGTGCCCATTGTAGTCGGAGGCGTCGGTGGTTCCCAGTCAATGGAAGCCGACGCAGTGGCATGCGTGCTATCAGTCCAGCCCTCAAACGACGGCGCCGCACCGTCGACGCAGACATGTCCACCCCCGTTGCAGTGCTCCAACGTCAAGCCAACACCGAGGACGACACTCTTCTGTCCGATACCGCCATGCGGAGAAGATGGCAGTCGTCTCGCGATGAGGTCATATTGCGTCGTCCTGTACCCTGTCGACCCGCCTCCCGGAGCCCAATCATTCATCCCCGTTCAACTGCACTCACATGCTGATACTCCACCCTGTGACATCGGCGAGGCATCGTTGCACTTGCTTACACGTTTCCACTTGGTATGACGGCCCGACCCCAACAGAGCTGTGCGGTCCCACGACAGAGGGCACTGGTGGGCCAATGTGCACACTATCTCTGCGATTTCAATCACTTAGTATGGTACCGCAGACCTACACGACCCCTGGTCTGGGAGTGTTTCCGACCATTTCTTCTGGGTGATTCACTTTCTACAGTGTATGTGCTTCAAGAAGATAATTCGTGTCTTCTTTCAAAAGTAGGTTCTGTTGTAAATGCAACTTCAAGGAAAATAACTGCAACAAGGACTGATCATTAAGTAAGATATTTTCTTTTGTAAAAAGTTATATGAAATAGATGTATCATTTTGTTATCAATTGAATTTGTCAAGCATTTTTCTTAGATGTCCTGCTTTTTGCTGAGCAATATCCTGCATTTGGAAATTTACAGTTGGTAACCCTAGCTACGATGGGCCATCAATTGACGGTACTTCCAAAATTGGCCTACGTAAGTTACTGAACTAGTGAGTAGTAGTTGTCCCATCCCCAGAAGGCTATTCGCAGGCAACCGTAGCTGCGATGATTCAAATTGCAGATTTGTTTTACAAACAGAACGTCCACTTCCTGAAGTTTGTCGTTGACGTCAAACGAGTAGGGAAACCAGGGGTAATTAGAAAATGACTTATTTAGGACATTATCTAATACATAATGTTAGTCGTAACTAAAAAGAGTCCTAAATACACATACTTATAAATAGGAAAAATACACGTTGTGTAATCTGAGTAAAACTCTATAATATTAATGTATGCCAATGCTACAGTACCATTAGCTAGTTTTTGGTCAAATTTAGGAGAATATGAATGCCAAAAGTGCGAATGAATATAAAATCCATAACAATACTGACTAATGAAATGTGACTTACAGATTCAGAACAAGCTTAGAACAATTTCATATCAATCGTGTTTACTTCCCTACGTGTTATGTTCTAATTAACTTATCCCGTTTTCCCATATTCATATTGCTCACCTACATCGAATAATACCACTACCCTTCAGTTGGTGTACTAAAAAGCGAAGCGAAGCTTGTAGTTTAACGTGACCGTAATCACGAGATCAGGAGCCACGGGAGTTGGTGTACTAGTGCAGCAGTTTTTGTTTCGATCTATAAAGCAGTTTGCAGCAACCTTGGACTACAGTGAGTCGGGAGGGGGGGGGGGGGGGGAGGATACAATTGAAGAAATAGAGATCGGTTTAAAAGGGAAAATCCTTGCAAGACAGGGTGTAAATTATAAACAGCCTTCCCAGTACAATTTAAACCATCAAGCACAGTTTCAATTCAAGCAATACTTATCACACAACGAAAGACGTGAACGCCCATAAATTATGAATTTTACAGTAAAACGACAAACAGCCATAAATTGCACAAAAATCTTAAAACGCGTGCTTCAAATATTAGAAACAAAGTTGAACATAAAATAGGAAATCATATTATGTCACTGACTTTACGAAATGTGTGTCGGAAGGTCGGGTATAATCACCGAACCGCCCAATGAAAACCCTGCATTATTCAGGCGAAATGACAAGTCTTCGTAAGGAACATAAAAATGATGACCATGGCTACAGATCAACGCAAGCTAAACATGCTCTTATTAAATTGGCAAGTATCAGAGGGGTGAAAACTGAACTGTGTGTTATATCAGATAAATCTGACAGTTACAGTTAATCACGGTTCGGCTTCCGTATTTGCTTGATGTTACCATAATACACAGAATTAAAATTGCATTTTAAAATCTTACTTTCCCAAAAATGTCAACAATACGGGTTTTAGGCCTACATGGGGAGTATAGTCTAAGATAACCACCTCACATACACAGCCCTCAGTACATCACGCCCTACTGGACGAAAAACTTCCACAATGATGATAATTGTTGTTTTAAGGGGCCTAACATCTAGGCTATCGGCCTCTAATGCTTGGGTGATAGCGAAAATGACAATGAAATGAAAACTATAACGAAAACTTAAGTGAGACTTAAAATACTTACAAAATGAAACTCAGATGGAAAAGACTTACCAAATGGGTGAGTGGAAATACTTACAAAGGGAATTTAGAAGGAAAATACAAAAGGGAATTTCGAAGGAAAATACTCACAAAATGAACAGATAGAAAAACATGCACAAAAAGCAGGGTAGGTTCAAAATACGCATAAAATGCAATGTTGAGTCGAAATACATACAAAATGCAATTGAAATTCAAGATACTTACAAAATGCAATTGAAAATGAAAATTGCTTACAAAATGTATGGTAGATTCAAACGACTTAGTTGGATTGACAACACTTGCAAGAAGCAATTTAGATTGAAAATACTTACAAAATTTAATTTAGATTCAAAATACTCACAAAATGAAATTGAGAATCAAAATACTTACAATGCAATGTAGATTGAAAATACTTACAAAATGCAATTGAAATTCAAAATATTCACTGAAGTGAATTACATTGAAATACTTACTAAAAAGCAATTGCGATTGTCAATCTGTACAAAATGCAATTGAGGTTGAAAATACTCGAAAAATGCAATTTATATCGAAAAGACAAAATTCAACGTAGATTGGAAACACCTACAAAATGTAGGGTAGATTCAAAAAATGCGATTAAGGTAATTTGGATATACGGGGAGCCAATTAACAAAATCAGTGCGGGAATCTGAAAGAGAAAAGGAAATATAATGAAACGAAAAGAAATCTGACTCCTCGAAGAATAAGGGATCAGGAAAGATGAGACAAGGGCCAGTGAAGGCGGGAAAGTTAAAGACTCCCTAGGCCTCGGATACCCTAATACCGTTGGGGTTGGAAAAGAATAAGAGTTGACCAAGGGAGGTCGACAGGAAAGAGACTGAGAGGAGCCCGGCACAGGTTAAGTGGAAGCAATGCCGGACTCAGCTGGGGTCCCGTGGTCACCAACCCACACTTCCACCATGGCCATCCTTCAAACCCATTGAGAATTTGTGGCATGTTCTACACGAAAAGAAAAACAATGTGAAATCGAGTCTTCAGTATATAAGAGCTCTCAGAAGGGCATTGCGGATCAGTGGGTGAAGATAACAACCACCGAGAACCAAGTGAAATCAATATTGAAGGTTATAAGTAGAGCTTGGAAGATCAGGCATTTATTTTGGTTAAAATAATCAAGCAATAATGCACCTAATATACTGAAAGTAGGCAGTAATATAATTAAAATAGGCATTTAATAAAAGTGACCAACAGAGTTCTCTCGCCATTCAAAAAATAGGTATTTAGAATGGGCTTACTCTATTTTAGCCTACTTTCGATTTTTGCAAAAAATGAGAGTAGACTTATGAGATCAACACAGGGCGATAAATTGTGTGTGTGTCTGTGTGTGCGTCTGTGAGTCTGTGTGTCTGTGAGTGTGTGTACTCTGAATGTCTGTCCCCCCCTATCAATTCAAACACTGTGAAACCGATTTGAACAATATTTGCTACAAAGGTAGCACTAGCAAAGGGCACCTCAGTGCCATGTTTTATATCGCCGCTATATTGCCGAAAACGTAATGGCGGCCACCCAAATGTCATTAGCTTAAATCAAATTACGACCAACCTGATCATGTGATCTCTACCAAATTTTGCAACAGTATACCTATATATATGGAGAATCTTTTGACAGAAGTACAAGGTCATCAGCCCAATAATTTGCGGATGACGGCCATGTATGTGTGCAAATCGATTCCCCCTATGTATTCAAACACGGTGAAACCGAATTGAACGAAATTTGGTACAGAGGTAGCACTTGCAAAAGGCACGTCATATTCATGTTTAATATCCTTATAACACGTATTTCAACAAGCTACTACAACCAACATTCAATAAAATTATATTCCTTGAAAAGGACAAAGAGTTATAACAATACCCATGCATTTAGGAGAAATTGGGCTATATGTTCTTTACTGAACATCTTGTTTCTTTATCAGATTACTCTTACTATTTTTGGTTACAAGCAACAACAAGGTGCTTACTCAAGGTATCAACTCTCAGAAAGCCGTTTGTCGGAGAGAATGTTAATCATAGAAGAGGAACGTTCAACTTCCATTGTAGTGATAGCGCAAATATAAAACAAGCTATTTCGAAGGGACTCGTGCCAGCTAAAATATCACGAATGTTCTTAAGATTTTCTATGTCCACGTTAGCACTCAGAACACTTTTCACTAACATTACTTCCAGTAGCACACTACAATAAGTTATATATACCAAATCATTGCTAAGTTATTCATGGTACAACAACTTTTTTTACCTCTCGAACTGAAACAACTTCGTCTTCAGATACAAAATGAAGTACCTCGCGTATATTTTCAAAATTGTTGCTGTAATATATGGCTGCTAAGATCCACATTTCCCATCTGGTGAGAACTTGCTGTGGATATAAACTGATCTTTCAAGGATTTTGCTGCTTCTTTCAGGTTAGGTGTCACATCCTGCCGTATTCCATGTGACCAGAGTAACATTAAAGAACTTGTCAACAATTGTGCCCTTGTGAAAATATTTGCACTATCCATCTCTTCCGTTGTCAAAAGAAATACTGATGATAGATCCCTTCACGTTGATTCCATAGTTCCAATGATGACGTTGGCCATGTCACGTACCATTGCATCCGTAGTTTCATCAATCGAGATCCAGATTTTCTTATTTGCAACACCGTTCCGGATCCTCAGCAGGGCCTCTTCAGAGTAGACATTCAAAACGATTATCTTATTGTGGATTCTGATGGAACCTTTCTTTAGTGTACTTCTGCAGAAACGTCCTGAGGGAATGATTTTACCAGTTTCCAGAACTGAATTTCCGAGTCCAAGAAAGCTTTGCATCGATCCAGGGAAAACAGATTTTCTGCTGGATGTTGCAACTGCTGTTGATATTTATTTGATCTTAGGCCTAACCATTTTAAAAACCTTAAGACTTTTGTTTCGATGTTGCGAAATATTGAGTTATGAAGTACTTTCTTTTTCGTAATTAATAGATTTTTCACAGATTTTTCAAAAAGTATTGGCTTCATCAGTAGAAAGTGTGTCCGAACTGAATTCGCGAACATAGCCATGTAATTTACTACTTAACGATGAAAATTTCGTCATGACAAATAAGTAACACTTGAGTTCAACAGCTTTTATGTTTGACCAGTTAGAAGTGTTTCTCTCTTTTTGTCTACATTATCTCTTCGAAATCGGGAAAAACCAATGGTGCATTGTCACAGCAAAATGAGTCTAAGGAACAATAGCTAACGAGAAGAGACATACATCCCTCACCCCTCTATCCTGGTATCCTCATTATGCCCGGGGTAACCGTATATATCTTTTTCTAATGAAGGTTCTATGCCTTCGACAGCTTGAAAACAAGTACACGATTTACTGCAAACTACAAGGAACAAAATTCTAAATAGATATTTTTGTGACGTCAATATATAATTTTATTTGTGTAACTATTCTCTCTTCGATATATCGAAATTCTTGATGTGCTTTTTAAAATGATTCCAAAAACTTACCTAGAGTAGCCTAGTGTTGTCTTAAAAGCATAAATGATAATTCACTTTAGGGGCTTGGGACATCTTGGTCATCAGACCTGTGTAGTCTGTGGTGTTGAACATGTCTGATAACCTGTACTTCTTTGATGAATGTAGGCTAGTAGTGTGTGTACCTGTATTAGGGACAGGAACGGAGTAGGGGCCCCGGAACTTCAGTTAAGTTACTATCCCGGCATTTTCCTGGTGGGAGAAGGAAAATGGGGGAAAAGCCACACTCAGGATAGCCACTTTCAGCGCCAGGATTCTCACCTACAAACTTCAAACTCGCTGCAGCTGCCCTCGGGGCCGTGGTGCACGATTTTACGAGCACGGCTACGCCGCGGAATGAAAAATATAGAGAATCGAACTGTAAATTCCTATAAAAAACAAAATATTAAAAATCATACTTGCTGTCAACAGCAATTGTACGTGCGTGTGTGCAGCGGCGGCTCGTCCAAGTGGGGTTGTGTACTACCCTACCAGCAAATTGTTACCGATGGCGGAAATCGGAACTAATGCGCTCCGCCCGGCCACACGCCTGCGATAGACGTGCAGTTGTCGCCAGCGAAACCTCATCGCGTGTTACCTGTGTGCATGATTCATGCTGGCTCGTGCGCTGCGCGGTGTGTTCTCATTGTATGCCTGTACATGCTTTCCCCTCTTGCCCTTGAAACGCTCGCTGCAGCCCTAACGAGGCGAGATGGCGTAATGTAGCCTATACACTACAGCTGCGCTCCACAGCTAGCGGTAACAATTCCCTGGTAGGGTAGTAGTTCACGGAACATTATTGTTGGCAGTGCGACACAACAAACAGGGTGTATTGCCGTGCATTGTCAAAGCAGAACGAGGCCCTTGTTAATATATTTAACTCCCAACATTACTCCTTCTATTCGTCATGATTACTCATTGCAACAAGCCGTCGCATTTGGACGAGCCGATGCTGGGGTTGTGTGACGCAGCGCCTGCTGTACCTAATGTTACGGATCGAATCCCGGTGCAGTCAGTTGCCATTTGAGGTTGCGAAAGACCTGTGTCAATACATTTACTATTCCGTTCAGGGTGAAATCCCAACCACCCTGTGTCTTTTTAAAGCCACACTAGTCAAAAGAGACGTAAACTCCTTATCATCGCGTGGACTATTAATATAATAGGTAACGAAAACCAGTGTAGGGAGTTTCCGTAAGTAAAAGTCCCATAGACCACTTTTATCAGGTGCTGATCGCTAACAGGGGTCATCACACCCTTGCAGTTGTACAACAGAATCAATATGCATTTGGGGGGGGGGGGGGGGGGTGTTCTAAGGGGCGTAACATCTAGGTCATCTGCCCCTGAATGTACATTCTACACAGGTGTTTCTAATACCTAGTTTTATCCCGCCTCTGAAATAGCCATGCACCTGGGCACAAAGTTTAGTCCAGGAGTTTGAGAACTCAGCCAGGAGGGACTCAGTCTTATATCTCCTCACTTGCTGGCCTCATTGGCCTTTTACTCTTTATCACATGTCGACTGACTGGATTCTTAACGGAGTCTTCACGTTTAGAAATTAAATTCAAATAATCTTTATGTTTAAAAAGTACCCGTTCGGCATTAATAGCCAAATGTTATCAATTGAGCTACAGTTGCAATGGTTAGCAGCTTGTCATTCTATCATCAGTTTAACACAGCGAATTTAGTTTCCTGGGAATGTCACAGGCACTGTTAGATTTAGGGCCTTAAACCCTTAGCTACTGAGGTGAGAAATCAGTAACATTATTACTGACGTTGAGTCTCAAGGACTCCACAAAATTAATTTCAAATTATAGACAGCTAGTATAAGTTTTAATGAACAAAGTATTAACAATCGTTTAACACACATCGAATAAAACGTTTTAGTGTGAGATTCGACAAGACGTACTCTTTGGGCTGTAATACACGACATTTTTTACGACTGAAAAAACAATAATTCAAGTTTCACATTTTTCCCTATCGATTAAAAACTTCAATGTGCATAAATTAATAAATACTACACACTAAACAGTAAGGTATGATACAGTGAAAATACAGCATATAGGCTAGTGTGGCTTTGCTCTTTACAGAGACTCCCTTCAGTGTACTGTAAATATAGTGTAAGGCACTGATAAATAAATATGAAATGAAATGAAAATATGCCTTTTTCATACCTGATGAACTGACACGTACTTCATCACTCCTGTTTTTCATTGCTATCACTGCCCTCTACACATCGTGAAAGTCTCCTCAAATTGAGTATCGTCAACATTTACTGTCTCCCTAGATGGACCAGGTTTAGAGTCCATTTCGCTTTACTCAAAACAAGCATAACAAGCTAGCCCTACGTGCGGGCACTGATAGCTTCACAACTCCCAGTAATGAGAATGACGCTCCTACTGAGCAATATTGTGCAACCGTGTCTGTAGTAGTGGATGAGTCTCATAGACAGGCTATGTCAGTAGGAGCGTCATTACTGTGAGTTGTGAAGCTATCTAGGGGCGTATATAAGGGGGGTGATGAGGGGGCTCTAGCCCCCCCCCTCCCGAAAAATGCCAATAAAAATTAAGGAAGTGTTCCTTTGGTAAGAGCATAAAATAATTGTAAATTTGGTTGTACTCTACACTTAACTTATTGGCTAAGTTATGAACAATATTAAGAATTAAGATTGAAATTAGACTAACTCGTGGTGTAGTGGCTAGCATTCTTGGCTGCCGCCCCGGACGTCCGAATTCGATTCCCGGCTCTGCCAACAAATTTTAATTCTAGTCTGAGGGCTGGAACGGGGTACACTCAGCCTCTAGAGGCAAAACTGAATTCCACAGTACGGTACTTTTGAGAAATAAATTATCAACTTAAAAAAAAATAAAAAATAAAAAAAAGTTTACCTTTCTGCTTAGTAAATACTCCATAGATCATAATAGAAAATTCATTAAGTAGGCTATACATTTTCTTGTGTGTTGTGTTGTATTGTATTTTACAACTTTTTTGTATTGCCAGTAATTGCAGGCTATATTAACTTTGAATCTTATCTAAAATAATTACACCAAGTTATATGCTCTTATATAAGATATTGGTTGATATTTCTGGGTATTTTGCGGTGACAATCCCCTGAGAATGCTGACAATTTTCCTGGATATCCAGCCCCCCCCACCGAAAATTTATATACGCCCCTGCTATCAGTGACATGGCGCAGCTGGTCATTGCCTAAGATGTTGAAAGACGAAGGTACCAGGAAAGACAAGGAAGTAAATTGAAAACTGAACGGAAGCGAATGATTTATTATCTCCCGAAGTCTGCGAAACTCCACGTCAGTAGCTAAGGGTAAAATGTGTGGGCGGGAAGAGAAGGGCCTGTCAACAGCCCGCCGTGTTATCTGGAATTCCTGTCTATTCCAATACTGCTAACATAGGGCCGTTGCCTAAACCAGTGTGGTGTAAGGTGTTGTGAACAAGTGAGTGGGTGACCGACCAATGTATTTCGTTATGTTACTAGGCACAGACTGGGAACTCCTCACTCCTCATCGACGGTGATCCATATTTCTCTCAGGTTCACAGAGCTTGGACTCTATAGCAGTACTTGGCCTAAGAGTGGAGTCTTTCACTCATCTTATCGTTCTTCCCGTGTATCCTTCATACTAGTATTTTGTTAGCCATCAGCTTGTGCTGCCTGTCAGCACATCGACTCACTCGTCTTCAGAGACCAGTTATGAAGTACTGCTCGGGTTCTAGCTGCGTGAAGTGAGAGGAATCTGGATCGCGGACTATGAGAAGTGATGGTGACAAGTGATGAGGTTTCCCGGTCCGTGCGTAGTAACAGAACGAAATACATTGATCGGTGGCTCACTCACTCATTCGCAACACCACAGTGGTTTGAGCAACGGCCCTATGTTAGCAGTATTGGAATAGAAAGGAATACCAGATAACACGGCGGGCTGTTGACAGACCCTTCTCTTCTCACCTGACCCTTCTCTGCCCTTTCCCATCACCCCGCAAGTTCACAGAGCGTGGACCCGAGCAGTATGAACGAATGATGGTAGTGAGAGCAGTGATGATAGCTTGTATTACTAATGAAATTAGTGTTGCTGGGAATATCTCAGAAACTTGATTTTAGGTCCTTAAGGTTTTCGGACATTGAGGGGCTGCAAATGAGTTTTGTCTCGTCCATTTACGCCCATTTCAGCATGTATTTTAGGGGGTCCGGTAGCTCCTCTTCTATGAGAGGTATGGAGTAGAGTTACATCAATGATTAGTGTCATACCCCTGATGGGTAACTGTACCAAATTTTACGTCGATCCACCCAGCCATTCTCGAGTTAAAAGCGTACAAAATTGGGCACAGACAGACAGACAGACAGACAGACAAAATAATTGTTTTGCGTGCAACGGTCATAAAACAGTCTAAAACGCGCTAATAGCGCAAGTTTCATAGAAATTCAGAAGAAAACAGATAAACTTTCTTTTTATATAGAGATTTGATGCTTTGTAGCAACCAGTGTTTCTCCCAGGGAAAGTATTCAACTGAAAAATCTTTGGGAAGGTGGGGAGGAAATTATGTGGGGAATAAACAAACCAGATTGTTCAGTGGAAGTTTTTTTCCGTACACGCTAGGCTTAGGTAATTTTTCTGAGGTTACCAACAATTTAGATATTTAGGACAAAAGTAACGTGGTGTTCTTGATGAGCAGCATATTATCGTCATCAATACTAAAAATAACCGGCTTTAGTGCAACGTCGCTTTTAACCGTTGTAGCCTTTCACGACGATACGACGCGATCCCAGAACTTCGCCTAAAATAGATTCTTTAACGTGAAAATAAATCTAGCAACACGGGGGTCTCTCATCCTGAAATGTCATCAGACTGCACCTAGATCAAACCCTGAACTCTTGGGTTTCGAATGTTAGGATAATTTGCAAGCATACGAGCACCAAGTAGACTGTGTGTAGACCCTCTCAAATCCGGTGTAATTCGATTACATTCGGCCACAGGTTTAGTTGGAAATAGAAAGAACACAGGTGTCACAACTAAAGAGCTAATTAGTGAAGCGAACAAAATATGCTCAATTCCAATAAATGCACGTGCAGCAGTTGATTTTATAAGCAAAAGTAATACATATGCATGACTCTTTTTTACAAACCGTTGTTGTGCTCTAAGAATAATTAATTGTGAGTTATTATTATTATTATTATTATTATTATTATTATTAATGTAACTGGTAGTTGAAATCCTAATTAGGCAGTAGCACACACAGTATATCTTTTGTGATCTTTTTTGTTGTTGTGGGAAGTAGCCCACGAGAATTGCTAAGAAAGGAAATGAGAATAGGAGAGGGGGGGAGGGGGGGAGAGGCGCTAGATATTTCATGTTTCAGAAGGGGGGGGGGGGGGGGAGCGACAGAAAAGTTTGAGAATCCCTGATCTAAAGCATATTGAAATTGGAAAACACATGCATGGTGTGAGCAAGGAGCAGATATTGCAACGTGCGTTGTATCAGGAACGGAACCTTTAGTCGCCGCCGGTGGTGATGGTGGTGATGGTAGTGGTGGTGGTAGTATTGTGGTTTAAGGGGCAAAACATCGAGGTTATCTGCACCAGTTTTCTTGAAGTCTTATTGTAAATAATGAATGATACGAATGTTAATTTCATAAAATGAACATATTTATGATCTAGCGAACGGATCACTGGGAAAGTTGACTATGACGAACTATATATTCTGGTACATACGTTTTTATTTTTAAAATTTAAATTGTAATTTAGCTCGGGCCTCAGCATTGGACTTCCCAAACTCATGGTTTCCCGTGCTGGAGATAAATTAACGTGAAGTATCTTGAGCAAGTGTGGCAGCTTTGTAGGCTAATAATACGGGGCACACTAGCATCGTAACACATTGTTGCTATCTTAAAATGTTGATTCTTTACATTTATTTTCTAAAATGGCTCCAATGTTTGGATACCGAGTTGAGAGTTTGAATTTTTACCATAGTATAGGTCATAAATCAAAAGCTTCGTCCATCACACGGATAATATATTTATTGTCAGGGGAGTTCTTTATTCGTTGTTTTGGTTTGTCATGTCACAAAACTAAGTTACGGTACTTGTCTCTTTTCGCAGTAAAGCGATGCTGGGTTGTACAGAAATACATTCTATTGTACGTTATGGAGAAGGGGAATAATAACATACTCTTTCTTCTATATATCAATGATATAACACAGAACGTTCATTCACATAAGGAAATTTTGTTTGCGGACGATACAACACTCGTAATGAAAGGTGAAACTAAACAGGTATTGCAGCAGTCTGCTGACTCCGTTACAGAAGAGTTAACCAAATGGTCACAAATAATCACCTCATAATAAACTATAAAAAAACAGTATGTCAATTTCCACACTATACAGAATATGAATCCTGCGGAGCTCAATATAACATTAAATGGTCATCAAACAGAAAATAAATCAGAAACAAAGTTTTTAGGACTATGGGTACAACATGACTTGAAATGGAATAAACATATACAATATCTGAGTACTAAACTGAACTCTATGTGCTTTGCGTTACGTATTTTGAAAACCTGCACTAGCATGCACTCATTAAGAAATCCTTATTTTGCTTATTTCCATTCACACTTAAGATATGGGGTCATATTTTGGGGTATGTCGCCAGATGTACTAAGCACGTTTAGGATACAAAAGAGGGCGATTAGAATTATGACAAATGTAAACACTAGAGTATCATGTAGACCTCTGTTTAAAGATTTAAACATTCTCCCACTGTCCTGCATATATATATTTGAAAGTATTATGTTTTTAAGAAGAATTTAATGAATAAAGATGTTTTTCTCAAAACAAACAATGATGTTCATAGGCATAACAAGACAAAATCAAAACATTCATATTTCAAAAAGGAACTTTTCACACAGGAGTTAATTGTACAATAAACTACCCCAGTATATAAAACTAGCCTCAAAAATAAAAACCTTTGATAGAATGTTGAATGCTTATCTGCAGTGCCATTGTTTCTACTCTGTAGTTGAATATCTTAGCGTATTGGAGCGATGAAATCTATAATTATATTTTACTTTTCTATTTTAATTGTAATACCTAGCTGTAAGTTGTTGTATTTATAGAATGAAGTTTTCATATTATGATAATAGAGTAAGGTGTAAATAGTTGTCCAATAAGATTGTATCTCTTAAGATCTGTTATTATAGTAAGTTATAGTTATAGTATTAGTAATATATGCCTGTTAGTTCTTTTATTTTATAGATGTAAATTCTGACGTGTCCTATATCAAAAATGTATTGTATTGTTCTTTTATTTTATAGATATAAATTCTGACGTGTCCTATATCAAAAATGTATTGTATACATGTAATTGATCAAATGGACTTAATAAAAATCTAATCTAATCTAATACATATTTATTCTGTACTATTTTGCTAATTTTGGATAATTTATTATTTAATAATATTTCATCTTTTTCGACAAATGTAGATCATAGCTAATTTGATAAGTTTTTAGAGAATTTAATACTTTGTATTCCACGTACAGTTGCACGTTTTTCTACCATCTATTAGGCTATTCCAGTGTCTAACGCGGTCCAGGCGAAGTTGAGATGGAGTTTCTATGTGGCTATTTATCTTAAGGCTAGATGCTCTTCTTGGCGCAACCCCAACAAAAAAGTTAATGAGAGATTATGAATGAAACTGGGCAAAGAGTTGGAAATAACCAATCGTATATGCGCAGCGTATAAATATAATAGTTCATTTTTCAAATAATCTGTTGTTATAAAGTCGCAAGTTCAGTTGGGTCGACATATCTTGAAGTCAAATGTCATCCTTTTCAGAGCATTTTCCTTGGATTTATGGGCATTTTATTAATTTAAAGTGACATTTAGATCAACATCCATCCAATAATAATAATAATAATAATAATAATAATAATGATGATAATGATAATGCAATGAGAGAAAACGGAAGCGATACACTGTTCTCCAAGTCGGGATATTCCCGTCTGATGTTGCAATCACGAGGAGGGGAAACCTGTGGTCCTATAACCATGCGGTTGAACGTGCTGCCCACAGGCGTGGTCGCTCCTCCGCGCCGAGCAGATATCAATACTGGAATGAAATTCCAACATGTAGTTCCACGAAGCACTTAATAGCCTTTTTTCATATATCCTACTTATGTTAATTGCCTCTATCAACATACAAAATTTCAGTAATTGATTCGTAGATATTGAGAACCGTCTAAATATTTCAAATGGTCGCCATGTTTGATTTTCATTTATGTAGGCCATAGACCTATGCACTATTAGATGACGATTATTGCGTATGTACATTACTAGCGTTGAGTTCGATCACATGATTATGACACAAGAAATAAAAACTTTATTTCAAGATTCTGCACAGTCACCGTCTTCAAATTTTATTACGTCTCACCACTCAAACATGGCGGCTGTGCGGAATATTTCACCGGCTTTGTATATTTCCGAAACTATTACTGATATCATCCCGAAATTTTGTACGGTGATAAAGGGTACTACTGTAAGTTCACCTATGTAACTTTCAAAACCCTGTTAAGTACAAAACGAACATTGCGGCCAAGCGAATTGCAAACATTTAAATAGACTTTTCCTATGATTTAACCATTCTAGCGCAGTGAAACATGGTACAGCAAATGTTCATACATAGTGTAATGCACCGAGACCTAACTTAATTCAATTGTTGCAAAGTCAACGTTTGAATAATAAACCTACGCAATAATATTGTAATCTATAAGTACATAAGTATGGCTTATAGCCTATACGACGGGCGTACTATATAGTCTTTCTACCCAAATGAAGTGCATTACACATCAGTTGTTACGCCCACCTTCTCAACATAATCGCCTCTATGCACTTTTGCCATCGATGTGTCATTCTCTCCAGACATTCCTGGAACCGTTTTTGCGGAGTGCTGTGCACCCATGCCTTGATAGCTGTGTCCAAGTCCGCAAATCTGCGACCATGCAATGGAAGCTAAGGGGCAGTCCACCGCCAAAGAAATGTCGAACAGTGCCATCAGTTGGCAAGCGAATGGCGACAGTGTTCTGGGACACAAATGGCATCATCCTCATTGACTGGCTGGAATTGGGGGCCACGATTAACAGTGGAGCAAATGTGGCAACCCTTAGGCGCTTACGTCGTGCCATTCAATCTAAGCGGCCAGGAAAATGGGCTCAAGTTGTGCTTCTGCAACATGACAATGCCCACCCCCACACTAGCTGAGAGACCACCACTACCATTGATGAAATGGGATTCACGGTGTTAACATATCCACCATACTCTCCCGACTTGGCACCAAGTGAGTATCACCTGTTCGGGAACTTGAAGAAACCTCTGGACACAGCTGTCAAGGCATGGGTAAGCAGCACTCCGAAAGAATGGTTTCAGGAATGTCTGGAGAGACTGACGCATCGATGGCAAAAGTGCATTAAGTTACAAGGAGATTATGTTGAGGTGGACGTAACAACTGAAGTGTAATGTACTTCATTTGGGTAGAAAAAATAAAGTGTAAAACCATACAGTACGCCCCTCGTATATAAATATCCAACAAGGCGACCATTGGCGGTGACGCGAAATTTAAATATTTAAATGGACGTTCCTCGCGATTTAACCAACCGAGCGCCGTGAAACATGGTACGGTAAATGCTTATACAAATGTTAATCCACTGGCATCTACTTTCTTAAAATTGTTTTTATAACCACAAGTTGGCGGCTGTGCGAAATTTTAAAATCTCGTTTTTATTTCTTGTGTCCTCATCATGCGATTGAAGTTTGAATTATAAACCTACGCAATAATCTTCATCTAACAGTACATAACTCTATGGCCTACATATATAAAAATCCAATATGGCGGCTATCCGAAATATTTAGACGGTTCTCAATATCTACGATTATATTAGAGCACGATTATATTAGAGCAATCAAACTGGAATTTTGTAGGTTGATAGAGGCAATTAACATAAGTAGTATATATGATAATAGGCTATTTAGTTCTTAACTGAGCAAATTGTGTTTTAATGTTTCACTCACATACGCCCAGACTTTAACTGCGACCATCGCTGAATATTAATGAAGCACGGAGAGGTCAATTGTATTCATAGCATGCGAAGGTCTCAATCCATAAATATTTACAGAATAGAATCAATAGAATCAAGTAACTTAATGCTACCAGTATAGTTTCAACGTTTTCAATTTAAGGGACTTACTACCCTAAATACTCATACTTTCCAGGTAAAGCATTCATTATCACCCCCACCCCCTCTTTTTTCTACGACATGCCCATAGCTTGTCCATGGGATCATCTCATGGTGTAGTGGCTGACATCTTGACTGCGATCTGGTTTCGATTCTGAGCTCTGCAAATATATTTAATTGTGGTCTGAGGGTTGGAACAGGATACACTCAGCCTCGTGAGGCCAAACTGTCAAGTGGGGAGTTCTATTTCTTCATCAGCCATCCTAGAGGTGGCTTTCCGTGTGTTTTCCGACTTCTACTCCAGGCAAATGCCGGGATGCATAGCCGCGTCCTTCTCAGTCCTAGCCTCCATTACAAATGCACACACTACTGTCGACCAAAGTATTATGTGCACTCGAGTTTGAAGGTTGTTTGTGAAGTAACCAATAGACGTACATGAAATCCAATGACAATTTTCGTCGTTCTATTTTACGTTAGGTCATGTAGGTTTGGAATTTTTAATTTATATTTCAATATTTTTTATCGCAGTTGGAACACAAAAGGTGCACATTTTAAGCGTGTTTCAACCATGCGTCACATTTACGAATTATTATCTCAAAAACCCGTCATCAGATCGAATCCAAATTTTAACGAATGTTGTATAACTCGTTTATTAATTTCAAAATTTTGTGTGTCCAAGAAACAAAGTTGTTATCATTTTTGTAAGGTAACTTTTTCTCGGCTCGAGGTGGTTGGAAAATGTAGTTCTTGGTTGCATTGTAATCCTTATACATCGGAAGGTTATGCTGTATGACTGTGAAATACGTAAATTTATTCACTTATTTTATATCGGTTTGTATTTCTACGGAGAAATAACACATGTTTCACCTGCTAGCCGCTCCGGCAAAAGCTGTACAGCGTTGCCGTAATGGTGCCCACACGCATCATGGCGCGTCTCGCTCGGAAATGATGGGCTCCATCTCAGCAACGCTGTACAGCGTTTGCCGGAGCGGCTAGCAGGTGAAACATGTGTTATTTCCCCGTAGAAATACAAACCGATATAAAATAATTGAATTAATTTACGTATTTCACAGTCATACAGCATAACTTTTTGATGTATACCGATTACAACGCAACCAAGAACTACATTTTCCAACCACCCCGAGCCGAGAAAAAGTTACCTTACAACAATGATAACTTTGTTTCTTGGACACACACAATTGTGAAATTAATAAACCAGTTATACAACATTCCAGTGTATATTGTGTTAAAATTTGGATTCGATCTGATGACGGGCTTTTGAGATAATAATTCTTAAATGTGACGCATGGTTGAAACACGCTTAAAAACGTGCACTTTTTGTGTTCCAACTGCGATAAAAATATTAAAATATAAATTAAAAAATCCAAACCTACATGAACTAGCGTAGAATAGAACGACGAAAATGTTGATGGTATTGGATTTTATGTAGGTCTGTTGGTTACTTAACAAACAACCTTTAAACTAGAGTACACACAATACTTTGGTCGACAGTAGTGCAGACGCCACATTAACAGATTATTGGCCAAATTCTACCACCATACTAGAACACGGGGAGGATGACCACGATGCCCAAGACCGTAGATGAAACTAGCATCTTTGCATGGCTAGGATTCACGTTGCCCCACTTGAGCAATGCCTTCTTCGTTGTTATTGATGGTCCATTGTTCACAACAACTTTTTCCTCCGAGCAGGGGTGTTACAGGCTTTAAATTTAGGCTAATGCTAATAAAATGATACTGATACTAATATTCTCTTAATTCCCCTTGGTAATTAAATGTAATTAAATTATCAGGAAGTGTAATAAAGATTCAATTATAAAGAATGAAATTACGGGAATACAGTAACTTACATTGAATTCTACAATTGCTTATAAATACACCAACACACATTCAACGGTATTAAATGAACGTTAACCATCTCTTCATAAACAATTTTGGTGTAAAGTCAGGATAGTATTCCGTAGCCTAAAAAATGTTTTGTAATGTGATGTTCCTCAGTTTCTAAAAAAAGAATGCTTAAACCTGATATAACACAATTAAGATCTTTCAAAGTTTTCTGCCCTATTTCTCCTAAGAGATATTTATGATACCAACATGTACAACCAATCAAATGATCGCCTATTAGCACGATGCGAGTTTTGACATTTCAGCATGTATGCGGCATTGCCTGTACGAATTTATTTGACATTTGAGCAATTAATATTTAAATCCCTAATTGTTCTGACGTTGAAAGCATTTTTAAATGACACTAAGAGCACTCCGACCATAGTGGTCCGGTTTAGCAAGAACGTCAAGTTTTGACAATTGTGCCTGCAAGGACATAGATACTCGCTGCAACCTGCAATATGAGCTTCAAACTTTTCTTTGTATGGAATGTTAAATGTCTCTCAGAGGTTTCCAAGAACTGAACACAGAGGGGCAGACTTTTACAGAGATCTCAGTTGCTGGAAAATAAAGACACTAGGCCAATTATCCGTCTGCACCATCGAACGTATCTCAGATTATTCTGTTGCACTGTCTTATACTCTTGAGAAAGAATGGTAGTAAAACCTCATCATCCATCCATACTAATGAAGGGAAGACACCCCGTACACACAAAGATAAAATGGGTTCCGCGTTGGTAATCACGACTGCCACCCCGCTAGACATGCAAGGCAGGGATAGGTACAGATGAAAGTTTCTTTCTCCTGGAGGCATCTGCAGAACACATCTACTCGAGATCTACCAAATATATTAAAATAAACCATGTAATAAAAATTGGTCAGCATTTTGGCTGTCACCGTGGAGGTCCGGGTTCGAATCCCGGCTCTGCTATGAAATTTAATCTAAGGGCTGGAACGGGTTCCTCTCAGCCTTGTGAGGCAAAAATTAGTTTAATATTTTCGCAATCCATTTAAATGTAAAATTTTGAAAATCCAGGCTTCCTTCGTTGCGTTGAATTGCAACTTGACAACAAAACCTATTTTAGAATTTCAGACACGTAAGAAACCAGTAGCACACTTATTAATGTCACGAATTGAATCTCTAAAAAGGAAATGCGAACGAAAACAGTGTGCCCAATTTGATGATAACATGTATAAATTAATAGACGATGTCGATTCTAAGAATGGAGTACCAGTACCATTCCAGAATTCATTACAAGTAACTTAAGTGCTGAATTAACACTTAAGAAAGCTGGAATCAATAGTGTTAAAATGTTAAATTAAATATCCAAATATTTGAATCATTAGATTATATTTTTGAACCAACAAAATTTCTTTCCGGGGTAGGGTTGAATAATTTTGAAAAACTTATAGCAATGTTCCACGAACCTGTTAGGGTGTCGTAACAGGAAGAGAGGTGAAATAGGTGGCGCGTCCCAGGAGGCGGATAGGGGTGGGGGTCCTCATCGATTTACGGTGGACTTGAGTGAAATAAAATAGCTCTCGCGGACCAAACACTCGAAACTGCTGCCTTGCAATCGTAGGGGGGCCTACAAAGGCTAAGGGAGACAACCCCAACAGAAGAACAGTAAGCTTGGAGGCTTTAGGTGGCAGCCCCACCACCAAGATCGGGCTGCTGTGGGCTAAAACTCGCACAGCCTTAAATGCAACCATTAGGCCTATTAAAGAAACTGAAAGCAATGTTCAGTAAATTACCCGAGTTTGTAAATGTTTGTGAACATGTGATTTTCTTTTAGGTTACGTAGAGTTATGCAAATTAGCCACGTGCGTTTTCCGAGATAAACATTTGTGCAATGTGATTGATATATTGGAAGTAAAAGCAAGAATTTGTTGATAAATGTATGCGGTCATTGTGGTTACCTCTTTCAAACACTGTGCTGGCTGCATGGCTCAGCGGTAACGTTCTCGCCTGCTGTTCCCAAGATTGCAGGATCGAATCCTGGCGCAGCCAGTTGGCATTTGAGAGTGCACTAATGCCGAGGGAGCCGCGTCAGTAGATTTACTGGGACGTTCAAGATCCCATTTGGAGCAAAATTCCGGTAACCCAGCGTCTCTAAAAGCCACAGTTGTTAAAAGGGACGTAAAATCATCATAATCATCTTTCAAATGTAGATGGTGAACGTCTTCTTTTACAATACAATCTTGCAGTTTCAGATACAAGAATAAGTATCAAAGAAAAAATGTTCCAGATACAAGAATAAGTATGAAAGAAAAAATGCTGTCACATGTTGACGTTTGATGAATGAAAGTAGGCTAAATGAGAAGAGTGTCTTACACTCCCTTTTCTAATTATTTAACAGAACAAATAATAATAATAATAATAATAATAATAATAATAATAATGTTAATACCGGTAATAATTATGTTATTGGTTTTACGTCCCTCGTAACTACTGAGCCTTTTAGACACACCGGGGTGCCGTAATTTTGCCCCAAAGGGGATCTTTAACGTGCTAGTAAATCAACTGACACGGCTCCCTCGCAATTGCACATCCTCAAATGTCAACTGACTGCGCCAGGATTCGTTCCTGCAACCTTCAGCACAGCAGGCGAGCAAGTTACCGCTGAGTCACGCAGCCAGGCTATATAACAGAACAAAGCTGATTTCCTAAGATAAATTTATTATTTACAACTTCTTAGCTTTATTTTCCCATATATATTGGAAATATTATGCATTCAACTGTATATCATTCATAGATATAGGCCTAGTAACTTTATATATAAGGCATTAAAAATGATCACGAAATTTTCGTGAAACTACTGCTTTTCTTACAAACATAAACACAATACTTCATAAAATTTCCAAGACTTAAAATATATATAACACAAAAAAGAAACCGGCCCGAACATTGCTCTAAGCTGCCGCTTTCTTGTACTCTACTTAGGAATTTACCTGGACAAGATGAACTACGGCTGAGAGATAAGCAATTAGTTTACGGTATCCAAGGACACGTAATTTCGTCTTCTTATTCATCGTTTGCTTATTTTCGGGCCTTTCGAGACATCATGGTCATGTACTTGGGCGTATATGTGGAATTTGTGTGATATCCTGTGTTTTTGTGATGGCTATACTAGTGTGTGCATTTGTGAATTGGGAATAGAAATGGGAAGGAGGCGGCAGTTTGTTAATAATAATGTTATTGGTTTTACGTCCCTTTTAACTACACTGGCTTTTAGAGACGCCGGGGTGCCGGAATTTTGCCCCGAAGGGGATCTTTAACGTGCCAGTAAATCTACGGACACGGCTCCCTCGCATTTGCGCACCTTCAAATGCCAGCTGGCTGCGCCAGGAAGAACAGTTTGTTAGGAACCATCCAAGCATCCGTAGTAAGTGGGAAACCACGGAAAACCGCTTCCAGGATGGCTGAGACGGGAATCGAACCTGGACGTCCGGGATGACAACCAATAATGCTAGCCGATACACCACGAGTTGCCTTACTGAAGAGCTTCTAACAACTGAAAATAAAGGTCCACACGCTATTCAGTCGCTTGCCATTACTCGTATGGTAGTTTCAGTCCACCTCGTAGAAGATTTTAGCCTGGATCAAGCTTACCCCAGTCCACAGTAGCAGTGCGAAAAATGTACGACGCAGAGCTAAGCATCAGCCTTTTGGGGTACCTCAGCCTCGCGGGGGCAGAACTCGGGAAAGGTACAGTAGGTTCCATTCGCACATCAGCCATTCTAGAAGTGGTACTCTGTTGTTTCACACTTTATTCCCAGGCAAATGCCGGGATGTTTTCTAACTGAAGGCCACGGCCGCCTTCTTCCCAATCCTCACCTAAATTACAAATACACACACTAATACAGCAATAGCAATAACACAGGTCATCAATAAATACACACGCCCGAGTACACGGGGTTGAATGACCACAACGTCCAAGCCCCTCAAATGAAACAGGAACTGTAATTATCTATACTTTGAGCTATTTTATGGCACATGGGATAGACCCATTGAGACAATAACGCTGTTGTATACTGTTCACGGAAAGTAAGAGTGTTCACTAGTTATATACCTTGCGCGGTATCAAACCAGGGACTAAGTTTCCCTAGAGATTCAGCTTGGTTTCATTATTATTATTATTATTTACTACCGTTAAAATGAAGGCAATGTGTAAATTCACCACAAGCCATGGGTAACACTTGAGGAATGCAAACCACTCAGAGAACATCGATAATATTTCAAATTCCCACTACCTTTCGCTTAAAAGCATTGTTATCCCAGTGAATTGCGAATCTGATTGGTTGAGCTACGGGCGTTTTCGAAGTATATTGAGGTCAACACGCCCATGAAGTAATATTATTTAAGACTTAGCTCTTAGAAACTAAGGGCTCACAATTCTATAATCTGTCGCTGTGTCATGATTGAATGACATTGACGTCAAGCCTTATGGCTTCTGTACCTAATCTGTATGTTCTAACTAAATAAATATTACACCAAGTTGGACTTCCTGCATTTCTGTTGATTACGATACTATTCAGCGCGTAAGAATTAGAAAGGACTTTAGCTTGACAAACAAAACGAGCGAAGTGCGCACGTTAAGGTAGAAACTTAAATCACGTGCATGGGCCAGACATTTTAATTCCCTATCATCATCATCATCATCATCATCATCATCATCATCATCTATATGGCTTGCACTATTTGTGTATTATACAGGATGTTTGAAAAAGAACTCCCTAGTTTTAATGTGTCCTAGAATCTGTACAAAGTGACATACACTATTCTAGTTTGTGGTGTGTGATTCATCAACTCTCCAAGTTTTGATTTTATCAGTAGTTTTATTTCATGTAACAGTTGCAATTTGCAGGGGCGCAACATAACATAGAACATTATGCACAGCACCTCTAGGCACTCCTAACAGTAGACTACGTCTGACCAATGACTTTCGGGCTCCAAACACACGAAACACGGATCTGTTCAACAACATCTTCAGAAGTGATTTTGCCTTTAAAACACTACCAGTTTCCTTGAAAGACTTAAGCCAATGACGGATAGTTTTTGCTGTAGCTGGTTCACCACCATTCTGACGTCTAAAATTACGATGCACTGTTATAACTGACTCGATTTTCACAAGCCAAATAACACACTGCGCTTTCTGTTGTGGAGTACACATTCCTGGACTGAACTGAGGGAACAAACACTGGGGCCGTCTCAAGGTCAAGCAGACCTGCCAAATGCAGGGGAGCCAAACTTTGAGAGTTGATTCACACACCACAAACTAGAATAGTGTATGTCACTTTGTACAGATTCTAAGACACATTAAAACTAGGGAGTTATTTTTCAAACACCCTGTACAATCTAATAGCTGAAAGCAGTCATTTGCATAGTCGTGACGGGCAACGCGTGCCCAGCTGGTGCCCTTTCATCCCCATAATCCTACCGCTCAGTCCCACCCAACTAGTAATGAGGGTTTAGTGTCTGCTTCCTTTCTCTCGACAACAGATGTCTCTCGTGATTCTAAGGCATTTAGATGTACTGTGGCAGTAAACTATTGTCTTGGAGAGAGAGACGTATCAGCCAACTTCTGCTTCAAGTACCTAACCCTCATAAAACGTGCGGGAAACGCGTGTATAAGGTTTAGGATCAATCGCATGCCGCTTACTTCGGTGACCGCTGGGGATGTGTTAGCCGTCGCGACTATATCATTGATGTCGTGAAAATCCAATTTTTGCTGTCGATTCTTTTAGGAGCTTTGTGACATCGGGCCTTGCATGCCTAGCGGGGAGGCAGTCATGATTACCAACGCGGAACCCTTTTTATTTTGTGTGCGTGTCATCCCTTCATTAGTACATATGGATTGATTATGGAGGTTTCTCTACCATTCTTTCTCAAGAGTATAAAACAGTGCAACAGATTAATCTGAGATACGATCGATGGTGCAGATGGATAATTGGCCTAGTGTCTTTATTTTCCAGGAATTGAGATATCTGTAAAAGTCTGCCCCTCCCTGTTCAGTTCTTGGAAACCCATGAGAGACATTTAACATTCCATACCAAGACAAGTTTGAAGCTCATCTTGCAGGTTGCAGCGAGTATCTAGGTCCTTACAGGCAAATAGCGACCATTATTGTTACAAGCCTCTAATAAATCAGACCCAGACAACAAGTCGCCTAAGACCAACTCGTGGTGAAGCGGCTGCCAAGAAATGTAATTCTGGTCTGAGGGCTGGAACGGGGCACACTCAGCCTCGTGAGGGAGAACTGAGAATATGTGGGTTAGATTCCCACCTCAGCCATCCTAGATGTGGTTATGCATGATTTCCCACTTCTCATCGCAGCCGCTTCCTACCCAATCTTGGCCGTCAATTACAAATGCACGCACTAATGCAGCCATCGCAATAACACAGGTTATTAGAATTAATGAATTGTTAATTACACCTCAATTCGTACTCTCGTTGCCTTTCATCTTCAGCTAATACGCCTCAGCTGGCAGAATCTCCACTTGGGAGGATATTCTTTCTTCTCGTACTGTCTGGCCCTTGAGCAATTATCAGTACCCTGTAGTGTTGCTGAGGCCTGTTTCACAATGCTTACGAAACTAATAGTACATTCAGAAATGTGTAAAGCTTGTGAAGTAGAGTGCCTCAACGAGACACTTTGTATCGTGGCCTACGTTATACCTTTGTAACGTAGGCCACGCTTTGCACTACTGTAGACCAAAATATTATATGCACTCGAGTTTGAAGGTTGTTTGTGAAGTAACCAATATACATACATAAAATCCAGTAACATCATTTTCGTCGAAAATGATGATTTTATTGGATTTTATGTAGGTCTATTCGTTACTTCACAAACAACCTTCCAACTCGAGTGCACATAATATTTTGGTCGACAGTAGCCCTACAGTTTAATGGCGCGTACTGTAAGAGCACGTCAAGGCCGTAGAGAACGGCTACGGGCACTGGAGATGGGGTTTCCCGGACCCCTCGTTAAGTTTCACAAACAGATACTGTATTGTGCATGTTTACGTGGACACTTGTCCTTCCATAGGAAATTAAATTGTAAGAACATTAATAGAAACAGCAACTAATAATTTTATTGGCTTTTCTAATACGTTTATATTCCAGTAAATATAGGCTATATCATAAGCAGTGCACAAATGGCAATATTCTATTTTTTAAACGATGTCGATACATATATAGACATTTTAAAAAATCTGATGAATTGACAAGCAACATGATATGCAAATTCAATGTTTCCATTGTGTTACGACATCTATAGAACGGAACCTCGCCAGGGCCGTGTGACGGAGAGAGCATTGAGTGAGCGCCAGATGACTAATATTTGCTGATTACACAACAGCGGGTCGGGAAGCACCGAATGCTGCCATACCATTCATTACATCCGGAGCTGTCTAGGTACTTCAGTTGAGATAATTAAGACTTGAGTACCGTAGCCTATCTCGTAACCCGTTAACATGGTTAGGTATAGAACTAAACATCGAATTTTCCTAGTGGAAAATTATCTTCTCAAGAAAAATGTTTCCAGTAAATGTGTTCGTACACTTCAGCCCCGTGCAATGTTTACTTGTGGGAGAACCTTAAACATAAGGTATGCAGAAACAATCCGCGTACTCTGGAGGCTCTCGAGAACGAAATATCAGTGAGGATTTATTACAGCGAATGCACCAAAACTTCCTACATTGGTGCAATGTGGGTTTAGAAAATGAAGGACAGCAATTCCAGCAACTACTCTGAAATTCATGTAAGTAATGATGATTGGACGCTACGCTGCTGCTAGTGCCAGTGCCTTGCTCGACAGGTGGCTAGCCACAGTGACCCGGCCGTCACACGGCGCCTACGAGATTCCGTTCTATACAGAGGGCCTTCATTGTATGTGGCAAACTCGTACTAGTACAGTATATAAATCATGTTATGTTTTAGTATACATTTCAAAACAAATCGAAGTAAATAATACATACAGTATGTGCAACAAAAATGTAATCAACAATTGCAGAGTGAAGGAAGAGTTCACAGCCCTTGGCTTCATCCACAATAAGGTCATACCGTATTTGTGTTTCAGTTATGAAAATTCTCTATGTTGGGTTCGAAATATCCAGAAGTAAATATGCCAGTGAATTTCTCTTCACTCAATGTTGCTAGGCAGTGGACAAAACTAACCCCAGAGTTCTCTTATTCAGCTCCTCAATCTTCTCTGCATATCCAGTTTTTCCTCACTATGACTGATTACCATTTAGATTTAGGAGCTAGAAGTAACAGGTCTCATAGCTTCAACTTCTGCCTTCAAATTAGCAATACCAGGAAATGACAAACTGCTCTTTTTTACAATATTGAACTGCTACAAAATATTGCAGAGTATAGACTACCAGTTTAGAAAGAATTCTCACTATACGGATAAAGGCAGAGTATTTGATAAGCTCCCCTGGGATTATTTCAGAACACACCTTTGCTTAATTTGACTGAATAACCAATACTCGTTCCGGGCGATCAATTATATTTTAAATTTAAAACATATTAAGGTGTTCTTTGTGGGGTTTGAAGCCATTTTTTCAGTGTTGCCTTAGTAAACAAAAGAGTTGAGTGCTTTTCAGTCTGTCAACACGAATGTACCCAAAAGAGCTGGGTAACCCCTAATCCTGAAATAAATTACATGAGATTAATAAATACACTAGGATGACCAGTTTCGATCGTCAAGCGATCATCATCACATCCATTACACTTAGGCTATAAAATATATGTTTGAAAATACAGGTGAAAATATTTACAATATGTACAATTATTTAGTGGCCGACACGCCAGAGGATCTGAATGAGTTTTGAATGGTGTGGATTCTGTCTCGAGGAACTAACCCATGATGACAATAAATGTAAATCAAAAATATTGGAATGCAGCTGAAATAAATCAGAAACCCATACGGATGTCAAATTGGCAGGTGAAAAGCTAAAGGAAGTAGGAGACTTCTCTTATTTAGGACGCAAAATAACCAGTGATGGACGAGGCAAAGAGGATATAAAAAGTAGATTGGCTCAGGCAAGGAAAGCATTTCTATAGAAAAAGAATCTTGTTGACATCCAATATAGATTTAGGTATAAGGAAATAATTTTTGAAAGCCTTTGTTTGGAGCGTGACACTATGGAAGTGAAACTTATGGTGCAGCAGAAAAGAGGAGAATTGAAGCAATTGAAATGTGGTGTTACAGGAGAATGATGAAGATCAGATGAGTAGATAGGGTTACAAATGAAGAGGTATTAAGAAGAGTGGGAGAGGAGAGATGTTTCTGGCGACTGCTAATGATGAGAAGATATAGGTTGGTAGGACACTTAAAGACACCCAGGAGTAGCAACCTTAGTTATGGAAGGAAGGGTCGAGGACAAGAAGTGTAGGGGTAGATCAAGGTTAGAATATGTCAAACATATTGCCTTGGATGAAGGGTGTGATAGCTATGTCGAGATGTAACAATTAGCTCAGGACAGAGAGGCATGGAGAGTTGCATCAAACCTGCCAAAAGACTTAAGACTCAAACGGCCGTACATTTCATGCACGAATTGGGCCACCGCTTCAAGTCCTATAATTTCCATCAATACAATGGATAGCCACTTTATTTTAAGGACGAGCATGCTGAAGGACGTTTACAACATATTTGGGAAAGTTACTCAGTTCTGCTATGGGTACGGTAGGCGAATCCCAGAACTGTGTTGCTGTTCCATTTATATCCCAAGGTGTGATTTGAGACGAGGAACAACCCGTGGCGTAGCCATGCACCACGATTACGATGGGCAGCTGCAGCAATCCCGGAGACGGGAGGTTCGAATCCTGGCGCTGATAGTGGCTATCCTGAATTTGGTTATTCCCCTGGTTTTTCCACACACTGTCCAGGAAAATGCCAGGATAGCACCTTATTTAAGTTCCGGAGCACATAACCCATCCCTGACCATAATACAGCAATACACACCTCTACAGTCATCGCAGGAACACCGGTTATCAGACAACTTCAACACTCATCCAAGTACATGGGGCTGATGGACAAGATGTCCCAAACCTCTAAAATGGATTACCAATAACAATAACTACAAGGAGACAGGAAAATAATTCGCCACCAGTTTACAGCAGAATGTTATATTCCTTCTTTTAATCATATTTACCTTCTTCAGCTGCAGTTACCGACAGTAGTGGCTACGCTGGCTAAAGCGCTGCGTTAGGCCATTGGGCCAAGCTCTCTGCTGACTCGGTAGACGCGTGGGTTCGAGCCCCACCGTCGGCTGTCCTTGAAATGGTTTTCCGTGGTTTCCCATTTTCAACACCAGGCAAATGCTGGGACAGTACCTTCTGACAGGCCACGGCCGCTTCCTTCCACATCCTTGCCCAGTTTCATTCATCTTCATCCATTCCATCTCTCATCCCGACGCGCAGGTCGCCCACGGGCGTCGAATAGAAAGACCTGCACTCGGCCTCTCAGGAGGCTACACGAAGAAAAAAAAAAAAAAAAAAGCTGCAGTTACCTGGTCGAAAGACCTGAAAATGTAGGCTACACCTGTGACATTTTCGAAAGGTTTCTTTGAGAGACTTTTTTTTAACTAATAATAATTGATAAACAGTCCTGTCACAAAACGTGGTCCACCAAATTTACTTTAAATTCTATGTTATGAAGCCCCTTCAAGCGCTCTACACAACTAACAGCAGTCTTGGATGTCGGTTCGTTTCAATTCATAGACATTTGTAAGAATGAGATGCACATTCTGATTCTGCATACCTTGTCTGCAGTTCTTAGGGATAACGTTTCGTAAAATCTCTAGTCACATGTATCCCTCCCATGGAGCCTAGGCCTGCCAAGCGACCAGCAATTTGGCCTGCAGATTATGGAGTGACGCGTGGTCTGCACGTCGGGTCCCCTTGGCCGTTAATCTTTGCCTCCGTGACTGGAGTCAAGACAGCTACTCAATTGTCCTCACGAGCCCTCGCGCCAGTTTCTAAAATCCCTGACGGAGCCGCGAATCGAACCCGGGGCCTCCGGGTGCGAGGCAGGCGCACTACTCCAACACCACGGGGCCGACAATAATCATGTATCACTATGCAACATTTCCCTCTGATTGCTATAATAGTCCTAGAGAAATTTGAGTACCGGTGAAATATCTCCTGTGGCCGCTATGTTAAAATTGGTTTAGGCCTAAATATGAGCCATAGAGTTACGCACCAGTAAATGAACATATTGTGGTGGTTCATTGTACAAACTTTTAATTCTGTTTCAAGCCATGCCTCGAAACGTATTCGGACCCGAATGAAACACTTGGGGCGAATTAATTTACCAGAACAAGATTCATGCGCGAACAATAATTAATCAACGTATGCGTTCATACACATTTATTACACTAGTAATATGCCTATACACACAACTATATACACAAATAGTGACATGATTTCGGTATTGTGCTGCGAGAAGCTGCGGCTAGTTCGTGCTGTCAGTAGGACACGGCTTAACAGAGTGTGGCCCAAATGGCCAGGTAAAGGCATGAGGGTCGACAATGGGATGACACAGTAGGCTATTGCCAAGCATCACCATCACCAAAAGATGTCACGTCGTGTTTCCTCACAATACACTGTCCACTTCCTGACTCCAACAAATTCGATCCTTGAATAGGATACTAGAAATAAAAATAGCCTATGTACAAATTTCTAACTTCCGGCATCTTAGATTTTTGAAACCAATTGACCAACATTAGACGCCAATAGACTACGAGTATACTAAGCTCTAAATAAAGATTCACTACATTATGTCAAGTTTCACTGCGCTCGGATGAGTAATCACCAGAAAAGTAATTTTGAATATTTGAAATTCGCTTGGCCGCCATGTTTTTCTTGTGTTTATCAGGCTTTTGAAAGTACAATACAGTACATAGTACAGTACATATTATATAGACTACACACTACTCGTCATCTTCACCACACAACATTTCAGTTCGATTGCTGTAATAGTTGCGGAGATATTGAGAACTGGTGAAATACTTTGCATGACCGCCATGCTGTAGTATTTTCTATATAGCACTTACAGTTCTGCAAACTTTCACTTCGATCGCTTGATTAGGACGCAACAAAATGAAGATTTTGAAGTTTCGCACGACCACTGCCTTGAATACCGGTAATCATAACAATAAGCCTTACTTAGAGATTTATCGTGCCACGTTTCATTGCGCTCAGTTAAGACGCGAGAAAGACCTGTTTAAATATTTGAAATTCGCGTGGCCACCATGTTAGTTTTGTTCTTGATCAGGTTTAAAAAAAGTGACAGTCCGTCTGAAAGACGTAGACTCTGTATCATTTTATATGCTAAAAATGCTAAAAAATGCTTCGCTCGAAGCCAAAGACTCTTCACATGTTAGAAAATTATCTGCATAATACTTATCTTGCTTTATAATACTTTACCTTGTTTCAAATTACTCGCGAACGGCAACTGCAAACCAAGGGCAAAGCAACGTCAAGCGCGCGGGATGCCGTCACGCTCACCAGAGCGCGCGGGGACGTGCCCCTTCCATCCAGTCTAAAAACACTTATACTGGGCGATGTATTGAAGATATAGATACGCTCTCGCGGACTTTTTTGTAGAACTTTTCATGCTGACCAATTCTTACGCTCATAGTATATTGATAAGTTATTTTTAACGGTTTTCCCAGCGTAAGCTTAAGAAGCGCACGGACGCCAAGCTTGTTTTCGACTTTTTCACTGAAATAGTTACTGCTTGGCTTCCTTTCATAATTTATTATTTTCTACAGAATCTTTCCTCGAGATATCATTCAAAGAATGGTGAAAACCGCATCAAAATTCATCCAGTGGTTCTCGAGATTACCCGTGACATCCAAGAATCGGGGATTTTTGTCTTATACTAACGAAGTAGAGATCGTCGGGGAACACATGCACCAAGCGGTACTATGACGTCACACCACTCAGTGAATCTGGGTATATTTCGTCCAGTCACCGTAACGTAACGCCGGACCTCAGCGTAACGACGAAGTCGACAAGATCATTTAAAATTGATTGCAGCTATAGCTCTGGAGTTATTGAATGCCGGAGGTGTATTTCGTGGGGCCGCCATGTTAGATTGGTGACACTATTAAAATGTGAAAGGCACGGTCGTGATTCTTCGGGGCAGTAGAAATCGCTCCAGCTAATCCAAACTTATTAGGGCCACACACACATATATATTAACAAAAGGTGATTTCAAGCTTGTAGCCTATATCGTAAGGTTAAAATATGCTAAAAATGAAGTATACTTGACAGAATATGTTTTCAATCCTTATAACTTTTTACACATAGTTCATTGCATTCACCAAATAACTGCCGTAGCAAAATCAAGTCTCAAAGGCAATAATAAATTCCCCCTCCCCCTCGGAGAACCGGGGCCCGGGATGGTAAAAGAGCTTAAGGGTAGACGACTTCACTCAAATTATTTTCAAACTATTTTGAAATTTCTGATATGACTGTTCAATGTAAATGTAACCAGTGAATAATATCCAAAACATTACACATAGAACATAAAATGAATATTGATAACAGTTTTTCTTTTCGCTTCTCTGCCAAGGAAATGGCAGAGCTGCCAGAGTTGTCCATTCAACTTATAGCGTATGAAAGTTCAAGAGCTCTTCATAGGACGAAAAGGTTCTAATTCAACCTCTAAAAAATTCGAACTAATGTTTACGTCATACATTCCTGAAAAGTGATTATTGTGGTGTCCGAACACTTGTCAGTTGCGACAATTAAATTTTAAATGCACAATAATCAACATCTTGAAGTAAAGGAACAACCAATGACAGACAAAACTGGAGAGTCATATTCAATTGGGCATGTTACATTCCACGGAGTTTTGTTATGTTATGGGTTTAAAAATACAATCTTCAAACTTTCAAAATAATGTCAAAAGCTGAAGAGGCCCGGAATTCCTCATCTTACGGCCCGTTTGAGCTGTCTACGGCCCTGGGCGTAGCCAGTATTCATGAATAAGGGATGCGTACAGAGTGGTTAAGATGACCGCACCACCTGCCATTCATTCAGAGCCACAGTTCGTTATAGTGTATCCAAATGCCGAAGAAGTTCTAAACAATGCTATCATAACAACTGTTCTTGCATGTGATACTAAGTTACCGGTACGACACATATTGACAAGTGAACTTGCCGGAATGAACAAGAGTTCTGACAGTTATGTGCCAATGAATATGCACATGGGACATGTGCTATAAAATAATAAATAATAGGTCACCCGCACTGCTTTATGCGGTGCTGTATTTCATAAAATGCACTTACCTTCATATGTAGCGTATCACTCAGTGGTGTCAACCCAGCTGGCAGTCCGTACTGCGACTCAGCGAGTGCGGCGATTGCTGGCCCAGCAGAAGCACAGCCATGGATATCTACTTAACGCAGTCAACAAAGCGAACTGAGTCTGACAGCTTTGCAACACGACATAGGACTTAAGGGAGCGTTAGCCCTTCCCCCTCCACTATCACCAGTTCACCGTAACCTTCACAGTTTGCCCTCTCGCTATACATCAAGCCGCTGTTACACGATGCCATTCGTTTATCATCTCACATGCGCTGTTATCACCTCGGCTCCTATATCGCAAGGCTCTAGTTGTTGCTGTTAATGCGACATCATTATCATTATCCCCGTGAGCTTGATTGTGTTATACATTATAACCAGTGATTGGGGCTGCAATTGGCCTTAAGTTACGTACCATCCCGGCATTTGCTGGAATAGAAACAGGAAACCGCGGATAGCTCTTCTAGGATGGCTGAGGCGGGAACCGAACCCACTTCTTCTCGCACTTTCGAGGTGGAGTGAAACTCTTTTCGACAAAGATTCTTATTAATCATTTATTATTCACGACCGATTGAACATCAAATGCGCTCTCTCAGCCATTAGGTCGTGTTATGTACAGTACATGGAAGTACAAGGCATGGAGATATTAAGCACAGAGTTAAAATGTGTACTCGCTGTAGCTTAGCATCGTGCCGGAATTCCGAAGGTTTCATGTTTGTGTCCTGATCACATTGATAAAGTTTATTATTATTATTGAAAATCCACAGCCTGCTTTCCAGTCGTCCGACCGGGTCAGGGATCGAAGGAATGAAGCCCCCAATCTAGCGGCGAGGATATGAACTGTGCCGGCTGCCGAAGCCTGTCGCACTCCTCTGAGGCAATTATTAAATGAATGACAGATGGAATGAAATGATAGTGGAGAGTGTTGCTGGAATAACATTTTTGACAGGGAAATCCGGAGTACCCGGAGAAAAACCTGTCTGCCTCCGTTTTGTCCAGCACAGATCTCACATGGAGTGACCGGGATTTGAACCACGGACCCAGCGATGAGAGGCCGGCGTGCTGCCGCCTAAGCCACGGAGGCTCTCTATTATTATTATTATTATTATTATTAATAATAATTATTATTATTATTGATAATAATATTAGGCCTATGTACCTAACATTGTGAACTTTATTTTTCATGCAGGTTTTTGATGATTTTCGCGAATAATTCAAATGTATTTTGCATATAAAGTATGTACGTGCTTCACGTGCATATTTACGCGTCCATATCCAGATACTTGCTGGCCCCGTGGTGTCGGGATAGCACGCCTGACTCCCACCCGGAGGCCCCGGGTTACGATTCCCAGCTCCGTCAGGGATTTTAAAACTGACGTGAGGGTTGGAACGGGGTGCACTCAGCCTCGTGAGGACAATTGAGTAGCTGTCTGACAGTGAGACAGCGCCCAGATCACGAAAACCAAGATTAACGGCCGAGGGGACCCGATGCGCTGATCACGCGTCACCCCAATATCTGCAGGCCAAATGGCTGGGCAGCGGTCGCTTGGTCGGCCTAGGTCTTTCATTGGCTGTATAGTGCCAGGGGTTGACTATCCAGATACTTCCAAATACTCGGCATTAAACGATGAATATGTTATTTTATTTCATTTTATTTCACACTCATTCCCCTTGTTTACTACCTAGAAGTTTCGTGGCCTCGTGGTGTAGTGACTTGCTGTCATTGCGGAGGCCTGGTATCTACGAAAAGAAAATCGGTCTGAGGGCTGGAACGGGGCTCACTCAGCCTCGTGAGGCAGAACTGAGAAGAGATTGGTTCGATTCCTATCGCAGCCATCCTAGAAGTGGGTTTCCTTGCATAGGCATACCCATTTCTAGTCCAGTCGAATGCCAGGGTAGTACCTACAGTAAATTATGGCTACGGCCGCCTTCTACGCAATTACAAATGCACACACTACAGTCACCACAGAAATACAGACAAATTCCACTTACACACAAGTAGGCTACACGGGTGATGAACAAGATGTCCCGAGCCCCTAAAACGAATTAATAACGAAGGTATTAGTGCGTAACTGGCCTGCAAGTGTAGAATTAAAGGGAAACTGTTCAAATACAGAAGTCTATATTTCCTTTTGAGACTGGTTTGTCCTTCAGCGTCTAGTCTAGTCTGCAAGCCTATGTTTGTTAACAAGTCGCTTCCATGATGTCCCATTAGCAATATTACCACTGCGGCCTCTTCTATTTCCACTCGTCTCTCTTTGAAATCGTTCAACACTGAATCTGACGGTCGCCTACTAGGTCTACCTCTGCCTCTCTTACCCGGTACAGCCGAACTCATAAAAGGAGGAAATCTCTCCACCTTTACAGCTTGAATCCCAAATGGTACCATACCAGTCAGCAGTAAGAAATCTGGGAGTTATTTTTGACACTCGATTATCGTGGCAGGATCACACAAACATGATTCTGAAAAGGGTTGCATCGTCATTATATCAAATTAGGTGAACATGCATCTATTTGCCGCAAAATATACGGATGAGACTGGTTTATAGTTTGATACTACCCATTTTTGACTAGCGATCTATTATTTTCCATGATCTGGGGGAGGTCCTCAATACAAAATTTCAAAGAATGCAAAATATTTGCGTGTGTTTTTTTTTCTCAACCTACCAAGAGGGTCTCATATAACTCCATCTTACGTCCAGATTGGAAGGCAACAGTTAAAAGAATGACGACAGTATGTCATGGCTCTGACTGTGATAACAAATTTAAAATTCAAAATTCCGTCTTATGTTTACAGCACACTAACTCCCATGCAGTCAGTGCATAACAGTGCGAATAGACACACTGCACAAATGCTCCAGATACCTCTTCATAGAACCGAAAAATGTAAAGGATCATTCCGTATTTCAGCTAGTATTTTCTGGAATAAATATAAATTGCGCCTGTATTCAGGATTTCCCATCAGAACGGTAAAACACTCCCTTCATGATAATCTATCAGCTATGCAATTATCATGTTCAATGTGAACATTCAATTGGTTTTAAGAAAGTGAAAGTAATAATTCTTCTGTACTATTTACAAGCCATATAACTTGATACTAAAAAATTCATAAAAAACTTAAATAATCTAAGCTAGGTTGGTTGGTTCCTCAGTTTAGGAGCTGTGATAACGCGGTCTTGTAGCCTCATGTACTTTGGGTGTAAGTAGAATATGTCTGATAACCGGTGTTAATTGTGATGGCTGTATTAGTGTGTGTTATCTGTAATTCAGGTAAGGACTGCAGACGAACAATTTCAAGTAGTTCCTACTTTTACTACCAAATACTACCGTCAACGACACCTAGCTGTGAACTTGGCAACTAGATGCCACCGCAACCGGCACCTGGTGGCGAACGTAGGAACTTAATACAGCGTTAATCAAATCTAACTTACAAATTTAGCTTCACACAATGTAGTTAGTGGAAGGTTCTTTTACATGCCATAAATCTATGACATGGGCCTTTACTTCCCCTCTGAAGGAACGCATACTGAGGGATTTTTAACGCTCTTAAAAATCCGACGACTTCGGCCGGGTTTGAACCCGCGATCTTGGGCATAGAAGTTCAGCATGCTACCAACTACGCCACCGTAGTCGTCGAAATCTAAGCTAAAATATTGTACAATAGTAGGGAATAATTTTACAACAGGATAATCCAACGATTATCCACATGTAAAAACTACCTGTATTGAGAACTTTTATTGTCAACTGAATGTTTAAGTTAAGGGTGTTTTATCTTAATTTCTTTTATTGTATTTAACTGCCTTTTGAATGAAGAGAACTGCATAAAGAGGCTTTGTAGCCTCAGTGGCCTATCTCTACTTAGTATAAAACCAAGTCCCCGATTCTTGGATGTTATGGGTAAACTCGAGAACCATTGGATGGATTTTGATACGGTTTTCACCATTCTATAAAGGATATCTCGAGGATGATTTCTGAATAAAATATTTTATTTACGATCAAAGGAAGCCGAGCATTAACGATTTCAGTGGAAAAGTCGAAAATAAAAACCTGGCGTCCGAGCGCTTTGTAAGCTTACGCTGGGCAAACCGTTAAAAATATCTAAATACTATGAGTGTAAGAATTGTTCAGCATGAAAAGTTCTACAAAAAAGGTCCGCGAGAGCATATTTCTATCTTCAATACATCGCCCACTATAAGTGTTTTTACGGTTTAATTTCTTCCAACCATGTCCATTCAACTACTGGGGCGACAGTTTTTGAGCTAGCTAAGGGCGAGTCTATCATCCCTGTTACAGCCTAGCTAGCGGACGAACCTATTGCCCCAGATACAGCCAGCAGCAAACCGTTGAGTCGTGTTGAGTTAATACTTCTGAGAAGGGTGGTTGTGTTCGGAGTTTCCCTGGAAGTGCAACTCGGGTTTTCTTCATTTCGCCTGTGAAACACAGTCAAGTTAAGATTGGACGGAAGGGGGATTTGAGTTCCATTCCCCTCGCCATTCCCTGGAAGTGCAACTCTCATTTCGCCTGTGAACTTTTCGTTCCGCAAAATTCACAGTCAATTTAAGATTGGGCGGAAGGGGGATTATATTATATTAAATTATACTGATTGGCGTATAATCTCTACTTAGTATAAAACAAAGTCCCCGTTTCTTGGATGTCACGGGTAATCTCGAGAACCACTGAATGGATTTTGATGCGGTTTTCACCATTCTGTAAAGGATATCTCGAGGAAGGTTTCTGTAGAAAATTATTTATTTATGACCAAAGGAAGTCAAGCACTAACGATTTCAGCGAAAAGGTCGAAAAAAAAACTGGCGTCCGTGCGCTTTTTAATATTAGAGTGGGCAAACCGTTAAAAATATCTATATACTATAAGTGTAAGAATTGTTCAGCATGAAAAGTTCTACAAAATAGCCCGGGAGAGCATATCTCTATCTTCAATGCATCGCCTACTATAAGTGTCTTTACGTTTTCATTTCTTCCAACAATCTCCATTCAGTTACTGAGGCGACAGTTTACGAGCTAGCTAGGGGCGAGTCTATCACCCCAGTTACAGCTTAGCTAGCGGACGAGCTTATTGCCCCAGATACAGTCAGCAATAAACTGTCAAGTCGTGTTGAGTTACAAACTTTAGAGAAGAGTGGTTGTGTTTGGAGTTTCCCTGGAAGTGCAACTCGGCTTTTCTTCATTTCGCCTATGAACTTTTCGTTCCGCAAAATTCACAGTCAAGTTAAGATTGGACGGAAGGGGGATTTGTGTTTCATGCACCTCGCCATTCTTAAATTACGACTGACAAGAATTTGTTGTACATGCATCTCCATGATAATATAATTAATAGTCCAGTCAGTGATTTTAAACCATCATGCCGAGACGTAAAACGGATATTGGTCGATGTTCATTGACATTGGAAAAAATGTCGCTTATCACGTAATGCATTCATAACTGTTCCCGGGCGAAGCCGTGTTGGGTTGCTAGTACTGTATAAGAGAAACAATAAATTCAAACTCAAAATTCCCTCATTCTTTTCACATGATTGGGGAGGGGGGAAGGTGGCGTGGTGTTGCAGCGACTATAGGCGATAAATTGTAAATTTATTTAGGAGATTTGTCTCTTTTATCAGACCTTTATAGTCATGAATGATATTAGACTGCAATTCTAAAGGAGTAGAACGGGTTCGATTCCTGATCAATGCATGTGGGATTTCTGAAGTGAAATGCTATGTCCTGTGGTTCGAATCCCACGAAGAAAGGAGGTCCCGTGGCTCATGATCGCGAGATTAACGGTCACGTAACACTACAAACTTACTTACTTTCTTCACATGCCCTCACCATTTGTGTCTGCTCATACGAACAGCTTCATAACTTTCGTTTTTAAAATGCTGATTTTCATACTATATTTCCTACATTTCTGTTCACGTTCTAACATGTTGGCTTGCCGAGAATCCTTTCTGCAACTGTGCAGATGTGCCTCAGACCATCAGTCACATCGCTATGGGTTGCCCACTCCGAAGGTTCAATGGTCAAGCTAGTGATGAAGCTTTAGAATGGTTAGAGAAATTAGATATCCAGCTCTAACAAAACTGAAGCTACTTGCAGATCAAGGTCTCAATCTGTATATAATTGTAAATACTGTACAATGTAAATAATTGTATAATGCATCTTCATGCCATACGAAATATATATATGGTTTGAATGTGGGTACACTCACCTCGTGACGCAAAACTGAGAAGAGATGGGTTCGTTTCCCACCTTGGCTGTCCTTCAAGTGGTTTACCGTCGCTTTCCACTTCAGTTCAAGGCAAATGCTGGGATGGTTCCTAACTTAAGGCCATGGCCGCCTCGTTCCCAACTCTAGTGTCAATTACACACACAGACAATGTACTACAGACACCACAATAACACCGGTTATCATATAAATTCATCGCACACATTCATGTTCGCGGTGCTAAATGACCACGATGTCCAAGCCCCTCGAATCTAACAACAGCTGTTCTCCTCACGAAGCTAACGTGAGGCAAAACTGAGAAGAAGTGGGTTCGTTTCCCACCTCGGCTGTCCTAGAAGCGGTTTCCCGTGGTTTCCCACTTCTACTCCAGGAAAATGCCGAATTGGTCGTAACTTAAGGCCACGGCCTCCTCCTTCTCAATCCTCACGTGAATTACAAAACACACACACTAACACAGCCTTCACCAAAACACAGGCTTATCAGACAACATTACACACACACTCAAGTGCACGGGGCTATATGACCACTATGGCCAAGCCCCTCAAATGAAACAACAACGAGAAATTTATGCTGCTACACGATCTTGAAGCCTGTACACTTGTAACTTCATGCGACTGTACCTGGAGAATTGGGCTCAATCATCTAATTAGCTCGACCGAGCAGCGAGGGGAAGTGACAGATTACACACAGACACCAACTTCAGGGTTGGTGTTCATTTGAGAGACTTGGGCCATGTTGGATTTGTGTTCATCAGGTTATTGAAAGTCCCATTGATGAACTTATGTTTATAGCCTCTATCAACATACAAAATTTCAGTTTGATTGCTGTAATAGGTTCGCATATATTGAGACCGTCTAAATATTTCGGATGGTCACCATGTTGAATTGTTCTATATTGAGTTATGTACTAGTAGATGACGATTATTGCATAATTTCATTATTCAAACGTTCACTTTGATTGCATGATTGGGACACAAAAAGTAAACCCTTGTTTTAAAATTTCGGACAGTCACCATCTTGTTTTTATGAAAATAATTGAATTGAATTAGATGCCAATAAACTAAATCTTGTTTAGACATGTAGGGTGTTAATTTTTACTGCGCTCGGTTGATTACATCCCGAGAAAAATCCATTTAAATATTTCAAATTCGCTTGGCCGCCATGTTGGTTTTGTACACATATGTTTTAAGAGGTAAATAGATGAACTTACGACAGTATTGTCTATCACCATACAAAATTTCAGGGTGATAAGTTATCAGTAATAATTTCGGAGATATAGAATGCCGGAGAAATATTTCACGCGGCCGCCATGTTGGATTGGTGAACCGTATTAAAATGTGAAAGGCACGGTCGGGGTCGGACGAGTTAGTACTATATCCTTACCGAGTTTCATTCAAATCGCTCCAGTTGTTTAGATTTTATAAGGGGGACACACACGGGCAAAAGGAGATCTCATAAGCCTATTTTTTCATATGATGTAAATACCGTAGGCTAATAAATATGAGGAAACAAGAGATATAGGTGCATTCCTGAGAGTCACTTGCTTCATCCTTAAGATGGGTTAAACAGAAACCAATATATCCTTGTTTAATTAATCATGACTATATGTGAAGTTATTGTGGTGTTTGAAGCCATATTTTCAGTGTTGCCTTAGTAAACAAGAGTTTAGTGCTTTTCAGACCGACTGAAAAGCACTAAACTCATGTGAAGTTATATAAACCAATTGACAGAAATATATAAATAGAATAATTATTAAAATAGACAAAATACATAAACATAAAATATATTAAAACATAAAGCTTACAGTGGCTTGTGAAACTAGGCCGTAATTTCAAAGCCGAGTGTGGTCAAGGGCGTGCGTGGGTTTTCCAACCCCCTGTCGCGTATAGCCTACTTTGTGTAAGGTTACTCGACAAGGCCACCTCTTGATGAGAGCGCTGCCAATTACAAGAGGGCAGGCAGTTCCGGCTGGCGCTAACAATGGACAGTCGTTATGTTGGTAGGGTGAACATCTATCAATTCCAAGAAGAACTGGCCCGACTCGTGAGTTTTGAGACTGGCCGAGGTAAAGAAACCGGTTAGAAGCTTCTATTACATTATCCTCTCCTTGGAATTCATGATTTTTGATACTCGTGAGTTCTGAGACGACACGTCATCCGACTTGGAACCTTGCGTTTTTAAGCCACAGTGCCTCTGTTGAATTGGAACTATTGGGCATGATTTTTCATCTCCAATTTCCCATAGGAATCAAACCCGGACTACAGTTCTCAAAAACCGTTTTGTGTATGACGATTGCACAAGAGAGGTGGGACGATACTGCAAACAGGTTTAGGTTCGACGATGTGGAAATGTAAATATTATATGTCAGAAAACTGTATCATAATGATGGTCATTAAAGTACTAGTTTTCATTATGATACAGTTTCTCCCACCAATCAGAGTTCAAGATGTATGATGTGTGACCAATTGGGTACTTGATAGCTTCGCACTTGAACACAGAATCCAACATGTCGGACATGAATTACAGGATTTGAAAGTTGACAATGTAAACTATATCCGATCAACAATTGTAGTTATAATGGCAAACACAAAGACAAAATCAGCACGAACCTTTAAGGTAATAAGATAATACTATGACATATGCAAGAAATTTATGAATCTACGTCCAGAAAATTGCAACACAGCATCCTTCTACATAAATTACCGACATGGAAAGTGCACCGTCCCATATGTTCGCGTAAATAAACTGGCGAATATGAGAAAAGAAAGAGCACTGTACCTTAATATCTCCAACTCCAATTTCTACACAGGGCATTCTTTCATACAACTTCGGTGACAGTTTGAATGAATGCTGGTGCAGATGGGCAGGCTGTAATTATATGGCATTGCCAAGCAGACAGAGCGCATTCGTGGGTCAGGGAACTTGTAAAGCACAGAGAGCAAACTCGGCGCTTGCACTCCGATCACTAAATTCAAGTGACTGAATCTTGACAGATATTCGTGAATATTTCTGTTCGAACATGAAATTAAATAAAATAAAGTTATAATTATCGTCGAACATAAACAGTCGTGTGCAACTCGTATGGAAATTATAAAACTCGCTTCGCTCGTTTCATAAACATACTCGTGTCTTAATTATTGCCATTATAGGCTCGTTGCATAATGTACTATTACAGTACGCTCTGAACGTCATGTTTAGAGCCACACAATGACTGTAAACCGTACGAATCATTGAATATTTGTCCGCTAGGAGGCATGTATTTTGTCCGTCCGTTTAATATCACTTGTACTGTTGGTTTCAAGAGCACGGGGAAGACAAAGGTATTGTAGCCTACTATAAACATGTCATTCGTACAACAGACCGTATTGGAATTTAAACATTGTTTCAGGAAGGATTCCGGCAAGTGAACGTTGCTGCTCGTGTTGGAGTGAGTCAAAGTGATGTCTCGAGGGTGAGGAGCAACAGGAAGACCTAAGCAGTTGCTAATCGACAAAGAAATGGACGCCCACGCAAAACTACTCGCAGGGAGGATCGGTACCTCTTGCTTTCGGCACGTCGGCGTCGTAGGCTCATTGGTACTGCCACGTCCTTCCGCTAGGTTCTTCGAATGGCCACTGGAGGGAATGTGTACCGTCAGACAGTGCGCAATTGGCTGCATGAAGCAGAACTGATTTCAAGGGTGTCTGCGCCAAAACCTCCTCTGAAACCACAGCCTAAAGGCAGCTCTTGTTAGATGGGCAACAACTCATCGGACATGGCAGCAGGAAGACTGGAAGCGTACTCTCTTTACTGATGAGGTCTCCATTGGTTTGAACCCATACAACAGGAGTATTCGAGTGTGGTGACAAGTGGATAGGAGATTTCACGAGCCCTTCATCCAGGAACGCCACCAACAGCAAGGAGCTTCAGTCATGTTTTAGGGCGGGATCATGTTTGGTCGACGTACGCCTCTAATTTCTATCCACGGTAATATGACTGGTCTGGTGTACAGAGACAATATCCTTGAACATGTTGCTACAGGTTTTGCTGCCACAATGGGCGAGGGCTTTACACTAGTGGAAGATAATGCTCGCCCCATTGCGCTAGGGTGGTCAATCAGTTCCTTTAGATGCATGGGATACAGAGAATGGAGTGGCCTGCAAATTCTGTGGACATGAACTGTATTGGACATGCATGGAAAGATCTTAAGAGGACAATTTCGCACCGTCCCAGTCTCCCAACAAACATTCAACAACTGATTATGCTGCCATCAAAGAGTGGAATAATCTGCCCCAACCAGGTTGGATCCGTTCGTTCTCAGTATGCCTCGTCGTATGCAAGCATGCCTTAGGGCGCGTGGTGTCCATACATAGTATTGATATGCCCCAACATGAAAAAGACGTGAGTACAAGACCCACATTATCACTTTTGTTACTCCGTTTGTGTTTCTGACTCTTTTGCACAGCAGATTGTGTGTTGTTTTTCTTTGTATGTAGGCCTACCCTATATCTATACTTAGTATAAAACAAAGTCCCCGATTTGTGTTTGTTACGGGTAAACTCGAGAACCACTGGATTGATTTTGATGCGGTTTCCACCATTCTGTTAAGGATATCTCGAGGATTATTTTTGTAGAAAATAATTTATTTATGATCAAAGGAAGCCGAGCAGTAACGATTTCAGTGGAAAAGTCGAAAAAAAAACTGGCGTCCGAGCGCTTTGTAAGCTTACGCTGGGCAAACCGTTAAAAATATCTCAATACTATGAGTGTAAGAATTGTTCAGCATGAAAAGTTCTACAAAAAAGTCCGCGAGAGCATATGTCTATCGTCAATACATCGCCCACTATAAGTGTTTTTACGTTTTAATTTCTTCCAAACATGTCCATTCAACTACTGAGGCGACAGAGTACGAGCTAGCTAATAAGGGTGAGTCTATCATCTCTGTTACAGCCTAGCTAGCGGGCGAACCTATTGCCCCAGATAGAAGCCAGCATGCAAACCGTCTAGTCGTGTTGAGTTAATACTCCTGAGAAGGGTGATTGTGTTTGGAGTTTCCCTGGAAGTGCAACTCGGCTTTTCTTCATTTCGCCTGTGAACTTTTCGTTCCGCAAAATTCACAGTCAAGTTAAGATTGGACGGAAGGGGGAATTGTGATTCATGCACCTCGCCATTCTTAAATTACGTCTGACAAGAATTTGTTGCACAAGCATGATAATATAATTAATAGTCCAGTCTATGATTTTAACCCATCATGCCGAGACGTAAAACGGATATTGGTCGTTGTTCATTGACCTTGGAAAAAAAGCGCTTATCACGTAAAGCATTCATAACTGTTCCCGGGCGAAGCCGGGTCGGGTTACTAGTTGTGTATAATGTGATTACATACACATAGAAAAATAAACAAGTCACTAAATCGCAATATGCAAAACATTTTTGAGAAATGCATCTTGGTGATACGCGAACAGATAACCCGAGTAGTAATACTAGCAGGAACATTGAAATCAAAGATCGGTGCTCACTTGTGGCACTGCTGTAAAATAGACGATAGAGCAGACTGAGGTGCTGCTCCATTCTGAAATCCAAGGATCGAATGTCGGCTATTATCAGTTGCCAGGTAAAGAAACCGGTTAGAACCTACTATTACTAATCATCTTCTTGGAATTCGTGAATTTTTTGTACTCGTGAGTTCTGAGATTATACGATTTTTCTTCCTCGATTTTTCTACACTCTCTCCTGGCAAATACGAATACTATGTCAAGCCCCGAACGTAGTTGCACACAATATTCACGCACGGGAATAATCACCGCAATTTCTCTAGCTCTAAGAATAAAGTAACCATACTGCAGTAAAACAATAGCAATGGGAAAGAGTTCTATGCTCATTCCTTTTATGAGAATGTTACTCCATTCACATGTGTACATTATTCGGTACTATGGACTGGAGTTTCTAATCTCCATTACTTGAATCCAAATGTTTCAATAAAGAACAACTCAATATTATTTTGTTGACTGACTTGCCTTAGTTCTGGAACTGTGCATCTTCTACCTGTTCGAGTCAGGCATTTGGGGATGCTTGTCTGGGTAGCCTGTATTTTGTAGGTCCTGCCATCTACCCACCATGAATTATACTGAACCCGATGTCACATTTGCCATGTGATCTCTTTGGCTCATGTAGAGTTCACCATCCATGGAGGAGGCCGATTGAGCGCTCATTTGACTTATATGAGTTGCCGCGCCGAGAGTGTATTATATTTTTATGTTTTGTAGAACACATGATCTTTAACCGATGTTGTAAATATTTTCAATGCACAGAAGAAGAATATGATTTATTAAAAATAAGAGACATGATTATGAATGATCCCTAGTGAATGCCATAGATATTTACATAGTCGCACACTTGACTATTGACTAGAGAGTCCATCCGGCATCTTGATGAAACAGTCGTTCTCCTATCGCAAGCATGATAGCTTGACGTTGTACCCGATACCTAGTTGAGGATATCGGCTACGCCAGCAGACATTAAGCCGTAGTTGAGGTTTTGGGAAGAGTTAAGAAAAGATAGCGCCCAGATCGAGTCAAGAGGAATGTCAGGATGACGTAGTAGGTCTAGGATCAAGAAGGCACTGACATCTGTAAGAAGATGGAATTATGGATAGAATAATGAAGCTTTATTAAGATCTATATGGAATATGGTATTTAAACATCTTAGAAGAGGATATATAACATGCATTATATGTGGTAATAATTTTAAGGAAGTTAGATAACCCTTAAGTTATTTTATAACTTAATAGCCGAAAGGATGAGGGTTCGAGAATATAATTGTGACGCGAGAGCATAGTGGTGGGGTGAACGCCACGTGTCTGCGCCAGGCAGATAAGGAAGAAGACAGTGCGGACACATTCAGTGGAGCTCTGTCAGCCGAGCAAGGAGGGTCGAGCAGTAGCGCAAGCCAAACGCATGGTGAAGGTCGCGTAGCGAACCGAAACTGTCACGGCAAAGTGTAGGCGACAGTTTCAACATCACCGAGCAGCGAACGACAAGCAGGTCAATAAACCGGGCGGACTTGCCGAGCAAGCAAGCATAGGCGGCCGGGATGTTAGAACAGCATTGCGAGTAGTTGGAGAACTTTATTCTAAGCTGCATTTCAACGCAGTCTGAACACAGTTTTTCTGAATAACATTACGACTATGCATTTCATAACGCATTCAAAGTAACATTAACAATTTCAAGCAAACGGAATGTTGTAAGCATATGCACTGATGAACATTAGCTCGTGCATTAATGAAATTATTTCTTCTGCAGTTTTATAAATTACCGAGTATGAACACAACTACAGGGTGTTTCATAAATTTAGACACTCTCATATAAAATTTTATTTTACCAAAGTGAGACTTATCAGTTATTGGAGATTGAACTTTCAATACTCAAACTGAACATTGTATGGAACAGTGGCGTAACGTAGAAGAGGAACAGGGGGTCCGCTGTTTCCATGAACTTTTTCGAGAGGATTTGGACAATATCCGCTATGGGTAACCAGAAGTTCATCATGTCGGAGTAAACGCAGATAGAGACGCGATGGCACCGCAGAGCGATGGATTCGATTCCTGACGAGAGGAGTCCACCAGCTGATTCACTTGGGGTTTCGAAGGCAATCGTCATTTCATGGATGGAATGATATTCACGCCGATCTTTCGAGAAATTCATTACATAGGGAAAATCGACGATCTTTGAAATTTAATAACAGCTGATTATGAGAAGGTACTGTAAGAGTTATAACTACCTGATACGATTATTTTCATGAATACTGGGCACACATGTATATTTTTCTAATAGGAGTGATACGATTTTTTAAGACATGGTTTGACTTTATATGCTTCGAATTTTTGCTAGAATATGGCATGACCATATGATATGGCAGGCATCATTATACGAAATTCTCACCATTGGTTGGCTTTATTAAGCAGATGTTTGGTCTTTTAGACATTTTTCCAGCAAGGATATTTTTCATGAATAGTTTTTTTTGTGTAACGAGTATTTCGAACTCGTGATCTGCAATTGATTATCTATATTACTTCATCAGTTCATTGCATACTAGCGAGTGTGTATTATTCATCAGTAGGGATTTTTTCCATTGGATTGTTTGGAGATATTAAGATGTTATTCACTTTAGTGAATGAATATCGCTTTTATATGACAACTAGAGACTTGTTGATTCCTATCTGGTACATTCACTCATTTTAGTCGTCGAGATGGGGTCTTTCGTATTTATACGATTGTATGGTGGTTACTCATCTTACCCATCGTTTAGGGCATTATCATGATTAGTCGACGGGGCGAGGTCTTTCGTATTTATACGATTGTACGGTGGTTACTCATCTTACTTGCCATTGAGGGACTAATTTTTATCATCCGAGTGTACATGAGATTGTAAGTGAATCAAACAAGGAACTACTAGTCACATATCAGTCGAAATTTTGTTAAATAAAGTAACGATAAATGTCAGCAGATTTACATTTTGTAATTCTTGTTTGCCAATCCAATATTTTGTTGCTATACTCTGTTGAGAGTAATTTCAGTTTAACAGCTGTTACAGCTGATGCTTTTGATGATTTTTGTAATTGTGTTGGATACCTTTGAGAAGGACTTAAAGTAATTGAATCTTGTAAGATGAATCATTAATGGTCAGATTTATTTTAAGGCAGATCAGTATTGCAGATTTTGATATGAGAGATTATAGCACATTGGTGTTTTTCTGTGATGTGAATTATGAGAATTGTAAGAGAATTTATGCTATTTGAAAGCAAATCTTGAATTACTAAGGTAATATTTTTCCAATTGTTTAAGAAGTTGTCTAGATGTGATCAGATTAATTACAGTTATTGGAGATTGTGCGCGTTGATAATTTGAAGCCAGTTATATATTTTTTGTAGATCATGCAACATGGTTAAGTGAAGTTTGTGATAGGCATTTTGTGGAAGTTGCCAAGTGGAAGTTGCAATGTTGCTAATGCATTTTGAAGCAGACATGAGGTTGTTGAACCCAGTCTAGCGTAATTGTTGAGATTCATGCTGTATGTGCTGAATATTTATGGAGTTTTGTGGAATAATTGTTGTATTCAAATGTGATATTTGAAGAATTGAGGATATATAATGTAGTTGTGGATAGTCAGATCCAACGTGATGTCGTGAAGGCAATAATATTTTTTTGGCATGATAAATTAAATACGAGATATAACTTGGAAGTGATAAAACTGTAAGACAACGTTCTATAACCCATATTAAACAATTTGTTAGGAAATTAAACAAATAAATAAAGTTGATAATACAAGATTTTCTGAGAATAATAATTAATGAAATAATAATCTGAAATTTAAGCATATTAACGATCTGACCTAATGAAATAAAAATCAGAATGACTAGATGAAATAATGAAAAACTAAATAACCAGAAGATTAAAATTTAAATAAGTTGATAAATTAAATTTTGGAATAAATCAATGAATTAAATAAATGGATGAATCAAAGATTGGATAAATAAACTGATTGAAATAAATTAATAGATGATTGGATAGATGATGAATAACTGAATTAGAAAGTGATAATTAACTAAAGAAGCTGATGATTAATAAATTTATATGGAATTAATAAATTTAATTGAGGAATTGCAACTTGAGTTGAGGATTTAAATGATTTAATGGTGATGAATTAATGATTCTGACAGGAATATGTTGAATTTTGAGATAAGAATTAATGTGAGAAATATTTAATTTTGATGAGCCGTGAATTTTCTGTAATTCACGAATGAGTATTATGAATGACAATGTAAATAGTGTAAATTAATTATCCGATGTTTAGGAGCATTTGACTAACATGTTCAACATTTAAATTATGCCATGCAAGCCATAAATGACGTGATGTTTAATATATGTGATTATAATATGTGTATGTTTAGACAGATTAATAACTTTTTCAAATCCACATTTATGATGTTAAATTAAAGAGAAATTAGGTCTCAGGTTTCACAAATGTCAGTGACGAAAGACATAGTGCTACAGTGATCCTGAGAACCCAAGAGAACTTTAGAGATTTTTCAGTTCTATGTGGATAAAATATTTTTGATTAGAAAAGAGATGGTTCGATTTTTGGACAATGACAATTTAACGTTGGCATTCGACCATACTTTCAGGTAGGAGGTATATTTAAAATGTCTGTCTGACTATCAAAGTGAAATAAATTTGTTTTTATCTTAGTTGTGATCTGATGATGGTGTGATTTTCCTTTTTCTTTCCTTGTCTTGAGTAAGGCTTAACCGGAAAGGAAGTGGTTTGCTAGGAATTCAGTTGATGGCGCCCATTTATATTTGCATTATTTCTATTAAACTTAAGCCCGTAACGACCCTAGAGATACTTAGTCTCGTGTTACCCACTGCCTTTTCGATAACTCAGCTGAATTTCCGACATATTCCTTATTTGACTAGAGGTTCATTTAACTCCGCTCTGTCCTGGAACTCCAGGAATGCGATGTTATAGCAGATGGGTCATCGCATCCCCAGGACGAACGGGTACAGAGAGAGAGGGAGAATTGGCTTTATCCAAGTTGTGGGGCTTCGATTTTGTTTATTCTATGGAATCACATCAGATTTAGATTACTGAGAGATTGATCTCAAGTTCATTTAATTGTGTTACAAAATTTATTAAACTTAGTCAGACAATGTACTTGTGTGCCCATTCCAGTGTTCATGTTAATCGTATTAGTATTATATCATGTTAGTTATAAGACATTTTATCTATACCCAAGTGAATGCAGGAATTGAGACATTGTGATGTGTTGTTGTCTAACGTCTCTGAATAAAACGTATATTGAAAATATAATTATGTTGCCGGAAGACTTAGCTAAGGTGTTAGGAGAGTTACAGACGGGTATGTCTGGTATTGCAGAAACTATTTCTAAAATGGAAACGGAAGTTAAAGAACAAATAAATAGTTCAGAAGCTAGATTAGAAGATAAATGTAAAGAAAATGTGCAAGCATTACAAACTAGTAATGAAGAAAATTTAAAAGATAGTGAAGCTAACTTGAAAGATAATTTTAAATCATTAGAAGAAAGATTACAGTCAAATAGTAAAGATGATGTTATTGGAGACTAGGTTACAGTCAACTGGTGAAGAAAATTTAAAGTCATTAGATGAAAGATTACAGTCAAATAGTGAAGCTAACTTGAAGGATAGTTTTAAATCATTGGAAGAAAAATTACAGTCAAATAGTGAAGACAATTTTAAGTCATTGGAAGAGAAATTACAAGCTCGTAGTGAAGAAACTTACACAGAGTTAGAAAACAAGTTAACTAGGTTAGAGAATGGATTAACGTTAAAGAATAATGAAATGCTTAAGACTTTACAATTAGATATAATTGCAGTAAATATGAAAGGAGAGGAAAATGTTCAAATATTAAGAAAGAATATTATTGAATTAGAAAGTAGAGGAGAAGAAAACATTTTTACTTTAAGAACAGACGTTATGTCTATACAGAAAGACATTAAATCGGATGTATCGAAGTTGAGATTCGACATCGATGGTTTAGTGACAGATGTAGGCAAAATTCAAGAGTGGTCTACGGAAGTATCTTTCGAGACTAAAATCAAAGGTCTAGAGATGAATCTAGGTAATGAGATTAAGGATTTAAAGTCAGTGGGTAGTTTATTGGCTGAGGAATAACCCACCCACCAAGGGAAGATGATTAAGAAAAGGAAGTAGGTTTTGGATTGGAGAAAAAGGATAGAAAAATAGGAGGAGAGTCCCACAAAAGTTATGAATTTGACTTTCAATACATTTAGAAGCGGTTGCCACCGCAAATCCGTGCTCGGATACCTAAACTGGGTACGAGCTTGGTCGAAGCTGACGGGAACCGCAGCTAAGACTTGGGCAGTTTGCCAGAGAAAGGCTTGAGTGTATTTCCTCCCAAGCATGTATAAAAGTACTATAGGGAAGGGTGATGGTCTGGCCAGACAGATAGTAAAAGCTTTATTGAGTATGAACGAGGGCATAAACCTAGGAAGAGCTAGGAAAGCCAGGATCCTGCCTAACTGTAGTATCAGAGAAATGATGAATCCAAAAACAAATATTTAATTTATTTAACAATTCAAAGAAGTTTGAGGAAATTAACAAGCGTGTAATATAATTTTGACAAACATAGTTCATTTGAACTTTTTAACAAATAGGGTCGCAGACCTCTCAACATTAAACGGTTGCTCCAGGCAATTGACAATTTACAAGGTTTCAAACCTTACATGTTTCTAAAATCTTTATAAGATTTAAACAAATAAACACTGAAACAATTAAAGTTTGAACGTGAATTGGAGTACAAAGAGTGTACCTTAAGAAATTCTTGAGAGAATGTTCTAGAGAAAGTGACAACTTCGAAAATGACAATAATAACAACATGAAAAATAAGATAGAAGTTCCTACAACTTCTTATATTTATACAGAATTAATATATGAGAATTATACAAAGAGGGCAGGTCACTTACTGGGAAACCTGAAGAAAGTGAAAAGGAAAGTTCTAGACTTCCCAAGTATGAGCAGGAGTCACTAGCCAAATGGGACAGTTTCCATTTCGTGAAATCTGAACATGACTCGCTCAAGAGTTTAAAGAATTGTTTTCCCTGAATATAGTAAAGGAACAATGTAATTTGAAACTTGTATCACACAAGCAATTATGCAGAATTTAATTAATGTTAAACTAGCAAAGTTGGAAGGGCACTTCGTGAGTGACACCTTATAGAAAAGTTTCAATTTTATTAATAATGGTGGTTAGTAGAAGGTTGAGGAAAGATCATTGGGATATAGGATCAATGTTCATGGCCGTATTTAATATAACCGGACGATCGCGACGCGGTAGAAACGTGGAGCAAGCACTGTTTATCACTGTAGTCTATGAAGATGGATGCAAAGTTCACTGTAGAAACACTAAAGTTTATGAAAAAGAAAGTTAGTGCAATTATGGAAATAACTGATTGCACTATATAGGTGAGAGTCTATTTCTTGAAAAAGTTGTGATTTACAATTAAATGCGCCATAGAATGTTCCAACGGGGGAAGAAAGTTCGCTATTGCAGTAATTTAAGGAAGATTCCTCATTTTTACTAGTATTTTCACAAGTGCGTGAACAATACTTGACGGCAAGACTCGCAGATAGAGTACAAGATCTCGAAGGTTCCAGAACGACCTTAGCAGAAAATGGGGTTGAGAAAATCCAACGGAGGAACTAGCTTTATAATTATAGACAGTGGGTATTAGATAATATCCCACGTAGCGAGAGGATTTCTCATTTAGTTAGCGTAGGAAAAGCTACTTTCTATTGAGTTTGGCTTAGACAGACAAAAGCTCAACATAGCAAATCCCTCGAAGAATGATTTTGCCCCAAATAATTAATCTCACGCTGTCTATAAATTATAATTAAAAGCACGTGGAAGTTAAAACCATGAAGATGAGGTTAAAACTTTTAAAATGGTACTTATCTTGATTTCATGTTGAAGTCGAAGTTTCCGTTGATGACTACTTAGCCAACATGGCGTAGAAGAGGGTGTGCCTCTTGGTTTGAGGAGGCTAGCTCGAGCGGAGCTTTGACTGACCGAGTCAACTGCAGACTGAGAAGTGAGAGCTGCTCAACGGAGCTCGGAGGGTCAAGGAAGGGGAAAAGAGTGGGGGGTAGGAGACAAAAGGAGAACATATAAGTATTGCCAATATTGTAACAAAAAATGATCTCTTGCTGAGCTGGTCTTCAAAGAGTTGATAACAGTTGATACTAGCGCAGCATGGTGAGTAAAGAAGTGGACGTAGTCCTCTTGCTCAAGGAGAAAATAGCTGGCGATGATAACAGGATCTGGTAGCCAAATGGATATGGAATTCCTCTTGCGCGAGGAAGAGTTGAAGAGCTTCAGAGATTCGTTGTTATATGACGCTAGGTGGGTCACAGAATATATATCTGGAACAGACTCATACAAAATATAAGCGACCTGAACCCCTAAGAGAGAACAGAAGATCACTGTTGGTGTCTGACAAAGAGGAAGGAAAGAACATGCAAAAACATTGAAAATTATAATCTCAGGTACCGTGTATTCCAAGAATGCACCATACTGGGAGGGGCAGACACCAACAGCGAACAAGAAAAACAAGTACAGTAATAAGCAATTGCGGAGAAGTAGTCTTGTGATCTGACCATTAGTGGTCAAGACTCTGAATACCCTGACTCTCCTATCTCTTCCAGGGTAACACTCGGTCACTTTTCCAAAAGGCCAGACTAGGGGGGGTGAAACATCCCTAACTAAGACCAAGTCCCCCACTTGAATGACGGGACTGGAAAGAAACCACTTCTGTCTCCCTTGCAAGGAAGTTAAATATTCCAAGTTCCACCTCTTCCAAAAAGAATTGCGGAGGGCTTCAAGTTTACGCCAAACAATAGGTAAATCAAAATCCCTGAAAGAATTAGGAAGGGGAGGAGGGACTGAGAGAGAAGTGCGTGTAAGGAAGCGACCAGGTGTAAGTGGAAGGAGGTCATCAGGGTCATTGGAAAGCGGGGTTAAGGGGCGAGAGTTAACAACACCTTCAATCACAAAGTAACTAGAAGCTGAGGGAAATAAAGCACTAGTAAAGATTGCGATACAACGCAAAAGGAGAATTAACAAGTTTAAACAAAGCGTATAGAGACAAGTACATCTATTCAGGATAAGAATATACCAAGTAAACAAAGAAACTATGCGAGTAGAAAGCAAGAACGCCATAGGTAACAAACGAGTAGCCATAAACAATGACCTCAAGTTATAATGAGTATCAAAGGGGTTACTCAGAAAAATACTTAAGTCAGCGAGAAACGTGACATGACAAGTATGAATACAAAAACACATCGAATGTGACGACGAGAAAAAACCAGTTTGTTCATCAATGAACATTAAGATCGCAAAATATGTAAGCAAAGTGAAATACATGAGCGCGTGAGAAATACGCAACGAAATTTTGAAGCAAGAATCGAAACAATTGTAAGATACGAGCGTGAGTAAGTGAGAGACGTAAACAAGCACGGCCTTGACACACATAGTACAACGAGATAAGGCATATAAATAGCTGAAAGAGTCCTTGACTAGAACAAGTTTATTTTGGGAAATAGGTGAGCGGCTTCCGAGATTACGGTAGCGGTTCGCCAGACAATGGTTGGCAATCAGCCAGAGTTGAGATAAGAGAAACTTGCTTTGACCTTTGGCAATCGTACAGGAAATAAACAACAACTTGGCGTTATCCAGGCTTGTATACAAACAAGTTTGAAAAACAAGCAGTTCAAAGTACACAAACACTAGTTGAATCAGCTGTGACTTAAAGCAGATATTCAGGTTGTAAGGCATACAGTCAATCGTAACTTGGACGTGAAAAAGCAATTTAAAGCTATATGAAATAAAGTAAGAAATCAATTTCGCATAATTTTGAGGATCACGAAATCGGACAATTTTCAACAAAAAGAAGCTTAATTCTTCCGAGCAAAGAAGACAAGCTGGGACATTGAGAAGAAGATTATGCATAAGAATAGTTATTCTTGATGTTATAGAATTCAGATTTTCAAGCGGTTTCAAAAGTGACTTCCAATTGTGAGGAAGGAGGGAGGAGCCGGCCGTGGCCATCCTTCTACATAGCGAAAGAAGTGAAACATAGCGTACAGCAAAGTGATGGAGACTGATAGCCATGGTTTTACACAAGGGGAAAATAGTTTTCGAAAAAGAGTTTAAGCAATTACCTGCTATAAAAATGACATGAGAAGGTAAACGAAATAACACAAAGCAAGGCGAACTTGAATGGCCATCTTGTGCGGGAAGAAGGAAAAACCATTTAAGCAACTTACAGAGGTAGCGTAGTTGTTCACGATAAGACATCGTTTCGACAAGTGTTTTTCAAAAATATTGAGATGTGAAACATGAGCGTTCTCTTTTTCAGAAATAGGATTTATGTCAGCTGTAACGAAATGACATTGCGCTTTGGTTTGAACACTGGGATGCTGAATTTCACCAGTAATAACCCAACCAAAATCGGTGTCTCTGGCGACCACGGTTGAAGATAACTTGCGTGTTTGTTTGCGAATGCACTTCCAAAAAACATTGGCACTGAAAAGTACATCAATGGGACCTTGAGCATTAAACTGAGGATCGGCTAACCTTAAGTGCGAGGGAATGTTTAAACTGGAAGTATTAATAGCGTGACTTGGAGTGTCCTTGCCAATACTGGTAAGAATGAGACAGTTTAAATTAAGATTGGTGTTTCTTTGGCAAACGTCTCTGATTTTCAATTTTGAGGACTGCAAGACTTGAGTTTTCAAATTGTCAATGCCGGTCACATTGATAGAAGTAGGCGATGACGAAAGACCTAGTTTTTTAATCAACGATTGCGAAACAAAATTATGAGTTGAAGCGGAATCGAGAAGACCACGGATTCTAAACCAATTTCAAAATTTATCTTGGATTTCGAATTGTACAGTGGTCAAAAGGGTTTGCGCACTATGAAAAGTTTCGGCATTTGAAATGCAGGAAGAAGCATTAGTTTGTTCGGAGCTGCTCTGCATGGAGCTTGAAGAGGCGGGTGCTGATGACCTCGATTTATCGGGAACGTGCAATAAAGAATGATGTGGTTTTTTACAATGGAAACAGAGATTTGATGACGTACAGTTCGAAGAAGAATGCTTAGGTGATAAGCAGTTGAAACAATGTTTGCTATTCAAGACAAACTTCCTTCGATCTTCGACAGACAATTCTTTAAAGGATTTGCACAAATACAATGTGTGATACTTTTTACAGAGCGTGCATTTTAAAGATTTATTAAGCGGCCTGATTTGTTCTCTTGCATGATTGAAAGAAGAACGGGTTTGCTTGTTCTCGACAGATGGGGGCTGATGTCCCTTTGAAAAAGCAAGGTTTTTCTCAAAAATGTGAGACTGGTGATTCGTTTCGACCTTTTCGCACTGAAATGCGAGTGCTGTAAGAACTTGACATCGGCTGTTAAGAAACGAGATTAAGTGTTCGAAGGAAAATTCTTCCTTGCGAGCGAGTTCGATCTCCCAGGCCTTTAAAGTTGAAAAATCGAATCTTGATGTAGCCAGATGAATGAGTATGGTGTCCCATGTTTGGACAGGCTGCTTGAATTGGTATAATGCTCTGACATTCAACTGTATAGAATCTAAGAGGTCTCTTAAAGAGGTGACGTCATTAGGTTTGACGGCTGGTAGGTTGAAGAGACAACGTATGTGGCGAGCTACACTCAAGCGTAAATTGCCATATCTCTCTTTAAGGAGATTAAAGGCGATGTGGTAGTTGTCTGCGCTTAAAGGCAGTGACTCCACTAAGGCTAAGGCCTCACATTCCAAAGAAGTACGGAGGAAGTAAAATTTATGTATGTCTGGGTTCTCGATATTTTCATGAATTAGGGAGCAGTAAAGTTCGTAAAAAGAATACCATTCACCTTCCTTGCCTGAGAAGTGCGGTAGGCTTATCTTGGGAAGTAACGGTTTCGGTTTGTTCTTGTGAACTGAAGCGGGTGCGAACTGGGCCGGATTGATGACCCTAGTGTCCGGTTCTGAGATATTGCGAATCAATTGGTGGGCCTTGGCAATCCCTTCAAAGTACAAGGGTTCGACCTCGTCCCGATCCGATTGAAGTTCTGGGCAAGCGGATTCAATCTCAGTTTGAATTTGATCATAATAATCATAAGACCGTTCGTACAACTTAAGGCGATGTGTCAAGATGTCTAAATTACACTCTGCGGGATTTAACTTGTTGATAAAATTTCTGAATCTGGTGAGTTGCCCTTTATAAGAAGAACGTCTAGCAATGAGAGTTTCATCTTTTTCAGTAGGAGCCATGATAAAGAGAATAAATTGAAATACAACTCACGAAACTGTAGAACCTTGGAGATGCTGTCAAGATTGCAGCAGCGAATGGGTAGAAAGAACAGGACACACCAAAGGAGACAGGAGCGGCCTCTTTCCCGTTCACAGGCTTTGCATGATGTAATTATAGCTGAAAAATCCAAAGCAGATGTTAATAATTTGCAGAGTATTGTCAAATAGAAAAAATGACAAATGGACTCTCCCGGGTTTCGGCACCAAATTTTGGGTAGTTTATTGGCTGAGGAATAACCCACCCACCAAGGGAAGATGATTAAGAAAAGGAAGTAGGTTTTGGATTGGAGAAAAAGGATAGAAAAATAGGAGGAGAGTCCCACAAAAGTTATGAATTTGACTTTCAATACATTTAGAAGCGGTTGCCACCGCAAATCCGTGCTCGGATACCTAAACTGGGTACGAGCTTGGTCGAAGCTGACGGGAACCGCAGCTAAGACTTGGGCAGTTTGCCAGAGAAAGGCTTGAGTGTATTTCCTCCCAAGCATGTATAAAAGTACTATAGGGAAGGGTGATGGTCTGGCCAGACAGATAGTAAAAGCTTTATTGAGTATGAACGAGGGCATAAACCTAGGAAGAGCTAGGAAAGCCAGGATCCTGCCTAACTGTAGTATCAGAGAAATGATGAATCCAAAAACAAATATTTAATTTATTTAACAATTCAAAGAAGTTTGAGGAAATTAACAAGCGTGTAATATAATTTTGACAAACATAGTTCATTTGAACTTTTTAACAAATAGGGTCGCAGACCTCTCAACATTAAACGGTTGCTCCAGGCAATTGACAATTTACAAGGTTTCAAACCTTACATGTTTCTAAAATCTTTATAAGATTTAAACAAATAAACACTGAAACAATTAAAGTTTGAACGTGAATTGGAGTACAAAGAGTGTACCTTAAGAAATTCTTGAGAGGATGTTCTAGAGAAAGTGACAACTTCGAAAATGACAATAATAACAACATGAAAAATAAGATAGAAGTTCCTACAACTTCTTATATTTATACAGAATTAATATATGAGAATTATACAAAGAGGGCAGGTCACTTACTGGGAAACCTGAAGAAAGTGAAAAGGAAAGTTCTAGACTTCCCAAGTATGAGCAGGAGTCACTAGCCAAATGGGACAGTTTCCATTTCGTGAAACCTGAACATGACTCGCTCAAGAGTTTAAAGAATTGTTTTCCCTGAATATAGTAAAGGAACAATGTAATTTGAAACTTGTATCACACAAGCAATTATGCAGAATTTAATTAATGTTAAACTAGCAAAGTTGGAAGGGCACTTCGTGAGTGACACCTTATAGAAAAGTTTCAATTTTATTAATAATGGTGGTTAGTAGAAGGTTGAGGAAAGATCATTGGGATATAGGATCAATGTTCATGGCCGTATTTAATATAACCGGACGATCGCGACGCGGTAGAAACGTGGAGCAAGCACTGTTTATCACTGTAGTCTATGAAGATGGATGCAAAGTTCACTGTAGAAACACTAAAGTTTATGAAAAAGAAAGTTAGTGCAATTATGGAAATAACTGATTGCACTATATAGGTGAGAGTCTATTTCTTGAAAAAGTTGTGATTTACAATTAAATGCGCCATAGAATGTTCCAACGGGGGAAGAAAGTTCGCTATTGCAGTAATTTAAGGAAGATTCCTCATTTTTACTAGTATTTTCACAAGTGCGTGAACAATACTTGACGGCAAGACTCGCAGATAGAGTACAAGATCTCGAAGGTTCCAGAACGACCTTAGCAGAAAACGGGGTTGAGAAAATCCAACGGAGGAACTAGCTTTATAATTATAGACAGCGGGTATTAGATAATATCCCACGTAGCGAGAGGATTTCTCATTTAGTTAGCGTAGGAAAAGCTACTTTCTATTGAGTTTGGCTTAGACAGACAAAAGCTCAACATAGCAAATCCCTCGAAGAATGATTTTGCCCCAAATAATTAATCTCACGCTGTCTATAAATTATAATTAAAAGCACGTGGAAGTTAAAACCATGAAGATGAGGTTAAAACTTTTAAAATGGTACTTATCTTGATTTCATGTTGAAGTCGAAGTTTCCGTTGATGACTACTTAGCCAACATGGCGTAGAAGAGGGTGTGCCTCTTGGTTTGAGGAGGCTAGCTCGAGCGGAGCTTTGACTGACCGAGTCAACTGCAGACTGAGAAGTGAGAGCTGCTCAACGGAGCACAGAGGGTCAAGGAAGGGGAAAAGAGTGGGGGGTAGGAGACAAAAGGAGAACATATAAGTATTGCCAATATTGTAACAAAAAATGATCTCTTGCTGAGCTGGTCTTCAAAGAGTTGATAACAGTTGATACTAGCGCAGCATGGTGAGTAAAGAAGTGGACGTAGTCCTCTTGCTCAAGGAGAAAATAGCTGGCGATGATAACAGGATCTGGTAGCCAAATGGATATGGGATTCCTCTTGCGCGAGGAAGAGTTGAAGAGCTTCAGAGATTCGTTGTTATATGACGCTAGGTGGGTCACAGAATATATATCTGGAACAGACTCATACAAAATATAAGCGACCTGAACCCCTAAGAGAGAACAGAAGATCACTGTTGGTGTCTGACAAAGAGGAAGGAAAGAACATGCAAAAACATTGAAAATTATAATCTCAGGTACCGTGTATTCCAAGAATGCACCAGTCAGTAATTGGGACCATTAAAGAGGATGTATTAGGAGAGGTTAATTCTAATTTAAAATCATTAGAGAATCAATTGCAGAAAGATATTAGGAAGATGGACGATGATATAGAGCAAAAGGTTAATGAAAACTTAGCTTTATTCAATAATAGAATCGGTGCAATCGTGGAAGAACGGTATAGTGAGGTCGATGCCGAAGCAAAAGAAAAACGTGCAGGATTAGACGAGAAATTAATCGCAGGTATGGCGAACTTAGAAGCGAGATTTACGGAGAACAAGGAAGAGATGAAGATAGATTCAACTCTATTTAGGACAGATGTTGATCTGTTAAAGGAACAAGTCGCGTCAGTAAAGAATACATGCGAACACAAGATTGACAAGTTGAAAAACGATTTAGACGAGAGTAACAAAACGCCGAATGTTACGTCGCTAGTCGAGTTGAAGACTCAGGTCAAGACCGTGGAAAAATTGGCAGAAGATAGGATAACTAAACTAGAATCTATGTTTAATAGTTTCACCAGTCAGAATATAACATCAGGGGAAACATTGATAAATCAGACAGCGATAGACCGCAGTATGAGTAATCAAGAAGTAAGCATGGGAGAAGACCGTCAAACGCAACCGAATGTGACATTCGAAAGGGCCAGTTCAACCCCTCAGGATAATCCAAGTTCGAATAGGAGTACGTTGGGTACAAGCGAACGATACTCAGGTCCAGTTACCATTATCAGAAATCTGGATGACAAGCCTAGGAAGTTTTCGGGAAATACAGGGGTCACACCAGTCGAATTTCTGCGAGATATTCGAGACTACATGGCGGAACATAGAGTAGCCAAAGAAAGAGAGCTAAGGATAGTCGAACGCGCCTTAGACGGGTCTGCGCTAACTTGGTTTAGAGCATTCAGGAGCAATTTTGAGAATATGGAGCAATTTACAATCGCATTCTTGAGGAGATTTTGGAGTGCCGAGGATCAACTGAACGTAAGAGCGGAAATGTACTCGAAGCGTTATTCTACGTCACATCCGACGCATTATGCCAATTATTTTACGTCACAGCTGGCTAAATTACAGTTTCTGATTCCTCCATTGCCAGAAGAAGAGCTTTTGCAAGCTATAGCGAGACAGTTACCGATTGAGGTACAGCGATCACTCATAGCGTCGGGAGCCAACACACTTGAGCACTATGACGACATTTTACGGCGATTGGACTATACAAGCGCTCAAGTTACGCCTAGAAATACAAGAAACGACAATGGAAACACGCAAGAGGTGAATGCGGTAGTCGTTGACAACGCAGCTCAAACGGGCAGAAGAGATTCCTGGGAAAACAGAAGGAACGAAGGAAATCGAGGAAACATCCGTAACGTGCGAGGAAATGATCGATATAGAGGAACATATGAGAGGCCATACGATCAGAAGGCAAGAGATAGCCGATATAGAAATTATAACCAGAATTCCAGATATCAAGACAGGAATCGATACAACAATAGATATCGTGGTAGAAATAACTGGAGCCAAGGTCAACAGTATAATGGGAACGACAGGCAGGATGGCCGAAGAAACGATCCTAACGAAAGACGAGATAATCGTGGATATGAGAGGTCGAGGCAAGAAGATAGACAGCCTAGTGCACCACTCGAAGATACAGTCAGAGATGTCAATCGAACAAGCACGAGTGGCGAAGGAAAAAAAACCGTCAAATTAACTCTAGAAAAAAATGCTAATCATTGGGAATCGATCATCATTGTGGAAACGTATCAGGCCAAGGACGAAGATTTAATCGAGGAGGAAGACATAGTACACCGAGGAAATAGACATGAATTGCCAGTTATCAGTGTGGAAGTCATGGGAAAAGAAATAAAGACACTTGTAGACACGGGGGCTATGGTGAGCTTGATATCCATAGGTTGCCTGGATGAGTTGAAATTATTAGGAGAAATTACAATGTTGCCAACTGTTGTTAGCAAGATTCAAGGGGTGATCCCAGACAGGAGTATGAAATGTAAAAGTCAGGTACTTTTAGATGTTGGGATTGGAACCAGAAGTTTTGAACAGATGTTCTTAGTAGTGGGTCAACTACATTTTGACATGATCCTAGGAGTGGATTTCTTAAGCGAGAGTGGCCTGATCATAGATATGCAGAGTAGGCGCATGTACTTTCAAGAAGGGGTCATGGAAAATCAGGAATCGGAAATGACATTCTTTAGAGAGGATATATTGGATGAGGTAGTATGCAGTATTGAAAGGTCTATAGAAGATAGAACTGGCATGACAAGTAAAATAAATCCAGAAATTAAACAGCAATTTGATCAAGTAATTTCAGAATATGAGGACATATTCAATGACAAACCAGGTCTCATAGAAAATTTTACCTACAGCATCAAGTTGATGGATGACAAACCATACCATAAAAATTTATATCCCATTCCGGATAAATGGATGGAGGAAGTTAGCATAATGATAAGCGATATGGAGAAAGATGGAATAATTAAGAAGATGCCAACTGCTTATTTGAATCCTTTAGCTGTTGTCAAGAAACCTAATGGTAAGCTGAGGATATGTCTAGATGCTAGAGCCCTTAATGAAAGAGTTCTTCCTGAACATGACAGACCACCTGTTATTCGTGAATTGTTACGCAGATTCAGAGGAAAGAGTTTCTTTTCGACAATCGATCTGACTAGTTCTTATTATCATGTTGAGCTAGCAGAAGACTGCAAACAATACACAGGGTTCTTGTTTGACCATAAAACATATGTATTCAATAGGTTACCTTTTGGAGTGAAAAATAGTGGTCCGGTGATGATCCGAGCACTAGATGAAAATTTGTCAGATGCAGTTAAGGAGCATGTGGTGAGCTATATTGATGAACTGATTATAGCGTCTGAGACAGCGGAAGAACATATCAGGCACCTTCAAATGCTTTTTGAAGATCTTAGGAGGACGAACTTCAAGGTGAATTTCAATATATGTCAGTTCTTTCACGAAGATATTGAATTTCTTGGACATAGAATCGATGGAGATGGTTATAGGCCCAATCCAAAGAAGATCATGGCTATTTCAGAGTTTCCAACCCCACGAAAGATTAAAGAGGTACGGCAGGTTTTAGGCATGTGTCAGTTCTTTTCAACACATTGTCCTGAATATACTGAAACGATGGCACCTCTGCAGGATTTACTAAGGAAGGGAAATCGATGGAAATGGGATGATAGATGCAATCAAGCATTTTTAGCGGCTAAGAAAATGTTGATCCAAAATATCAAGCTTGAGTACCCAGATTTTACAAGAATATTTTTTGTAGAGACAGACGCATCCAAAATAGGTATTAGTGGGATCCTATATCAGTTGGATGATGACAAGAAACATAGGTATTTAGCTTTCACCAGTCGCAAGCTTAGGAATTGTGAGAAGAATTACTATGCAACTGAGTTAGAGGCATTAGCAGTGGTTCATGGTCTTAAAACGTGGAAGAAGGTGTTGTTTGGACATGACATAACAGTGATCACAGATCATAAAGCCCTCCAATTTATTATGAAGACAGACTTAGCGAGTGACCGCATCACCAGATGGGCTCTGTTCTTACAGCAATTTAACCCAACTGTTGTACATAGACCTGGGAAATTAAATCTGTTAGCAGATGTGTTGAGCAGAAACCCTTGTGAGGAAGTAATTGTCAACCATATCAATTTGATTCAAGAGGATAATGGGACTCTAGAAAAGTTGAAGTTGTTAGCGCAAACTCAGAAGAGATATGCACTTTTGCGAAGAATCTACCGTTTTTTGACACGCAGGATGGACAACGCTGATCCAGATTTTCAAAGAACTGAGATAGAGGCTAGAAAATATCATATTATGGGAGGTGTTATATGCCAATATATCGACCAAGATCATACTAAACTTAGAGTAGTGATCCCACCCAAGCTTGTCAAACCAGTTATTTGGATGATACACCGAACTGCAGCTCATGTAGGTGTAGACAAGACTTTGGCTCTCGCTCAAGAAACTTTTGTTTGGAGACAAATGGGACAAACTATTCGCGACTTCATAAAGACCTGTGACAGTTGTCAGCGAAGTAAATACTCATCTAAGTTAATGAAGGAGGTTCCTAGATCAATATCACCCAGCAAGCCAAGAGAACTTTTCGCTACGGACATTTTCGGTCCGATTCCTCGTTCGACAAAAGGAAATCAGTTTGTTTTGGTAACAGTAGACGTATTTTCTAAATACGTATCTCTATGCCCTATACAGAAAGCTACATCCAAGTACGTGATAAACAGACTAGAGAAAACAGTTATTCCGAGCATGGGGAAACCTGAAGTTTTGTTGAGTGACCATGGATCGCAATTTACTAGTATGGAATTTTCTACTGCTATGGAACGTTTAGGAATAAGGCATGTGTTTAATTCTGTACGGTATCCAGAGGGAAATCCCGCCGAAAGAATTATGCCGGAAATCAGTAAGACGTGTCGCTTATATGTGTCAAGGCAACACCATAGATGGATGGAAGTGATACCCATCATTAGCCAATGCTTGAATTCCACAGTACATGAAAGCACAGGACAGATTCCGTCAATGCTTCATCATGGATTGAAACCGGATAGACCATGGGACCGAGTCGTGAGGGCACCAGTAGATCCTCAACCCACACAAGAAAGAAGAGTCGAGATGGCAGGAGAGAGGCTCAGAAGACAGGCGGAGAAGAGAGCCAGGAGACAGGCGAAGGAGGTTCCACGAGCCATTTCAAGAAAATGATGAGGTGCTGATTAGGAAGCCAGTTACTTCGAACCTTCAACTGAAGATCTACCATAAATTTGCTCCATTGTACGCGGGTCCATTCCGTATTGAACAAACATACCAGAATAATAGCTACAAGATTGTCAGAATGGATACTGATGAAGTTGTAGGAACTTTTAATGCAGCTAGCATTAGAAAGTACCATCATGCTGAGTAAGGGAATTGTAGAGCTATCGTGTACATGTATTATATATAGAATGCCTGAGAGTGTATTTTTTTCTCAATCCTGATAAAAAAGGAGATGTACGGGAGAGATGTACCCGATACCTAGTTGAGGATATCGGCTACGCCAGCAGACATTAAGCCGTAGTTGAGGTTTTGGGAAGAGTTAAGAAAAGATGGCGCCCAGATCGAGTCAAGAGGAATGTCAGGATGACGTAGTAGGTCTAGGATCAAGAAGGCACTGACATCTGTAAGAAGATGGAATTATGGATAGAATAATGAAGCTTTATTAAGATCTATATGGAATATGGTATTTAAACATCTTAGAAGAGGATATATAACATGCATTATATGTGGTAATAATTTTAAGGAAGTTAGATAACCCTTAAGTTATTTTATAACTTAATAGCCGAAAGGATGAGGGTTCGAGATTATAATTGTGACGCGAGAGCATAGTGGTGGGGTGAACGCCACGTGTCTGTGCCAGGCAGATAAGGAAGAAGACAGTGCGGACACATTCAGTGGAGCTCTGTCAGCCGAGCAAGGAGGGTCGAGCAGTAGCGCAAGCCAAACGCATGGTGAAGGTCGCGTAGCGAACCGAAACTGTCACGGCAAAGTGTAGGCGACAGTTTCAACATCACCGAGCGGCGAACGACAAGCAGGTCAATAAACCGGGCGGACTTGCCGAGCAAGCAAGCATAGGCGGCCGGGATGTTAGAACAGCATTGCGAGTAGTTGGAGAACTTTATTCTAAGCTGCATTTCAACGCAGTCTGAACACAGTTTTTCTGAATAACATTACGACTATGCATTTCATAACGCATTCAAAGTAACATTAACAATTTCAAGCAAACAGAATGTTGTAAGCATATGCACTGATGAACATTAGCTCGTGCATTAATGAAATTATTTCTTCTGCAGTTTTATAAATTACCGAGTATGAACACAACTACAGGGTGTTTCATAAATTTAGACACTCTCATATAAAATTTTATTTTACGAAAGTGAGACTTATCAGTTATTGGAGATTGAACTTTCAATACTCAAACTGAACATTGTATGGAACAGTGGCGTAACGTAGAAGAGGAATAGGGGGTCCGCTGTTTCCATGAACTTTTTCGAGAGGATTTGGACAATATCCGCTATGGGTAACCAGAAGTTCATCATGTCGGAGTAAACGCAGATAGAGACGCGATGGCACCGCAGAGCGATGGATTCGATTCCTGACGAGAGGAGTCCACCAGCTGATTCACTTGGGATTTCGAAGGCAATCGTCATTTCATGGATGGAATGATATTCACGCCGATCTTTCGAGAAATTCATTACATAGGGAAAATCGACGATCTTTGAAATTTAATAACAGCTGATTATGAGAAGGTACTGTAAGAGTTATAACTACCTGATACGATTATTTTCATGAATACTGGGCACACATGTATATTTTTCTAATAGGAGTGATACGATTTTTTAAGACATGGTTTGACTTTATATGCTTCGAATTTTTGCTAGAATATGGCATGACCATATGATATGGCAGGCATCATTATACGAAATTCTCACCATTGGTTGGCTTTATTAAGCAGATGTTTGGTCTTTTAGACATTTTTCCAGCAAGGATATTTTTCATAAATAGTTTTTTTTGTGTAACGAGTATTTCGAACTCGTGATCTGCAATTGATTATCTATATTACTTCATCAGTTCATTGCATACTAGCGAGTGTGTATTATTCATCAGTAGGGATTTTTTCCATTGGATTGTTTGGAGATATTAAGATGTTATTCACTTTAGTGAATGAATATCGCTTTTATATGACAACTAGAGACTTGTTGATTCCTATCTGGTACATTCACTCATTTTAGTCGTCGAGATGGGGTCTTTCGTATTTATACGATTGTATGGTGGTTACTCATCTTACCCATCGTTTAGGGCATTATCATGATTAGTCGACGGGGCGAGGTCTTTCGTATTTATACGATTGTACGGTGGTTACTCATCTTACTTGCCATTGAGGGACTCATTTTTATCATCCGAGTGTACATGAGATTGTAAGTGAATCAAACAAGGAACTACTAGTCACATATCAGTCGAAATTTTGTTAAATAAAGTAACGATAAATGTCAGCAGGGTTACATTTTGTAATTCTTGTTTGCCAATCCAATATTTTGTTGCTATACTCTGTTGAGAGTAATTTCAGTTTAACAGCTGTTACAGCTGATGCTTTTGATGATTTTTGTAATTGTGTTGGATTCCTTTGAGAAGGACTTAAAGTAATTGAATCTTGTAAGATGAATCATTAATGGTCAGATTTATTTTAAGGCAGATCAGTATTGCAGATTTTGATATGAGAGATTATAGCACATTGGTGTTTTTCTGTGATGTGAATTATGAGAATTGTAAAAGAATTTATGCTATTTGAAAGCAAATCTTGAATTACTAAGGTAATATTTTTCCAATTGTTTAAGAAGTTGTCTAGATGTGATCAGATTAATTACAGTTATTGGAGATTGTGCGCGTTGATAATTTGAAGCTAGTTATATATTTTTTGTAGATCATGCAACATGGTTAAGTGAAGTTTGTGATAGGCATTTTGTGGAAGTTGCCAAGTGGAAGTTGCAATGTTGCTAATGCATTTTGAAGCAGACATGAGGTTGTTGAACCCAGTCTAGCGTAATTGTTGAGATTCATGCTGTATGTGCTGAATATTTATGGAGTTTTGTGGAATAATTGTTGTATTCAAATGTGATATTTGAAGAATTGAGGATATATAATGTAGTTGTGGATAGTCAGATCCAACGTGATGTCGTGAAGGCAATAATATTTTTTTTGGCATGATAAATTAAATACGAGATATAACTTGGAAGTGATAAAACTGTAAGACAACGTTCTATAACCCATATTAAACAATTTGTTAGGAAATTAAACAAATAAATAAAGTTGATAATACAAGATTTTCTGAGAATAATAATTAATGAAATAATAATCTGAAATTTAAGCATATTAACGATCTGACCTAATGAAATAAAAATCAGAATGACTAGATGAAATAATGAAAAACTAAATAACCAGAAGATTAAAATTTAAATAAGTTGATAAATTAAATTTTGGAATAAATCAATGAATTAAATAAATGGATGAATCAAAGATTGGATAAATAAACTGATTGAAATAAATTAATAGATGATTGGATAGATGATGAATAACTGAATTAGAAAGTGATAATTAACTAAAGAAGCTGATGATTAATAAATTTATATGGAATTAAATAAATTTAATTGAGGAATTGCAACTTGAGTTGAGGATTTAAATGATTTAATGGTGATGAATTAATGATTCTGACAGGAATATGTTGAATTTTGAGATAAGAATTAATGTGAGAAATATTTAATTTTGATGAGCCGTGAATTTTCTGTAATTCACGAATGAGTATTATGAATGACAATGTAAATAGTGTAAATTAATTATCCGATGTTTAGGAGCATTTGACTAACATGTTCAACATTTAAATTATGCCATGCAAGCCATAAATGACGTGATGTTTAATATATGTGATTATAATATGTGTATGTTTAGACAGATTAATAACTTTTTCAAATCCACATTTATGATGTTAAATTAAAGAGAAATTAGGTCTCAGGTTTCACAAATGTCAGTGACGAAAGACATAGTGCTACAGTGATCCTGAGAACCCAAGAGAACTTTAGAGATTTTTCAGTTCTATGTGGATAAAATATTTTTGATTAGAAAAGAGATGGTTCGATTTTTGGACAATGACAATTTAACGTTGGCATTCGACCATACTTTCAGGTAGGAGGTATATTTAAAATGTCTGTCTGACTATCAAAGTGAAATAAATTTGTTTTTATCTTAGTTGTGATCTGATGATGGTGTGATTTTCCTTTTTCTTTCCTTGTCTTGAGTAAGGCTTAACCGGAAAGGAAGTGGTTTGCTAGGAATTCAGTTGATGGCGCCCATTTATATTTGCATTATTTCTATTAAACTTAAGCCCGTAACGACCCTAGAGATACTTAGTCTCGTGTTACCCACTGCTTTTTCGATAACTCAGCTGAATTTCCGACACATTCCTTATTTGACTAGAGGTTCATTTCACTCCGCTCTGTCCTGGAACTCCAGGAATGCGATGTTATAGCAGATGGGTCATCGCATCCCCAGGACGAACGGGTACAACGTGTAACCTTTCACAGGCATGGTCCTGAACAACGTCAAAACGTGTTCCACATAATCGAGGAATATCAGTATCATTTAACTCAATCTGACACATAAGGATACGCGTTTGCGTGCAGTATAACTGCAGAGTGCATTTAAAACCACCAGAAATAGTAAATTCTGAAGATTTGTGAAATTTCAAGTACTATCTAATACAGGCATTGAGCACGCTGCCAAACCACGTTTTCATAAATGCAGCTAAATTCATAGAACAGTGCAGAACAATGAAGGACCGTTTACGTGTGCATTTAAAGTAAACCAGTTTTTAGTGTGTACTGTAGCACAAGCTACAAGATTTAAATTCTGTGAGCGGAAAACCAATGGCCTTTATAACTTTCTAACCAGTACACCAGTGCAAATTCAGTGCAATTGCTATTTGAGGCGTAATAGTAAATTCAGTGCAACCAAATCTCACGGCATCATGGCATTATTAACGCACATTTATTGTACAGAAGAAATGCCAATTATTCATTCGACTATAACTGTAGAGGTGGAGTAACAAACCCCATAGGATGGCGGGGTTTAGCGATGGTTGGAACGTATCACAAATGGTTTAGCGATGGTTGGATCGCATCACCAATGGTCTAGCGACGGTTGTATCGCACTACAAATGGATTAGCGATGGCTGGATCGCACTATAAAGCAAGCACGTGGACTACAGGTATTCCATCTACATGCCTAACTTGCTACTTAAACCATGCAAGAAAATATGAAGAGCACACGTGAGTCTGGCGGATTGCCGAACATATTTTAGGTACGATCCTGTTTTTGGGATTAGATTAGTTATGACCTTACGACGCACATTCCTAGCTAGGCTTTATTGATAACATGTACTCTTAGTGGTGGAGTAACCACAAAATATCGTATCATTTGCACTTGCTGAGGATAAATGCATTTGCCAACAGTTTTTGTAGATAACGTTTTTATATAACTTCGACAGAGCATCGAACCAACACACTTTAGCGTGTAGGAATTGTGACACAGTCATGTCTCAATAGTTGTATTTTATTTGAGCAGTGAAACTCAACGACCAGCTGTTGGCCGTGAAAGAAGCCAATGTCACACTTTATTTTGTTTATTTTTGACCTTGTAAACGCGACGACAGCGCACTCTTTTCTTTATTAAATTACATAGAAGAGAGTGGGCCCAGTGAATACCGAACATTGCTACCTGAAAACCCGTTTATGCAGTGTGGAGAAGTGAAGCAAATATTTGTATTAATTTGACGACTGCCAAATCAGCTATGAATTGTAACATTATAAGATGAGCTGAGCAAGCTATCTTGGGTTCGAAAGAACGGGTCATTTTATAGGACTGTAATCAAAAGATCCTGGTTTATAATACTAGCTTTCCAGACATTAGGCGTCTGATATATTAGTAAATGAAACGCCTTTATATAAATTCAGAGTATACAGCTGTTGTGACAGCACTATTAAACCTTATCCTCAAGCTTGGATTGTATAGATTTAAACATAACTATGTTATGTTAAAACGCACTACAGCGGGTAGGATATGATTACCCTTGGATGCAAGTACAAGTTTTAGTACTTTATGGGCTGGTAACGTGTACGACTTTTTTCACGTCATTACAGCGGATGATCAATGGATCAGTGGTAATGATCAGCACACAGATGTGTGATTTGAGGTTGTGGAATAGATTTTTCTTCCAAACATGTGTTTGTATTGGATGTTTGGTACACCAATTGTTTACACTACACGAGTTTAACATAGTCATTAAAAAAATGCAATGGAACTGATAGGACTCAACTAATCTGATAAATATAAACGTAATAATCAAATGTCAGGATTTTTAACTAAAACTGAGTATAAACCAAAAGCTAGGAACTCTAATAAAATTTAACCAAACCTATAAACTTAAATGAACCTTGATGACCACAACTTAGATTTGCTTCTTCGATTCTTTTTAAATACAAATTTAGCTTCCCCTATTGAGCGACGACAGTCAGTAGTTACGTGTCTAAACGCGGTAACTAACTGATAATGCGATGTTAGACATGTTTTACTCATGCTATCACCGACGTAACTTTTCTCTCCCAACACAAACATGACCCAAGTTCACAAACAGTGGATTTGCGAGGTAGGAAGGTAGCTGCAGTAGCGCCCATTGCGCACATAATTTAAGAGTGTTTTCATGTGAGGCGCCTGGAATCAAAACCCGCCAAATCCATATTTTATGAAAATTGAGATAAGCATTGTTTCATATAGTTTTTGCTGCGCTGAATTCATTAAAACTATTATTTTGTTACAAAACCCGCAATATCCTACTGTAAAACGAAGTCAAAGTTGAGGCTTAGTTGCAATATCCGCCAAGTCCAACGACAGTTTCGCCATTTATGGTCACAAAACCCTCCACATCCACATCAGCCAATAGGAGCACCCTGTTCCGCCATCTTACCTTCCATGATGCTTTGCGAAGTATGTACTCTTTACCTACGTGCATTAGTCAGAGAACGTACCTCTGCCTGACGTGATTAGAATGGTTTATGTTGTTGCACTTTCTGATAATAATTTGTTTTGGATAATTTTGAGAAAGAACAAGAAGAACAATAACATTTTGGTATGGGTGATGTTTTCCACAGAACTGACATTTGCGAACACAAACGTGTCACGAAACCTGATTTTGATATGACTCACGTAAAGCCAGAAGCCATAAACAGAGGGATTGTCCTTCAGGCACAAGAAGTGAAAGATGTTTCGAGACTGCTTTCGAAGCATTTTGGAGAAAGATGGAGGGAAAATGTAGAGCTGCAGTTTTATAGCAATCTGCAAAGTCGTGGCGAACACGAAGAGAATGATGATGATTGAGAAACTACTATTGAGGATGAGGTAGAAACAGAATTTGTGTAGCTATAACTTCCAGTAAAGAATGTGATTTAATAGTTGAATGACGATAGTTTTGTCTCTAAAGGCCTGGACCATAGTAATTGAATATTAATTTAATTTGACGCTTTTCCTTATTATTATTATTGTTCAGTACTGTAGGCTACAGTATTGCCGGCCCCGTGGTGTTGGGGTAGAGCGCCTGCCTCTCACCCGGATGCCCCGGGTTCGATTACCGGCTCCGTCAGGGATTTTGGAAACTGACGTGAGGGCTGGAACGGGGTGCACTCAGCCTCGTGAGGACAATTGAGTAACTGACAGTGAGGTTGCGCCCCAATCACGAAAACCAAGATTAACGGCCGAGGGGACCCGATGCGCTGGTCATGCGGCACCCCAATATCTGCAGGCCAAATGGCTGGTGATTAGGCCCTTCACGGGCTGTAGTGCCAGGGGTTATTTACTGTACAGTATTATTACCCTTTCAGGAATTGATTGCCGGCGGTGGAGATGGGAACTACTCTTTATGTAATTGTGTCACACGTCAGCTTGCTTCGTTGACAGGTACAGTTGCGCGTGTAGGATATGACTCAGCTCCAGTACCCCAGTCATTATTTAACTGTCCATGGTGACATGAGCTCCTCTGACGCTTATCTGACGAAATGCAGCGTGACCTATGTGCAGATTGCACGTGTCATCGCTGTGTCCTCCGCTTCGCCCCGCAGAGCTCATGCTACAATAAAAATAAACGCTGGCACAGCCACACTCAGCGGCAATCAAATCTTGACTGGGTAATATGAGTTTTATTCTTTTTCTGTTTATTCTAATAAAACACAAAAACCGCCCCTTAAAACAACAATAATAACAACAACAAAACACAAAAATTATACGATTTTTTATTTAATAACCTATATTTAGTTAACTTTCATTCAAATATTAATTTCTGAATAAAGCTTACGCAGTTTCTACAATCTCTTCTCAACTTCAAATGTATTAGGGCCCTTTGGTATCAAAACCTGCCAAATCCAAATCTTAGTAACAAACCCCGGCAAATCCAAATTATTGCTTTATATTTTTCTACATACATTTTTAACTATATCGGGGATCAGCTTCGTACTTCGCCACTGTTTTTAAAAATAATTAATTCATTTTTAGTGAAAAAAGTATTTCTTTTTGGGTATTGGTTCGTTTGTGACAGTTTTTGCCACTTTGCCGAAAAAGTGAAGGAATGGATTTGGCGGGTTTTGATTCTAGGCACCTCATGTTATACATTTGTGTTGTAATTAGGCTAGATTTTTCATAATTTCTGTTAGGATCAGACTGTGCATAGCTTTAGCTTGGAAATAAAGTTTGGATGAAACGCTTCTCGTTTACATCGTTGCTATTATTATTAACGTACGATAGGCATTAGATTAAATGATTTTAACGTTAAATGTTGGAGATGACACCATCATAGCGTAGCCTTAAACTTATTGTGCTTTAAATGTAACTAATATCTTGCATTGTAAACAAGTAAATAACTCACCTTGCTGTAGAATCATTCTTGTACTATTACTATTATTGAATCTCCGAAGTAATTGGATAGGGAAAATCTACGTGTCATTCTCTTAGATGAACCCTTGTAAAAAGAAGCGTATCGAGACTCAATTTCGGGTAATGTTTCGGTCCATGATAGCCGTGCAGTTAAATTTTGCTTCTCATAGCTTACAAGGATACATAGGGCAAATACAATAATTAAAGAAAGGAGGTAAACCAGTATACTAAATAACAAGTTTAATAACCAAAAAATAACAATAATCAAAAAACAACACCTCGAATTTACTCCCACACTTCTAAATAGATCACAACTGCAAATCCTAAGTTGTGTCTGCATCAATCAAGTGGCATTGAAATATCCTCAGTTTACCATTTAAAATATATATATCCCAGGAGAGTTTCACGTTTGAAAATAATACGTCTACTTCAAATCTATACTTGTGCACGCGTGACGATGTTTTGACTATATGAAGGAAATAAGTACGGTTACGTGATCCGTTACCATCTGGTTTCCCGTCAAGCAACGAATCCGTAATACTGCGTACATTAGATTAGCTTAGGGAACACACAAGGCACTTAAGAATATCCGACACCCGCTACTCTTATATAATACAAAATAGATCTCCGAACGAGATCTTGACAACGTGCCAAAACACGTCTAATTGCCCAAACGGGTCTTGGTAAAATCAACACAAGCGTACGTGACTACAACAAAATACACGAGGACATGACCGAACGTCATTCTATTATTTAAAATGACCACAACAATCCAGAATGGATTATATCAACAATAACAAGAAACAACACTATGCCCAATGGCATTTAATTATAACACACAAACAAATATCCATTCAACTTAATGCATGAAAATTATGGTCTGAGTATGGCAATTTCCCCTTTAAATCAAGATATAGAATACAGGATCATCTCACTTTAAGAGAAGAGGACACGGTACCCCGGCCTCAAACCTAATTAGTGTTATCTTAAATCTGTCCGTCCCTTATGAAGCCATTATGTCATTCACCCAGTGCGTCGCATAATAATATCGGAAGCTTGCTCACAGCAGCTCTCGAACCTAGAAGCACCTTGTATTTCCTGAAAACATGTGTGTATAAAATACCTATATTGTCCCAATAATTCTCTCAGGAATTATAAGACACGACGACTCAGCCGGTAGCCTCCTTGGAGTTCATACCGCCGTTAATTATATTTTGCTGCAGACAGGAATCGTGGGCTGATTACCACGATGTTCCCCGCGCATGTAGACACACATCATCACACATAACCAAATAACGCACACCTGGGTAATGACTTCACCTCACATCTCTCCACCTGAAATACGTCCAAATTTAGGATTCCACGAAAAGACTTAAATTGCTTTCCCAAAGATCAAAGAAAATCATACTTCCTTAGTTTTACAGATTACAAAGAGAACTATGGTTCCCTGCAAATAAAATCGCTCTAGGCAAGTCACAATAAAAACGCCTGTTTATCAAACACAAGGTTAAATGTTACCCCTCAAAATTCTAGTTTTATCGTTAATGTTTAAAATACACAGCACCATTTATCGCTCAGACCATAAGTTCTGCTCAAGCGATATGAACAATACACAGTACACGCATTGTACAAATTCAAGTTACATTACAATCATCTAAATCAGAACAAAAATAGTCACGCACGACATTACGATCGAGTGTCGGTACACAGAATAAAAATCAAACTACAATAAAAAATATACAAGAAAATTATTTACATTTACCCAGCTTATCTAACTACGACTAAAATTGAATAATCAATATGTTGTACTTATCCCTTCGCCAAAACACCTCAGATCACGTCGCCACACATAACCCAGCAGTTATTTAGCCGGACCTGGACATAGTCGCTGGTATGTCCATGGTCATCCTTCCAACTGTTGGCCTCGTTCCAGACATCTTGGTTTTCTTAGGATAGAAAATGTTCAGTTATTTCACAGTACTACAATTACTACTAAAATTGCTAAATGAGCTGATAATATCCACTCAAAGTCCTGAGCAATTGATTCGAAGAAAACTTTCCCTACATATTTATAAGCCTGATATCTTCTACCATTCACACGCAAATTATACATAAGTGTCACTCACGATACCACAAAATAAAGTCTACACAAGTGTCGCCCACGACACATCGAAATAATGTCAACACAAGTGTCCCTCACGACACATCGAAATAAAGTCCACACAAGTGTCGCCCACGACACATCGAAATAAAGTAGTTCAACCCTCAGCTCGGCTACCTTTATACAGAACACAGCAAATTGACAGTAGTGGGGACGAATTTTAAAAAATAATTCGGAGTTTTTAAGTTACGGACTTGCGACTAATTTCATTGAGCTTCCTTAATGCACAGGTTAAGAATCTGTTCGGCGGAGTCATAAATGATCATGGGTTTTATTAATATTCATTTTTGCGCCAAATCAGAGGTACGCTAGTTTTTCGCGGGCCTGAAGCGTGCCTTGCTTCATTCGTTGATTCAAATTCATCTCGGAGAGTTTGACCTAGAGACTCCTCCCCAATTATGACGTACAAGCATCTTCTTCCTGTCAGATCCTGGTTCCCCTTCTCCTGCTTGCGTAAATCGGTAGCATCCGTCTCATGGCCTGCTAACTGAAGCCACGCATATTAGACGTTGACCTCACCAGTTCCAGGAATTATGGCACACTTTTCCTTGTCTCAAAAGCTTGGTTTAAATATACTTGTCTCATCGTCTAACTCCCAATAGTTGCAACATTTTTCCGCAACTCGAATCCACTGCTGCTTGTATGAATACCCTCTTTCAAATATAATAAATACTAAATATGAATCATTATTATATCAGATGATATCATAAGGGTTCAAAGATTGCATTCTTTGTTTTCTCCATTTTTTGCGTAGGACTTCGAGAGGCTTAATTTGTTAGGATCATCGCACGGAGACGACTTACATTATTATGAACATTGTTAGCACGGACTCGCCGTTTTTACCTCTCGGAAGTAGTTAGGGGTCTGCCACTTTTTTGAATAAACTGAGTGTGATTTGAATGTAAGCCTTGCCTCTTTATTGTATTTGTTGAGTTTGTATTCCTCTGGACTGGTAGTTTTTCCTCTCATTACACCCGACACCCCCGAGTACAGTTTCTTGAGTGTTTTCCCAGTCCAAGAATGCATTCCTTCCCGACCTATATGTCTTCCTGGGAGATGGGGGTTTCGGAAGGGTCATTTAAGGTCGATGGCTCCCCGGAATCCTCGTCAATCGGGCACAATACATACAGTGTAGTTATGTGTGATGACAATACAAATTAAAAAGCATTCATTTGAGCTTCACTCTCATGATAAATTTGAACTGTCTGAATGATCAAGACCAAGAAGATTAAAAAAACCACAGTAAACCTACAAAAATTTCAGAGTTTGAAACCTAAAAAAAATCTGAGTTTTAACAGTATTTTTTGTTTGTTTTGTGTGACAGAATATGGAAGTTATTTGCCCCAAAACCTCAATAGCCTATACGTATTTTTTTAACCTCTATATTCAATAACTGGTAGTCCATGTAAGGGGAACAACACATGAATTAGGATTTGGTATGGTATTCAAATGTCAGGTATAGAACAAAACTTATAACATTAATATTCTAACCTCAGGACTGTGCTTTTACGTGGAAACAAATTCGCCTAGAGATGTTAGCATTCAAACGTCCTCTCTATGTGTTGAAACTTGATATATAAAAGAAAGTAAAAACGAAGGAACGTTCCTTCGCTACACTGAGGAACATCGAATCATGGACATGTTTCTCAGATCTAGATGATAAATACCTGTTAACCTTTCTAACAAACTCTCTAACAAGGTTATATTCCAGGCGAGCACGTGTTTACACCATTCGCAATTTGCATGAGGATAGGTCTGTAAACCAGTTTATTTATAACGTTGTTGACACACAAAGTTAGCTATATTTTCATTAAGTTGCGGGGACAAGTACAAATCGAGAACAAGAAAAGAACAGCTAGGGTACGGTACTGCGTAAACGACGATGATGAGAGAAGTATGAAATGTACTCTCAAGTCATCATGATGTTGTTGTTTGAGTCTTCAGTCTTTTGACTGGTTTGATGCAGCTTCCCACACCTCCCTGCCCTGAGCTAATCGTTTCATCTCTACATAGTTACCATACCTTACATCCGCTTAGGGGTAAGGTGCGCCGTAGACCGTCGAACTTACTTAGGTATAACGTAAATTGTATCACACCAAGTTTGGCTTGATCTTCAGCCCAAAATCATAATGTTAATAAATTCTTAACTAGCTGTTCCACTCAGACTGACATTATTTGCATAACATTATTTTTCGACACATGGCATCGTTATTCCGTCCCTTAAGGCCCCTATGATAATTACCAACATCATCATCATCATCATCATCATCATCATCATCAAACTTGTTACATAATTAGGCTTATCCAACAAATTGCAAGTCCAGTTAATTGAACGTTAAGTGTTGTATCCTAGGCTATATGAGGCGAAACCACCACATGTGCATATGGAGGGCTCGCCCTTCTCTTACGGAACGTCTCATAAAAGACTCCCCGTGCACTAAGTTTAGTTGTAATTCCACTTTTGCATCCAAATGAACTGATTGGAACATTAGAAACGTACGCCCATCGAACATCTTCAATGTATGGTATCGCTACCTTGCGCCTTCTGCAGAGAAAGCCTTTTATGTGACACTACATATTTGCTGCGTTTCATCACCGTAACTGCAATAAATAATGGATTGTCGATATTATAACCTTATATATTCAAGATGGCAGCAGCGTGCTATATGCAGTGCGATAGTCTTGGGGCTAATGCAAGCGAGGTATCATATCCCGTTTCTCCTATCTTACAATGCTTCGTGTTAATTGTGCAATTGAATCCTGAATTATTGATTTCGAAGTTTTAATAGTATGCTCAGCCACCGTCTTCTGATGAGGGTGTTCTTTTGCCATTGGCATACACCCCCATATACGGTTCTACATTAATGCTAATTTGAGATATTTTAACTCTAAAATATATAGTTATTTGTTTGTGTATTTTATAATTTCAAGATGGCTCCTGCGTGCTGTATTCAGTGTGATACTACCGTGAATAATGGTAGGGAGGTCTCTTGTATGGCACTCCCCTCTCAATAAATTTCGCGCTAATTGCCCTATTATATCCTGAGTTAAACACGCCCAGCCACCACCGTGAACATATGGAGTGGCAATTCTTTTGACTTTGTCTCAGGAAGCCACTTACAATTACTGCTAAATTTCGTTGTTGTATCTTAAAAGTACTTCAAGCTATTTTTTTTTACATATTCTATATTTTCAAGATAGCCGACACTCGTTGTACTCAGTGTGTTATACTAATGGCTTATTTCAGCAACGTCCCTTATATGGTATTGTTTCTTATTACGATTTGTTTTAATTGCGCAATTACAGTCTGAATGATTCACAATTACGTCTTAATATTGCGCCCAGTCGCCACTTAAAACATTAATGTCTCTGTTATTTGTATAGTGGAAAAAAAGGACTAAAGAAATAATAGTAGAATCTAAAAGGAAATCATGGGCGGAATTTGGAGATGAATTAGGAACGTTAGGCCAAGCAGCAGGAAAGCCCTTTTGGAGAGTTATAAAAAATCTTAAAAATGGAGGAAAAAGAGAAATGAACAGTGTTTTGGATAATTCAGGGAAACTCTTTGCAGATACCAAGGGAACATTGGTAAAATGGCAAGAATACTTCAAAAACTTGCTAAATGTAAATGGAGACTGTGGAAGATTTTGAGATTATGCGGGAGAAGTATGAGGACAGGAACAAAATCACGGTTGAGGAAGTCGAGAGGGTGGTAAATAAGCCACAATGTCATAAAGCGGCAGGGTTACATGAAATTCGGCCTGAAATTGTAAAGATGGAGCTGGGGTGAAATGGTTGCATAGGATACTCAAATTGGCACAGGATTCGGAAATATAGACTACCCTCTGACTGGACAATACCAGTACCGGTAATCGCCCCAATTTATAAGAAAGGTAACAGAAAAGATTGCAATAATTGTAGAGGCATTTCTTTGATAAGCGTCTAGGGCAAATTGTCCTCAGGGATCATAGAAAGGAGAGTTCGATCATTAGCCGAGAGTAAGATGAATGAAAACTAGTGTGGCTTTAGACCACAGCGGGGATGTCAGGATCAAATTTTTAGTATGCGATAAGTTATTGAAAAATGCTATGAGCGGATTACACAGTTGTATTTGTATTTCGTAGATCTAGGGAAGGCGTACAATTGAGTACCAATGGAGAAGATGCTGAGCATCTTGATGGATTATGGTATCGAGGAAAGGCTGCTACAGGCAATTGAAAGTATTGATGATGATGATAATTGTTGTTTTAAGGGGCCTAACATCTAGGTTATCGGCCCCTAATGATCTGGGTGATAGCGAAGATGATAATGAAACGGAAACCAGAACGAAAATTAAGTGAGACGGAAAATACTTACAAAAAGGAACTCGGATTGAAACGACTCACAAAATGTTCTTACAAAAGGGAATTTAGAACGAAAAGATTCACAAAAGGAATAGATTGAAAAATACCCACAAAATGAAGGCTAGGTTCAAAATACGTACAAAATGCAATGTAGCGTCGAAATACTTACAAAATGCAACTGAAATTCAAAATACTTACAAAATGCAAATGAGATCGAAAATACGTACAAAATGCAATTGAGGTTCAAAATACTTACAAAATGCAATTGAAATTGAAAATACACAATGCAATTCAGATTGAAATAGGCCTTATCCCAGTTCCAATCCAAATTATTCACAAAGTGCAATCGAAATTCAAAATACTTACAAAATGCAATTGAAATTGAAAATGCTTACAAAATGTACGGTGATTCCAACGACTCATGTGGATTGACAATACTTACAAAAAGCAATTTAGATTGAAAATACTTGACAAAATGTAATTTAGATTCAAAATACCCACAAAATGCAATTGAGAATCAAAATATGTGCAAAATGCCCCCAAACAAAATGCAATTTAGATTCAAAATTCGTGCGAAATGCGGTTTTGGTTGAAAATACTTACAAAATGCAATTGAAATTCAAAATACTCCCTAAAAGGCCCCGCAACCTGCATTGAAAGACTTACTAAAAAGCAATTTAGATTGTCAATCTTTACAAAATGCAATTGAGGTTGAAAACAATCGCGAGATGTAATTTAGATCGAAAAAACTTACAAAATGCAACATAGATCAAAAATGCCTTAAAAATCGCTAAAAGGGAATTTAGATACACGGTGATTCGAGTAACAAAAACAGTGCGGGAATCTTAAAGAGAAAAGGAAATAGAAGGAAAAGAGGAGAGGAGAGGGGAGGGGAGAGAGGAGAAGGTCCGCCCCAAAGGGAAGGGACAAAAGGGGAAAACGGACCCAGCTCAGGATCCCTCGGGATCGCCAACGCCCGAACTCACCAGCCGTGAGCCCCTGAGGGTGTAGCATTATCGACGGTGCACCAGAAGTGGTGGGGCTACATACACCCTGCCTCCTTAAGGGCCTTGAGCACAAGGCAGGAGGTAAAAGGAAAAGAACAAGAAGGCTGACCCCTCACAGAAGGAGGGTATCAGGAAAGATGAGACAAGGGCCAATTAAGGCGGGAAAGGAAGAGACTCCCTAGGCCTCGGATACCCTAATACCGTCGGGGTCAGAAGAGAACAAGAGTTGACCAAGTGAGGTCGACAGGAAAGAAGACAGAGAGGAGCCCGGCACAAGTAAGTGGAAGCAATGCCGGACTCAGCTGGGGCCCCGTGGTCGCCAACCCACGCCCACAAGATGTGAGCCCCTGGGGGAAATTGAAAGTATTTATGCTAATAATCAGGCTTCAGTGAGAGTTGATGGTAGGATGAGTTCTTGGTTCAAGGTTGTTACAGGAGTGAGGCAAGGTGGTAATCGTACACCACTACTGTTTTTTTAAAATATATGGACCATGCTGAAGGGCATAAGCTGGCTGGGTGTGATTCAATTAGGTGGAGACCAGGTAAGCACTCTGGCCTATGCTGATGACCTGGTTGTAAAGATAGACTCCGTTGAAAGCTTACAAGCCAACATGTTAGAACTTGAACAGAAATGTAGGGATTATGGTAGAAAAATCAGTAGACTATAAAAAAAACGAAGGTTATGTCGGTAGGGAAGAAACGCAAGAAAATAGAACGCCAGATAGGAGGAACTAATTTGGAGCAGGTGGAACATTTTAAGTACTTAGGCTGTGTATTCTCTCAGGATGGTAATGTGGGGAAGGAAATTGAGTCGGGGTGTAGAAAAGCCAATGCAGTGAGTTCTCAGTTGCGATCTACAGTATTCTGCAAAAATAAGTTAGTGTAGCGACGAAAATCTCCCGACATCGCTCAGTATTTAGACCGATCTTGCTGTATGGAAGTGAGAGCTGGGTAGATTCAGGATTTCTGATATACAGTATAAGGAAGAGGTGACTGACACGTGGGTAGCACGAATGATTGATGGAACAAATAGGTGGGAGCAATGGCAGGCGGATATTCGTAATGAAGAGATAAAGGCTAAGTTAGAAATGAACACGTCCACCTCGTTGCGTAGTGGCTAGTATTCTTGGTTGTTACTTCGGAGGCCCGGGTTCGATTCCCGATTATGACAAGAAATTTAAATTCTGGTCTGAGGGCTGGAACGTGGTCCACTCAGCCTCGTGAGAAGGGGTGGGTTTGATCCCATCTCAGCAATCCTGGAAGTGGTTTTCCGTGGTTTCCCTCTTCTACTCCAGGTAAATGCAGGGGTGGTTCCCAACCGCCTCCATCCCAATCCTCACCTGAAATACTAATACACACACTACAACAGACACAACAATAACACAGGTTGTCAGACAAATTCTACACACACCCAAGTACACGGGTATAAATGACCAGGATGTCGCAAAGCCCCTAAATATACTGTATTAACAACAACAGAACTGGACATGCTAGATGAAGCTGTTTGTATGGGCTGTTTTTTTTTTTTTTCGTGTAGCCTCCTCGGAGGCCGAGTGTAGGTCTTTCTATTCGACGCCCGTGGGCGACCTGCTCGTCGGGATGAGAGATGGAATGATGAAGATGAATGAAACTGGACAAGGATGTGGAAGGAAGCGGCCGTGGCCTATCAGAAGGTACCGTCCCAGCATTTGCCTGGTGTTGAAAATGGGAAACCACGGAAAACCATTTCAAGGACGGCCGACGGTGGGGCTCGAACCCACGCGTCTACCGAGTCAGCAGAGAGCTTGGCCCCATCACCTACTGCTGCGCTTTAGCCAGCGTAGCCACTGCTATCGGTATGGGCTGACTGAGATGGTGGGATCATGTGAAGAGAATGGGGGCGGAAAGATTATCTATTTAGTTACTGTAGTTAGTTCGGCTGTGGAGGGTAAGAGAAGCCGAGGTAGATAGGTGTAGAAGCAGAGGTGGCCGCAGTGCTAACTGCGAATAAGGGATCATAGAGCTACTTATTGTATAAGTTTCTACCTTGTGACTAAATTTCGTTATTATAGCTCTTGGATATCGAAAGTTATTAATTTATTTTGAAAGAGTTGTTCAGCAGCAAACCCATCACAGGTCTGTGGATGTTAAAATTTACTGATTGCAAAACATGTCAGACGATCTCATCAAGTTGAAATGAAGCACGGATGAAATAACAATACAGAGCGACCGGTACTGGAACCTTCATTCCACAGCTCGCGTGTTGGTAGTGAATGCCTAATGGGATACAACTCGGGACTAATGTTCTTTGGGGTAGTCAGTCACTTGTTCGGACCAAAGGTGTGAAATAATCCACAGATCGGCATGCCCAATGTCAAGTTTATATCATTCAGCAATAAATCACTCACAGCTATTCGTAAAGTGTCATAAAGTGTCAAATTACTTAGGCACGTATGCGTACCATAGCAGTCAAAGTTATGCTTTGTCGTCATGTCTGCAAGGCCTGAAGCATAAAGTAGTGAATGCCTTTTCTTGCATTGGAGATGGGGACCTCGAAGAAATACGGTATTTGTGTGATAAGACGTGCTATGTTACATGTTTGTTTTTTATTCGACTGATAAGCATAGTCTCCTTCACCACAAGCCATAACAACAGTGTTCAGTCTTCTTTGCTTTAGAAACTCACATTGGTATTGACCTCGTAGGGTAATGGCTAGTGTTCTTCGCTCTCACCCCTGAGGACCGGGTTGGATTTCCTGCTTAGGCAAGAAATTTAATTCTTGTCTGACTGTTCCGTGGATTATTATGATTTTTACATGCATACACACACGGGCGTAAGGTGATATAATAAACCTACAGTATGTTACATATGATTAAAAGAGGAAAATTGTAGACATGAGAAACTTACAGCCTACTGGACTTAACTGAAGAGTTGCCATTTTTTAAATTAGAAGGACTTGGACATTGTGGTCATTTATCCCCATGTACTAGGGTGGTGTGAGTATAGAATTTGTATGATAACCTTTCTTATTGTTACGTATGTAGTAGTCTGTGTAATTCTAGTTCAAGTGAGAATTGGGAAGGAGACGACTGCGGCATTAAGTTAGGAACCATTCCGGCATTTGCCTGGAGTAAAAATGGGAAACCATGGAAAACCACCTCTTCTCAGTTTTGCCTCACGAGGCTGAGTGAACCCCGTTCCAGCCCTCAGACCAGTATTAAATTTCATGGCAGAACCGGGAATCAAAATCGGACCTCCGGGAAGACAGCAAATAATTCTAACAGTTACACCAGAAGGTGGAACTTCACCGAAGAACCAGCCTGGCTATCTAGATTTACTTCATTGTAGATAGGTTTAAAGCTTCCCTAAATAATTTCATTTTGGTGTGTCTCTTATCGGCCAGTGAGATGGTAGGCCTACTGTGATTAATGGTGAAACCGATGCACTACACAGTATCGAAGCTTCGTTTTCATCTAAATCTAACCCAGCGTCGTAACCGTCAGCTTTTATTCGAGCACCATGACTGCATTGGGGAGCTGCAGCACGTTCAAAGACAGGTAATTCGAATCCCGACGCTGACAGTGACCATCTTGAGTGCATTCCCCTCTCTCCCACGGCGTTTCCAGACTTCCTCTACGCAAATACTTGGATGGCTGTACATTTGGTGTCGTGCCGGTTGCGACCGTGCCGGATGCGACTCGTGCCGTAAGCGACCCACCAATTTGCCATCGTGCCACTAGCGACCCAAGAACTGATGTATCGGTGGAATCTGGGAATTCCTAACACATCTGTCTCTGGTTAGGTTAGGTTAGGTTAGGCGCCGTAAAAAATGAAGAGCTTATTTCCAAAGTGACGTAAATCCAAAATTGACGGGTTTTCAGTTCTTTCTTTCTTTCTTTCTTTCTTTCTTTCTTTTATAAGCATGTTTATAGGTTCTCTCAACGTATAGCAAAGGTTTTAAGTCGCAATACGTCGTCCATCCCATATTAACAGAGATCTAAGAACTGAGTTTATTTGCAAAGTGATGTACCTCAACCATGGCCTAAATGTAACAATTCGAACGTTGAACAACATCAGTATAACATCAGTTAACACTGTCCAGTACGATGAACGTCAGGTAACATTGTCTCGCGTGTTGAGCAGCATCAGGTAATACTGCACAGTATATTGAACGTCAGGTAACATTGTCTCGCGTGTTGAACAACATCAGGTAATACTAGCCAGTACATTGAACGCCAGGTAACATTGTCTCGCGTGTTGAACGACATCAGGTAATACTACCCAGTACATTGAACGTCAGGTAACATTGCCTCGCGTGTTGAACAGGTAATACTGCCTAGTGTGTTGAAAATCACGTAACATTTTCTCGCATATTGAGCAACATCAGGTAACATTGCACAGCGTGTTGAACAGCATCTGGTAACTTTGCCTCGCGTGTTTGCCGCATGGACAAGTGACTGATAACGAGAGTCACCCTCAAGCTCGGAAGGTCGTGCCTTCGAGATATTCTCTCTAAAGGAAAGGGAAGCACGTGACGAATATTGTGAGGCAAGTCTGCGCGCCAGCTTGTTTTGATGTAGTTCCTAATGGCGGCGGAAATGGAAGTCGCTTTCTCGGGGCTTCAATAACAAGAAATGACGCTCACTATCCAATGACCTCGTGGCGAAGCCGCGATGTGAAGCTGCAGCAAGTCCAGTGATCGGAGGTTTGAATCGCAGTGCTGGCACCGGCTATCTTGTGTTTGTCTTTTCCTCAGGGTTTCTGAAATTCCCCTCAGACAAATGCCGGAATAGTACCTCATTCCAAGTCCCGGGGCACCTACCCCATTACAGAGCCACCACGAAAATACAGGTTTCAGACTAGGTCAACACACACCCAAGTACACGGGCTGATGACCAAGATGTCCGAAGCTCCTAAAATGAATTAATAACATCACTCTCTAATGACGAAGTTGCTAGACACAGGCAACAGGAATACATAACAGTTGTTGTAAAAATTGAAGAGCTTTTTCGCCATCGTGGTCATGTAACTCCATGTCTGATAACCTGTGTCATTGTGCTGGCGGTAGTAGTATGAGTATTTGTTATTGGAGCTAGGATTTTGAAGGAGGTGATCGTTAAGTTAGGAGCCATCCCAGCATTTGCCTCGAGTAGAAATAGGGGAAACCACGGAAAACCACGTCTGGGAGAGCTGAAGTGGGAATCGAAGCCATCTCTTCCCAGCCCTGCTTCACGAGGCTCAGTTTACCGCGTTCCAACCCTCATACCATAATTTAATTTCTTGGCAGAACCGAGAATCAAACCCATTATCCCCGGATCCGGAACCTTAATATGTTCCTCGAGACGAAAGAAGGTGTCAAGAAATCTTTGATCAGGTACAAGTAAACATTACTAAGGCTTGAAAGCGTGTCCCTGCCGAGCAGTGGTAGCTCCTTGATTGGGGAGGGGAGGAGTGGTGAGGGGGGGGGGGGGGGGGGGGGGGGGGAGGGGAGGGGGCGGGGGTTCAGTACTATTTAAACTTGTTAAAATCCCTTCATTAAACGAAAACTGTGCAGACCACGGAAATCAAAATATGCATTTTAACGGAAAATTTCCTACTTTCGGAATGCAATGTTTAGAAAAATTTCAGACACATTGTGAAAGTCTACTTTGTCTGCTGTAACAATTGTTTCTGTAGCTAACATGGAATGTGCAAATAGGTGTTCCTTATTTTGTTCTACAACTTACACGTCAAAGTTTCCCTTTCCCCAAACCATTCCCAATGCTCGCTTTAATGCGCTGTCAATCAACAAATGCCTGTCTTTGTCTCGGCCCTTGTCAATCACTGTTTGGCTACGATCATCGTCCTTCGTCCACTACCTCCTACAACCGAAGCAGTGTCACAGATCAGCTTGCCACGGTGGGTGAGTGGTTATCGTGTCGGTCTACCAACCCTGAGCTTGCAGGTTCTCTCCTGGCCATGGTAAGTGATTTTTGAACGGCGGCAAAAATTACGACACGCATTTCATACGATGTTTGAAGCTAAAAGCTTGTAGTTTAACGTGACCGTTAATCTCGAGATCATGAGCCACGGGTAATATACGATGTTTGACATGTCAAAGAACACATTTGAATTCAGTAGCCCGTGTTCACAATGGCAAAATTAATCTCGGGAGTTTCCGCCAACACAAAGTTCCTCATTTCTCTACTAGAAAGCGCTATAGTGTTCAAGGAGCTTAGATATCTAGCCTCCTTGACTTTCATAGCGCTTCTAGGAACAGCGAAATTCGACATGCAAGCTGCCCACTGGGTGTCAAATAACAAAGCTTGCACCCGGCACCCGAGGCCATACGATATTATTATTATCAGCCAGGTACCCTACTCTTTGCTTATACAGGTTCGTGGGGGTAAATAATAATCAGCTGATTATAGTCTGAAATAATATAACGTTGCCAGAATGACCTTAGCAGAGTGACATCAGCGTCAATATTGCTTCTTTTAGAGGAGGAAGAAGAGATCAAAACAAAATTAGGTAGGCCTATGTGTACAGTACATGCAGCGAAAGAGACTCCAAAGTCCAAACTAATAGTGGTGAGTGATGTTTGTATTGGGTAGTCCCCCCTTGAGCTACCAGTTCACTGGGGGCATTCTCTACCAAATAAATAAATAACATGCACTAAACTAGGCGTACAGAAGGATATTTTAATACACTCATTCATGGACACCAGTTTTTGACCAAACAAAATTTAAGAAATACTCAAGGCTTTCTATTGATCAATTTACAATTGAAAATGATTTAAAGAAAACCCCTACGCCATTCCTTCTCGAAGGTAGGGCGATCTGTCTCCACTCCACATTCAGCATTTGATCTGCTGCTGATAATTTACTTTAGGGAATAGGGTTATCTTGGTCATCAGCCCCGTTTACTTGGGCTTGTGTGTTGGATTTGTCCGATAGCCCGTGTTTCTGTGGTGACTAGTAGAGTAACGATAATTATCAGGGTGAGGAATCGGTGTACAATTTAGGCATTTGCCTGGAGGGTCTGTACAAAACCGGGGAAACATCACACTCAGGATGGTTGCTGTCAGCTCCGGGTCTCAAACCACTGGTCTTTGGGCTTGCTGCAGCTCCCCAACATAATAGAGGTGAGCGATATTTGGTGCACGGCTACGTCGCGTCGCGGGGTATTTTAGCTAACGGTACTGCATAAGACCCTAATTATCTGTACTTCGATCTGTTTTAGTAAAGTAAGATCTCTAAAAGACAATGAAAATTCCAAGATTTGTACGACCGCAGGGATGACAAGAAGGCTTCGTTAGCCAATAGGTTGATAGCAAAATTAGTTTTGTCTCTACAAATAAGGGCTATGAAATCATTAGGCCCGTGTGTTACATGATAACCTGTGTTACCGTGTGTCTGTCCTACATAGCATGTATTAAAATACAGGTGAACACATAAGCACACTTACTACTCTTGCTTATCATTTCACCTCGTTTCAGTGACAAGCAACATCATTGATTAAAATAGCATCAGTTTCTTTTGAAAAATTGCATAATACTGGCTGTATGGAAGCCATGATACTGTTTCCCAAAGAGATGAAAGCTTTATCGTTATTCTTTTGTTCACGAAATGGCCAGCGATCATCGCTGCCGAATTGAAATGGTTTGACGCCAGCGCGTATCGCTGTAGGGAAAACATCCCCATTTGTTTACATCTCTACTTACTGTCGACCAAAATATTATGTGCACTCGAGTTTGAAGGTTGTTTGTGAAGTAACCAACAGACCTACATAAAATCCAATAACATCATCATTTTCATCGTTCTATTTTAAGTTAGTTCATGTAGGTTTGGAATTTTTAATTTATATATTTTTTTTATCGCAGTAGAAACACAAAAAGTGCCCGTATTTAAGCGTGTTTCAACCATGCGTCACTTTTAAGAATTATTATCTCACAAACCAGTCATCAGATCGAATCCAAATTTTAACACAATATACATTGGGATGTTGTATAACTGGTTTATTAATTTCAAAATTTTGTATATTCAAGAACGAAAGTTGTTATCATTTAAGTAAGGTGACTTTTTCTCGGCTCAGGTTGGTTGGAAAATGTAGTTCTTGGATGCGTTGTAATCCTTATACATCAAAAGGTTATGCTGTATGACTGTGAAATACGTAAATTTATTCACTTATTTTATATAGGTTTGTTTTTGTACGGGGAATTAAGACTTGGTTCACCAGCTAGCCGCTCCGGGATGTGCTGTACAGCGTTGCTGATATGGAGCCCATCACTTCCGAGCGAGGCGCGCCATGACGCGTGAAGGAGCCCATCCTGGCAACGTTGTACAGCTTTAACCGGAGCGGCTAACTGGTGAGCCATGTCTTAATTCCCCGTACAAATACAAACCGATATAAAAGAAGTGAATTAATTTACGTATTTCACAATCATACAGCATAACGTTTTGATGTATAAGGATTACAACACAACCAAGAACTACATTTTCCAACCACCCTGAGCCGAGAAAAAGTTACCTTACAAAAATGATAACAACTTTGTTTCTTGGACACACAAAATTTTGAAATTATTAAACCAGTTATACAATATTCCAATGTATATTGCGTTAAAATTTGGAATCGATCTGATGACGGGTTTGTGAGATAATAATTCTTAAATGTGACGCATGGTTGAAACACGCTTAGAAACGGGCACTGTTTGTGTTCCAACTGCGATAAAAAATATTAAAATATAAATTTAAAATTCCAAACCTACATGAACTAACGTAAAATAGAACGACGAAAATGATTATGTTATTGGATTTTATGTAGGTCTATTGGTTACTTCACAAACAACCTTCAAACTCGAGTACACATAATATTTTGGTCGACAGTAGTATAAAACAAAGTCCCCGATTCTTGGATGTTACGGGTAAATTTGAGAACCACTGGATGGATTTCGATGCGGTTTTCACCATTCTGTAAAGGATATCTCGAGGATGGTTTCTGTAGTAAATAATTTATTTATGATCAAAGGAAGCCGAGAAGTAACGAATTCAGTGGAAAAGTCGAAAAGAAACCTGTCGCCCGAACGCTTTGTGAGCTTACGCTGGGCAAACCGTTAAAAATATCTAAATACTATGAGTGTAGGAATTGTTCAGCATGAAAAGTTCTACAAAAAAGTCCGCGAGAGCATATATCTATCTTCAATACATCGCCTACTATAATTGTTTTTACGTTTAAATTTCTTCCAACCATGTCCATTCAACTACTGAGGCGACAGTTTACGAGCTAGCTAAGGGCGAGTCTATCATCCCTGTTACAGCCTAGCTAGCGGGCGGACCTATTGCCCCAGATATAGCCAGCAGCAAACCGTCGAGTCGTGTTGAGTTAAGATTTCTGAGAAGGGTGGTTGTGTTTGGAGTTTCCCTGGAAGTGCAACTCGGGTTTTCTTCATTTCGCCTGTCAAACACAGTCAAGTTAGGATCGGACGGAAGGGGGATTTGAGTTTCATTCACCTCGCCAGTCCTTGGAAAAGTAACTCGCATTTCGCCTGTGAACTTTTCGTTCCACAACATTCACAGTCAATTTAAGATTGGACGGAAGGGGGATTATTTTATATAAAATTATACTGATTGGCGTATAATCTCTACTTAGTATAAAACAAAGTCCCCGATTATTGGATGTCACGGGTAATCTCGAGAACCACTGCAGGGAATTTGATGCGGTTTCACCATTCGGTAAAGGATATCTCGAGGAAGGTTTCTGTAGAAAATAATTTATTTATGATCAAAAGAAGCCAAGCAGTAACGATTTCAGAGAAAAAGTCGAAAAAAATCCTGGCGTTCGTACGCTTTTTAAGCTTACGCTGGACAAACCGTTAAAATATCTATATACTATGATTGTAAGAATTGTTCAGCATGAAAAGTTCTACAAAAACGTACGCGAGAGCACATCTCTATATTCAATATATCGTCCACTATGAGTGTTTTCAGATTGGACGGAAGGGGGATTTGTGTTTCATGCACCTCGTCATTCTTAGATTACGTCTGACAAGAATTTGTTGCACAAGCATCTCCATGATAATATAGTTAATAGTCCAGTCAGTGATTTCAACCCATCATGCCGAGACGTTAAACGGATGTAGATCGTAGTTCATTGACATCGTAAAGAAGCGCTTATCACGTAATGCATTCACAACTGTTCCCGGGCGAAGCCGGACCGGGTTGCTAGTACTTTTTATAAAGCAAAGAAGATCGCCAGCAATGTGCGCCCGGCGATCATCGCCGTAGCAAAACCGTACCTTTAGAATTCAGGTATTAATTGAGGGCTTCACAACTTACATTATTGATGTACTGTAGTTCGGCAGTAGTCATTATCGCTTCGAAAGCAAAAGTTGAGATTGATCTAAACACGGGAGTAAAAGTGATACAGCACTGTATTAATTCGTAGCAGAAATATGTAAATACAGCACTGAGTAAGGTATGTACACCATTTTATCAGCATGTCCATTATATACATATCTATGGTTTAATTCGTTTAGCATAGACCTACCTCCATTAACCGGAAACCTATCTTTAAAGAGTCTCCCAAAAATCCAACCCCTCGTCCTCGTCGTGGGAGATGGGCAACGTAATGAAGTAGGGGATTGCCTATAGGGGTGAAGTACAGTAGGGACTTAGTGTGCCTCAAGACCGCTACGGTAGCTGTGAAGGCCCTAGAGGAACCCTGAAGAAATTACGGCTAACGGGGCTCTGGTGAAACAACTGCTGCCTTGTAGTTTGGAGGTGGTTCTTCAAGGGCTAAGGGAAGAAACCCTGACAGAAAATCAGCCTGGTGCCTCAGGCTTAAGGTGGTAGCCCCTCCAAGGTACTCGGAGGCAGTGGGTTAATCACTCGCTTCTCTTAAATAAACTGATTACTGAAACTGAAGCGAAATTACAAAACCGGACGGGTAACCTGATCACGACTTTTGGCATGAAGAGGACTACGAAAATCGGTTTCTAGAATGTGAGGACCTTGATGGAGAAAACCAGACTGAAACATGTGACACGGGAGATGAAAAACTATGGGCTGGATATCCTAGGATTGAGTGAGGTGAGGTGGCCAGGATTTGGTGAAATACAGACAACAGATGGAATTACATTTCTCTATTCTGGGGGCGATGATGAAGAACACAGGGATGGAGTGGGGTTGCTGCTCAACAGAAATGCAAAGAGAAGCCTTATGGAGTGGAGGCCAATTTCTAGTAGGCTCATGTTTGCTAGGTTCAAGACAAAGATCAGGAATGTGATCATCATCCAATGCTATGCGCCTACAGAACAATCGGAGCCAGAGAAAAAGGAAGAATTCTACCAAATGCTGCGAGATGCCACAAGACAAACAAGTAAGAAGGACATTCTCATTATTTTGGGAGACTTCAACGCGAAGGTGGGCTCAAACAATGAGGGGTTGGAGCAGATCATGGGCAAACATGGCCTTGGTGAGATGAATGACAATGGGGAGAAATTTACGGAATACTGTGCCAGTCAGGATTTGGTGATGGGTGGTACGGTGTTTCCTCATAGGCGCTGCCACAAAGTCACCTGGGTGTCTCCTGATAAAGTCACAGAAAATCAAATTGATCACATCGCGGTGAGCAGGAGGTTCAGAAGAAGCTTGGAAGATGTTAGGAACAAGAGAGGAGCGGACGTTGGTAGTGACCATCATCTTGTGGTTGCCAACTTCCGCATGAAGATCGTGGCAGTCCGTCGAAAGTTTAACACTCGGCACAACAAATTTGATGTGGGCAAGCTTAAGAACCAGCAGAGATTGGACCAATTTGAACTGTAGCTCAGAAATAAATTCCAGGTGTTGGACTCCGAGACAGAGAAGGATGTGGAGACTGTGTGGAGCGAGGTAAAGAATATCTTCGTGGAAACCAGTGAGATGCAGCTCGGGTACAAGAACTACCTGCAGAAAGAATGGATATCCGATCAGACCTGGGACAAAATAAATTATAGGAAGGAGATTAAGTCCAAGCTTAACACCTGCAAGACTAGGCAGCAGAAGGTTCTCACACAAGCAAAATATTCAACAGCAAACAGGGAGGTAAAGAAGAGTGTGCGGAAGGATCATAGGAGGTGGATTGATGAGCAGGCGGAGAAAGCAGAATAAGCGGCAAGAAGGGGGGACGTTAAGGAGCTCTATGGCATCACAAAGATGCTGTCGAAGAAAGGTTTTAATAAAACTAGGCCTGTGAAGAGCAAGACAGGCGAGATCCTCACGACGTGTGAACAGCAGCTGAGTAGATGGAGAGAACACTTCGCGGAGGTTCTTAATAGAGGACCAGAAAGTAACCAGCGAGGAGAAGATGAAGAGGAAGCAGAAAGTGACCCAATCATCAGCCTTGACTCCCCAACTCGGGGAGAAATACGGACAGCGTTGAAGCAGATGAAGTGCGGGAAGGCTCCAGGTCTGGGTAATACCCCAGCGGAAGTACTGAAAGCAGACCTGGATATTACGATCAATCTGCTGCACCCGCTGATGGAGAAGATCTGGAAGGAGGAGAAAATACCAACCGACTGGAAGAAGGGGTTGATAGTCAAGTTACCGAAGAAAGGGGACACCACAAACTGTAACAACTGGAGGGGTATCACCTTGCTGTCCATTCCAAGCAAAGTGCTGGCGAGAGTCATCCTGAATCGTATAAAGGACTGTGTAGAAAAAAGGCTTCGGAAGGAACAGGCTGGATTTCGACAACATCGCAGCTGTGTGGATCTCATCAACACCCTCCGAATCATCCTGGAGCAGAGTGTGGAGTGGCGGAATACCCTTTACCTCACATTTGTTGACTTCGAGAAAGCCTTCGACTCCGTAAATCAATCACAATATACAATTCCAACTAAGATCATCAGAATAATGGAAGAGATGTACGAAGGGTATGAGTGCCAGGTCCTTCACGAAGGCAAATTAACAGAAAAGATAATTGTCAGTTCCGGAGTGAGACAGGGGTGTGTCCTTTCCCTCTCTCTGTTCCCGTTGGTCCTGGATAGTGTGATGAAGAAGGTAATGGGAGGACGGAAGAGTGGTATTCAATGGGGTATAAATGACAGGCTTGAAGATCTGGATTTCGCAGACGACATTTGTCTTATGGCACAACGGTACCGAGACATAGAAGATAAGCTGGGGAGGTTGCAGAGAGAAGCAGAACGTGCAGGACTGATGATCAACACCAACAAGACCAAAGAGATGAGGATAAATTCTGACGTCACGACTGGCTTGACAGCCAACGGAAAGGAAATTGAGCGAGTTGAGTCCTTCCTCTACTTTGGAAGTATAGTCACAAATGATGGGAGAGCAGAGGAAGATGTTCGAAGCCGTATCAGGAAGGCAAATGGTGCCTTTGTCCAGCTCTACCCCAACTGGAGAAACAGAAACATTTCCAGGAAGACCAAGCTCCGCCTTTTCAATAGCAACGTAAAGTCGATTCTTCTATACGGCTGTGAAACATAGAAAGTCACAAAACCGATCAACAAACAGCTACAGGTGTTCATTAACAGATGCCTGCGTCGCATCATGAATGTGAGGTGGCCGGACATAATCTCAAATGAAGATCTTTGGAACATCACCAATCAACAACCGATTAGCATCAGGATCAAGAAGAGGAAATGGCGCTGGATTGGTCACACACTAAGGAAGCCGGACGGAGCTGTTGAGAGGGTGGCGCTAGACTGGAATCCTCAAGGCGCCAGGAAGCGAGATCGTCCAAAGAACACTTGGAAGAGGACGATCGAAAATGAAATTGCAGAGGTGGACAAGAACTGGAGTCAAGTGAAAAGAATGGGCAGGAACCGTACTGCGTGGAGAAATTTCGCCAAGGTCCTATGCTCCGGAAGGAGCGGCAGGAATTAAGTAAGTAAGTTAAGTAAGTATCTTTAACGAGTCCCTTCGATTCCGCTGAAGGCAGGTTCTACTGTACATCAATGATCACATTTGTAAGGTAACAACACTGGGAACCTGATTTGAAAATTACTGTACGTATAGACGGTAACGCAAAAGGTGAATCCCACGAAGCTAGTGTCAATAAGGTGAGCACGAAAACAAAAGCCCATAAGTCAAGAACCGCAATAATTGGAGAATGTAATAAACACAACACTTGTGATTTTGTAGTATTTCGAACGACCTTCTACGGAAGATAATAATAGTGTAATTGATTTCACGTCCCTTTTAACTACTGCAGCTTTAAACGGAAGACTGAACGGCTTTCAATAGAAGACATTTTGAAAATCATAATTTAAATCTTTCTTCAACAATTCTCCTCCCAGGACCACAAAAGTACGGAGCCAGTAAAAGTGGATTTTTAGGTTTTTGTTCCGACGCTCCTCCATTATCCTTGTGAACTCAAAACTTGAAAAATCTCTAGTTGCACGTATACAACGCTTTCGCTCTACCAGGATGGTTGAGAGCAAATACCGTACGGATTATGTTACAAGCCAGTGCACGGTTCGTTGGCAGACGGAGTGTCGCCTTATTATCCTCGCAAGGTCACGCAACCCTCTGCTTTGTTTAAAGGTAGCCTACTTGGGACTCAATTTTCAATTTGCCACTAATCGTAACCAAAACGTATGTCACATTTATAGATACTGTATATTTGATAGAACATATGTCAATTTAAGCTAAATATCATCAATAATTTTTCAGTTATAACCTCGTTTGTGTTTGAGACAGTTGTGGTACAGACACATTTCAAAATATCCCCTGCGGTTTACAAATTTTCTTATACGTTTGAAAATTTGTGAAATAAATCCTCGCGACAATAAAATTCAAGAAAACACAAGAATGGGATTTTAATAATAAATTGTATTGCAGCCAATGGCCGTAAATTACATTAATAAATACATACAGTACATTATAGAAAGCTTTCCAGTCGATCAACACAAATGTACATAAAAGCGTAGTATTTTGTGATAAATATCTCATGTAATATTTCCTTCTGGGTGTTTAAATACTTGTTTCCCGCCTAATGTAATTGGGCACAATTTGTGTTGACCGACTGGGAAGCTACTAGGCAACTCTGACAATAGCTTATAATACGGTATTTCAATATTAATAAATAGGCCTACAAGAGGGATTGCCTACGGTGTGCATGTTCAATCTTCACAAAATCTAGTCAATGAAAACTGCATTTATCACACTCAAGAGCGTGATATCGACCACAATTGTTGCCACAGAGTTTACACACACATTGATTACCAACACAATGGCATTTCTCTATAGTACATATCTTGTGGTGGAACCCGTGGACCGCAAAACGTATTTACAGTATGTCTGAGACTCTATCAATTCCCTGATGAGCATGGTGTCTGTGCAGTAGAAATCTGCCCATATATTTTCCCTTTTCTTTTTCGGATCTTTCAGGAGGTTCTCACAGGCCCATGTATTTGGTATGGATAAATTATGTCGAATACCTTCAATAGCAAAGGACTCTCGAGCCAATAGCCGTTTAAGCTGTGAAGGGGTGAATTTTGAATGCCACACCGCTCTCTTTAAGAAAGTGGCTTGGACTCTTTCAGTGTCTGTGTGATTCTTTTAGTGAGGCAGTCCCAGAGAAGTTCTATATCCTGGCGAGATTTTAAGTTGGGAAAGTTTCATCACTGGCATTACTTAGAAATAGTTGACTCATATTTTTGATCCCTTGAATTGCTACTATAACAGATGAAGTCATTTGTGAAATATGGTCCGTAAATATTTTTCCATTCAACTGCAGAGTTAATCCCAATTCTTGAATGTTGAGACCAGTCCTAAATGTTCATTTCCACAGTGAAGCCTGTCTGTCTTCCTCCGTTTCTGAAAGTCATCATCACTGTTTTTGTTCTATTGCTATAGCTCGCTTTTATTTGCTCAGTTTATTGTCGCTTAAAGGCTGCTTTGAAGACTGTCCATGGACGTTGTTGTAAATATCATATCATCGGCGTATGCATAGAATTTTATGCTCTCTGTTTCAATGGCTTTCGGAATTCCGAGGTGGCAATTATTACTAAAAGATTTCATCTTGGAGTAACCCGTTTGTTTGTTGTAGTGGTTTGGAGAATGTCGTCGCATCATCAATCTGGATGTAGTTTTTCCCTAAAATGTTTTTGAGTAGTCTCGTGGCTTGAGACTTCTTCCATCTTTTCAATAAGTAATGTCCTGATGAGATCGATCGCCTTAGTATCTACATAAAGATGACGTGGATTAGATGTCCTCTTTTAGGCACTTTATTGCTTGTAAAGTAGATCTTCCACATCGTTTGTTGTTTTTGATTAATTTAGGGGCTTTGCAACATCGTGGTCATGTAGACCCGTGTATTTGGGTGTGTGTAGAATTATTATGATAACCTGTGTTACTGTAATGGCTGTATTAGTGTGTGTTTGTAATTCAGATGAGGATTGCGAGGAGGCAGCCGTGGCCTTAATATACGAACCATCCCGGCATTCGCCTGGAGTAGAAGTGGGAAACAACGGAAAACCACTTCCAGGATGGCTGAGATGGGAATCGAATCCACCTATTCTCAGTTTTGCCTCACGAGCCTGAATGTACCCCGTTCCAGCCCTGAAACCAGAATTAAATTTCTTAGCAGAGCCGGGAATCAAACCCGGGCCTTCGTGGTGACAGCCAAGAGTGCCACCACGCAACTAGGTGGACTAGTCAACACCCATTTAAGATTGTTGTGTATTTCATGACTCGTTTGTTTGCTATTATTGCGTCATGAAGTGAAGATATTGCTGAAGAAATCAAAAACTATAATTAAATTCCTTTGCTATGTGACATAGAAGCTACATACCAAATGTCATATATAATACATTGGGTCAGTTTTGGCCTGCATGGAGTAATTCATGGCTCTAAAAATTAAGTTATGTGAGAAAAATGAGTTTATATTCTTAACATAAAAATATTTTCATAATGACCTTTCCAATCCTCTTAAAATTCATCTTCACCATACCTTCTACCTTCCTCCTGACTTTCTCTCTGTACACCTTGAAGATTTTTAGTTCTTTTCTGGCTGTTCTTCTTCTGTCAGTTGTCAAATATTTTACTGCCAATTTTCTTGTTTAATCTCTATGTGTGGAATGTTAGGTGGGTGTTAGATGAATTATTTCATCTTTAGAGCCACTTCTAGTTTCTCTGTGGCACTACACCCCAAGTTGTATTCTCACGAGGGCTGGAATTGTGTACACTCAGCCTCGCGAAGCAAAACTGAGAAGAGACGGGTTCAATTCCTACCTCATCCTTCCTGGAAGATTCTTTTCCCCGTGGTTTCCCACTTCCACTCCAGGAAAATGCAGGGATGGTACCTAACGTACGGCCATGGCTGCTTCCTACCTCAATCACAAATACACATACTAGTACAGACATCACAGTGCCACAGGTTATCAGACTAATTCCACACACACCCATGTACAAGGGGGATACATGGCCACGATGTCGCAAAGGCCCTAAAAGAATTAACAACTTAACAACTGTATTATGCAAGTCATTTGTTTGTCTCAAAGATCTATTTTGGCAACGTTCTGTCAAGACCAGCCTCAAATATACTGCTACGATTTTCAGCAGCATTCAAGTTGTGAACTGAACATACACACATCAAAAAAAGTTTTGCATCACCTCGGTTCCCAGATCTCCGGCATATAGACGTTGACTGTGTATATTGTATCAAAGATACAGTCCCTTTGACTGTTCATAGATGTCACTAAAACTGCTCAAAGATGTAAACAACCATGCATGAGCAGGGCCTATTAGACGGAGGGGGTACGACAGCCGATCAGTTCCAGTCATTCCACCAGGACGAAGGTACGCTGCTCATGTTGTCTGTAGTTCTACCATGCCTAGAAGGTCAATACCGCAGTTCGATCGCGTCCGCATTGTTACTTTGTGTCAAGAAGGGCTCTCAACAAGGGAAGTTTCCAGGCGTCTCAGAGTGAACCAAAGCGATGTTGTTCGGACATGGAGGAGGTACAGAGATACAGGAACTGTCGATGACAGGCCTCGCTCAGGCCGCCCAAGGGCTACTACTGTAGTGGATGACCGCTACTTTCGGATTGCCGCTCGGAGGAACCCTGACAGCAATGCCACCATGTTGAATAATGCGTTTCGTTCAGCCACAGGACGTCGTGTTTCAACTCAAACTGTGCGCAATAGGCTGCATGATGCGCAACTTCACTCCCGACGTCCATGGCGAGGTCCAGCTTTGCAACCCCGACACCATGCAGCGCGGTACAGATGGGCCCAACAACATGCTGAATGGACCCCACAGAATTGGCATCACGTTCTCTTCACCGATGAGTGTCGCATATGCCTTCAACCAGACAATCGTCGGAGACGTGTTTGGAGGCACCCTGGTCAGGCTGAACGTCTTAGACACACTGTCCAGCGAGTGCAGCAAGGTGGTGGTTCCCTGATGTTTTGGGGTGGCATTATGTGGGGCCGACGTACGCCACTGGTGGTCATGGAAGGCTCCGAAACGGCTTTACGATACCTGAATGACATCCTCCGACCCATAGTGCACCCATATCGGCAGAATATTGGAGAGGCATTTGTCTTCATGGACGAGAATTCTCGACCTCATCGTGCACATCTTGTGAATGCGTTCCTTCAAGATAACGACATCGCTCGACTACAGTGGCCAGCATGTTCGCCAGACATGAACCCTATCGAACATGCCTGGGATATGTTGAAAAGGGCTGTTTATGGACGTCTTGACCCACCAACCACTCTGAGAGATTTACGCCGAATTGTCGTTGAGGAGTGGGACAATTTGGACCAACAGTGTCTTGATGAACTTGTGGATAGTATGCCACGACGAATACAGGCATGCATCAATGCAAGAGGACGTGCTACTGGGTATTAGAGGTAGTGGTGTGTACTGCAATCTGGACCACAAATGCTGAAAGTCTAGCTGTATGATGGTACAACATGCAATGTGTGGGTCTCATGAGCAATAAAACGAGCTGAAATGTTGTTTGTGTTGATCTCTATTCCCTTTGTATTTAAAGGTTCCGGAACTCTTGGAACCGAGGTGATGCAAAACTTTTTTTGATGTGTGTATTTTAGTGGGTTTGAGGGGATATTCCAGTTGTGAGACCCGTGTAGAAGCACCTTGATCCAGGCCTTCGAAGGCATTTCTCATGTTTAGGATCTTTATCTGTGAAGTGGTAGTGGTAAAATGTGGCATATTGTATATTTAATTTTGTCTAATAAAGGAATATTTATACAAATTGCTCACCTGTGGTAAATAGTAGGTTTGACAATATTTGCATGTTTTTGAGGAAGGAAGCTGGTAGTTTCACGTGACCGTTAATCGTGCAATCGGGCCACGGGACCTTCATTTTACATGAAATCCGAACCACAGGACATGGCATTTCACTTCGAAACTGTCACATGCATTGACCGGGAATCGAACCCGGTCCACCTTGGTGAGAGACAGACAACTTGACCACTGCTTCACCACGCAACTTCGCATGTTTTTACTTAAAGATCAAATTCTACTAAGTGTAATACCGTAACTTCACATTTCTATTCTTCCGCCAAACCCTTCAAACCAAACCCCAGACTTTTGAAAAAAGGCTTTATATTCTTCTTTCTACATTTGCACATCTGGTCCATGTGCCGGTATTGCTTCCTTTGAAAGATTTAGGTAAGCTTCAGGCCCAGGCCACATTTTCCCACATAACAACGAGTTGAGTAGACAAGCAAATGGCACTGCAGAACCACATAAAATAGCTGAAACTCCGTTAATAATGGTCAAACTGGAATAAAATCAATTTTGTTGAATATTTAGGACGTTAGTGTTTTATTTTATTTTTAATTTAGTCGATTTACCCTCTAGGTTGGTGTTTCCCACGGACTCAGCGAGGGAACTCACCACTACCGCTGCTACGGGCAATGTCCTGGAGCTTGGAACACTTGGTCGGGGTGGATACAACTGGGGAGGTGTGATCAGCACTTAGCCCAGGCGGCCTCACCTGCTAAGCGAACAGGGTCCTCATGAGGGATTGAAAGGGAGGGGGAAGATTGGGATGGATAGGCAAGGAAGAGGGAAGGAGGCGGCCGTGGCCTTGCAGGAGGTACTGTCCCCGTATATTCTAGAGGCGGTCTGTTGGATATCCGAAGCACCAGCTGGATTCGTAGACCCTGACTGCTCCGGCGCAAAATACTAGTCAAGGATCTACGTCCAACTAGACCCTCGCGAATATACGTGGCGGAAATTACAATACCACTGTGAATTACATGAAAAATACACTTAGCTCGCAGTAAAACACCTACCTTATTCTCGGGGATCTCGTGGTCAGCCTCTCTGGACCTAAAATGGGTTTCACAGTTGCATCTCCTTATATCTAAAATGAATCATGACGACACGGCTTCTAATAAAACTAAACGATTTAATAACAAAATGTAAACTAGGGCTAAACATTCACACAACAAAATAAAATAACACACTCCCATTCGCTCATCTCTACACTCACGCCACTGATAAAACTGCGTTTTATGAACATTATGACAAAATTTGGTGTAGCTTGTGTCCATACATCAAGCTGTACAACATTTTCACACCTCTGTGTATTTACATTCTTCTGGCACGCTCCCAAGCACATATGGGCGCTCGGTGCACGCGACCCTCGCCACGTGTCCGATAACATAACATTTACCGCAGCATTCCCAGTCTGGCTGGTTTAAAAAAGAAAGAACGCGAGCCGTGCGGTTCGCAACAACTCTCCCCATTTGTGCGGCCTGGCCGAGCTACGGCCTTGGCTAGAAACGAGTTTTAAAGAAGTCCTCGCTATTCCCGCCTGGTCCACAAATGTGCTCTCCATAACAATAAAAGCTGTGTTAAAATGGAGCAGATTCACGTCAGACAAATACGTGAACTGTACGCAAATCCTACATGCTACTGACATAAAACTTCTATACACACTAACATTCACACTCTCGCATTGTGACGTCCCAATGGAGTTCATTTCATTCGCACTGAACAAGAAACAAACCACATACAGTCACATACTCATTCATACTCTAACCTCTACGTTAAACAAACTATAAACTTCCTATTCCTAACATGTTATACACTCGATTGGCAAATAATAAAGATGAACACTAAATGAATTTATGTTCGACCCTCACTATTATGTGTCAGATAACTGTATCATAATGATGGTCATTATAACACTGTTTTCCATTATGATACAGTTTCTCCAGCCAATCAGAGCTCATTCATTGACCAATTAGGTAACGATAACTTCGCGCATGCGCTCAAAATCCAACATGTCGGACATAAACACAACATCGAACTATAATAAATTACCGACATGGAATACCCACCGTCCATATGTTCGCGTAAATAAACTGGCGAATATGAGACAAGAAATAGCACTGTACCTTAAAATCACCAACACTAATTTCTACACAGCGCATTGTCTTCAAATGACTGCGGTGACAATATTACTGAGGGACGGCTGATGTAAACATATGGCTGCATATGGCATTGCAAGCCCACAGAGCGCATGCGTCGGTCGTTCAAAGCTCTTGAAAGACAAAGATATAACACCCAACGCTCGCTCTGCGATCACAACATTCCCGTAGCTGACTCTCAACAGATATTTATGAATATTTATGTTAAAACATATAATAAAGTTATAATTATCGTCGAACATAAACAGTCGTATGCAACTCGCCTATAATGGTAATTAAGACACTCGTATGGAAATTATAAAACTCGCATACGCTCGTTTTATAAAAAATACTCGTGTCTTAATTATAGCCATTATAGGCTCGTTGCATAATGTACTATTATAATGACGCTTATAGCACCAGCTATAGTCCTTTCAAAGTAATAGCGTCTAAATATACTCGAGCCTGTGCTCGTGACCTAGCAGTTATGTCAAATTCAGTGAACTGTGATCCTTTATATCTTCTACATCACCAGAAATAACCACCACCAGTCTCTCCTCTCTGATCTGGTGTCAAAATAGTTTTAAATACATTCGACCACTTAAGGTGAAACATATACCGTTACATGTTTGGGTTTAATAATCTCGATAAAAGTATAGCATAACAGCTGTCATCATCAATTTCCCGGTCCAATTTCAACCGTGACCCTTCCTGTCCTCTCTAAATACCAGGTCGTGTATAACAAAATAAGGAGTACTCTCTACTCACACTTTAATGCCATGCCAATCCTAGTCATGCTCACGCAATGACTGTACTATAAAATGCGGAACACACCTTCGCAATAACCTCGTATGCCAACTGCTTACGGAAATACATAAAAAACCACTATCAAAGGGTTATCAACTCCACTTCTTTCAACCTGGCATTCCTTACAAAAGGGCATAATTCCTCAGCGTTGTCACCACAATCGCTGGTCCCATGAACAATAACAACAATTGTTAAATTATTAATTTATACATCTTAACGACCTCTGGAATTTACGATACTGACCTCCTCACTTAATACTCTTGAAACGATACTCTGATAAGTATAAACTGTCGTGCATACATCTAATAAAAATACTACATCTCATCTTCACACATCTGAGTTCAACTTTAATCGAGGAAGGAATATTATGTCTACAACGTGAAATGATATTACTCCTCGTAAATATTTAATCACAACATCATATCTGTGTGTTTGTCCAACAAGAATCTATCACGACGAGGATATCGAACGATAACTACCCTAACGTCGGATGATAATTAATCTTCCAAGAAGATTCTAACTTCCAATAGATTAATTGACTGAAAGTTCATAGCTCTCTTCAATAAAAACATACAGTTAGTCATATTCGTATTCTCTTCATTCAGAACGAATGTCTATGAGTTCTGACGATAACAATCGTGTCCACGTTAAATGTTTCTTTTCCACAATGTGACAGGATATTTCACAATATATCACTACCAAGATCTTCTTTCTTGACGTTTCTTCTCGACAAATAAAATGCCCAAATTAAACTAATAAAAATTAATTTAATGGGTAACATAGACGAAAATGTCTTTCACCTGCATTCAGAATGAATACAAGAACGTCGAAAATAAATTACTGTTCCTCAAAGGAAATGACAAAAGCTTGTTCCTCGAACAAGTAAGTAATCTCAGTTCAGAAACTGGATTCCTAACAAACGAAGTTAATAGTGTCGCAAGACGATCACTATAATAAATTTCGAAGAATAAAAATGCTATACATGGAGTACATAAATACTGCATCGAAAAATGGATAAAGGATTTGCTCAGAAAATGTCACTACAAGCTCTAACTACAAGGTTAGTGAACACTGCTACCTGGTCTCGAAGTCTAGAAGATCAAGATAGAGTATAACAAAATACTCGGATGTTACATCTCCCAAAGATCTGGGCTGGATCCTAGCTCGTCTCCACGAACTCGTGACCTCAGGAAAGGAACGAATTCCCCCACTGGAAACAGCAAGCTCCGACCGGAATCGAACTGCGGGCCTTCAATCATCATCTTCCTTGTGACCGGGATAACCCTGGACCTCTTGATAATCTTGATGTTTCTTCTATCTCCGTCACAGCACAGTCTCATCATAACAATGAGTAGCGTCGAAAGTTCTGCTTTCCACTTCAAAAGGCATTTGAAGAGAAAGTCTTGGACCTCACTCGTATAACGAACATTCATGTAGATGGAATCTGAACATCGTTCTGTAGTCTCAGATGTTAATGTTGAGCTCATGCTAGATAAGAATGCACTAGAATAGAGTTGTGCATCAAGTCTCATGATCGCTCACTATGTAGACATTCACGAACAGTCTCCTCTAACGAAGCTCCATCGTTGACTATATTGCTTCTATCTGCTTATACTCCTGGCACACATAATAATTTAGTCCATAATAATCTTCATAATAGTAGACTGAATATTGTTCTTCACTATGGAATACATCTCCATCCTAAGTGTTGTAATACAGTTCCACACAAGCAATATTAATACACACTCGTACTCACTAGTGGCTGTTGCCTGAGCTGCAGTCGCTCGGACAAAGTGCCTTATCGCGCTGGAAAAAAACACTTTTCTCGCGCTTCACAAAACTGCTTATAATTGCTGAAATACTTCTCTCAAACTTCTGAACGTTTGTAATATACAATATCTGCTAGTCAGCTACAATATGTAGTTGAAATAAATTCTCTGAAGCCGATCAGACCGAAGTGATTGCGGTATATGTGATCCTCGCAACTTCACCTAGATTCAAGGCGCGGTCGTCTCCTAATTCCGCTCTTGCTTAAGCCTTGTCTCCACGAGTCACCTTCTACTAGCTCGGTGAAACACTCGGAACTCCTTTCTCTTCCAATCGCACACGACTGACTTCTCCGACGTTCAGATACACAAGAGCCCCCGTGCTTGGCGTCTCCCCTCCAAGTCTACCGAGTTTAGCCGCCTTCTTGTGTTCCCTTTCAAATTCGCGCGGGCTCTAGCAAATCGCTTATTTCTTCCCATAGCGACCTGCTATTGACTTAAAAAATATTTCCAATATTTTATTATCATATTCTTCTCTTTTCCAATATATAAATTCACTCTCAAAGGGCTTAAATGAATTAAATATCCATAAAAATTTAGTTGCTGGAACTCCCGTCTTCTCTAAAACTTCTTCATATTGGCTGAAATCTCATATCCAATGGGATAATTTATAACAATATTTAAACAAATCCTGGGAATATTCGCTGTTGCTAGGTCGATTCCAAGCTTCTAGAAACTTCCATTGCGCAATACAATCACGTGACGGAATTTCCCTCCTTGCTCGACGTCGCCTCACGACTGGTTTCTGCCAAGTTCCAGCCATCATATTCCTTGGTTAAATGTTATCATGGGCTTCGAAAAAAAATGTATTATTCCCATTTTCATCCCTTATAATTCATTTTACGGGGGCAGTACCATCCCGGCATTTGCCCGAAGACGAAGTGGGAAACCACGGAAAACCATTTCGAGGATGGCTGAGGTGGGAATTGAACCCTCTCTATTCATTTGGATCACCCGAGGCTGAGTAGACCCCGTTCCAGTCCTCATACCACTTTTCAAATTTCTTGGCAGAGCCGGGGATCGAACCCAGGACCTCCGGGGTGGCAGCTAACAGTGCTGACCACTACGCTACGGAGGCGACCCAGCTTAAGTAAGAAATGGGAAATGGCACCAATCATCCATTTTCTGGAATAAATGTGTCCACTGTCCCCTTAATATGACTCATGAGACACAATATGACTACATAGACTGCTCAATAGTACAGGGACAGATGACCTCGCTGTTCCACCCCTTAAAGCACAATTACTAACTGGTCAATAGTAATTAAACGCAGTCACAGATTGTTCGCTTCCGACGTGTATTTGCACCGTAGTTTTGTTGTTAATTCTTTTAGGGGCTTTGAGACGTCGTTGTCATGTAGTCCCGTGTACTTTAGTGTGTGTAGAATTTTTCTGATAACCTGTGGCCGTGGCTTGATGTTATGTATCATCCCGGCATTTGCCTGGAGAAGAAGTGGGAAACCACGGAATACTATAATCGTGACTGTCAACGGATCCCCATTCGGCGTTCTTTCATCCCCATAAACCTGCCGCTTGGTATATTCTTTGGAATACACGGTAAGATAGAGTAAGTTTTGCTTCTCTTTGCTTTACTGTAGTTCATCCCTTCCTTTTTCTCAAACACCAACAGTGATCTCCTGATTTCTCTTTGTTGGTATATGTCTCTCATATTACCTGTAAGTCTGTTCTAGATATATATCTTCCATGACCCACCCAGCGTCATCTAGCAGCGAATCTCTGAAGTTCCTCAATTCTTCCCTGTACAAGAGACTTCCTTATCAATCTAGCCACCAGATCTCGTCACCATCGCCAGCTATCATCTCCGTGATCAAGAGAACTTCGTCTACTTTTTCACCCTCCAGGCTGCGCTAGTGACTCCTACTATCAACTCTTCGAAGACCATTTCATCAAGAAGATTTTTATAACTTTAAAGTTGGCTATTCTTATATGTATTCCTTTTGTCTCCTACCCCCACTCTTTTTCCCTTCCCTGGTCCCTCCGCGCTCCGTTGAGCGTGTCTCGCTTGTACGTCGAAAGTCAACCCAGTCAGTTAGAGATTAACTAAAGCTCGCCTCCTCAACTTTAGAGGCAAACTTTTAAATTCGACGCCATGTTCGAATTTTAGAACCAACCGTCAACAGCAACATCGCCTTCTTCATGAAGCAAATATAAGTACCGACTTCATGTTTTAACCTCATTCTCATCGCTTTTAAAAGGCTCAATGCTTTTATTTGGATTTTATAGACAGTGAAAGTTGCTATGTGAAAATAACTGATTTCTAGAGATCTTCTTGATCAAACATAAACTATCAAGTCTAACTTTCAATATGAAAGATTTTCTGAGATGTTATCTCACATCGAGGGATTTTTCCAAAATACCCACTGTCTATATAATCTAGCTTTCCTTCGAGGGATTCTCTACCCAATTTAAACAAGTCATCATTGCCGTGGAACCTTCCAGAACCTGCACTCTATCTACCAGTTACACTGTCATGTACTTTCCACTCACATATGGGAATACTTTTTCAAACTAAGGAATCTTCCTTATGAACTGCTAATCAATATCTAATTTTTCTTCCTCCGTTGGGATTTTTCTGGTGCATTCAACTATAACCTACCGGTTTCTCAAGCAATAGACTCTCGCTAATCTAGTGTAACTAGTTATTTTCCACCATTGCAATAACTTTCCTTGCTATGAACGTTTTGCGCTACTACAGTGAACTCTTCAACTATATCAACAGACTATAGTGAAAACAGTGCCTGTTCTACTTTTCATCCGCGTCGCGCTCGTCCGAGTACAATAAATACGGCCATGAACACTTTTCCACAATCCCATTTGATCTTTCCCAAACCTTTTACTAACAAACCAAAATAATAAAATTGTTATTTTAGGTCTTTTTTCAATGAGGTGTCACTCTACATAAGTGCCCTCCCTTATTTGCTCCATGTATAACGAAGTAATGTCTGTAAAACTTCGTGTCTAGTACACGCCTTAAATTATATTGTTTCTCCCTTCTAATGAGGGAATCCAATTCTTTCTACTCAAAAGTGAGTTATCTCTAGGTTTCACGAAAGGGAAACTTGCCCCATTTTTCTCGTGATCCCTACTTAAACACAGGAGCTCTAGAAACTTCCTTTCAATTGTTCTCTTCAGGTTTCACAATAAGTGACCTGCCCTATTTGCATATCTCCTATGTATAATCATTAAGCGTATTTCTGTATCAATACAAGAAGTTATAGAAACTTCTATTTCATTTCTTCCTGTTTTTGTTGTTGTTGCTTTCGAAGTTGTTATTATTTCTAAGATACTTATCTAGAAATCCTTAAAGTACACACCATGTACTTGATTTATTGTTTAACTTTAATTACGTCAGTTATCTTTAAATTTTTCATTTATTCATCTTAGCCATTTCAAAATCTTACGAAGATTTTAAAGCATATAAAAGGTTTAAAACCAAAAGAGTTATCAATTGCCTGGCGCAAGATTTAGATGTTTTCGGAGGTCTGCGACCCCAATTATTTATAAAAATCAAAATTATATATTTGTTACAAAAACTACTTCCTTTTACATTGTTAAATAAATTAAAGATTTGTTTTTTGCTTTATCATTTCCCTAACATAACGGTTAGGCAAGATCCTGTCTTCCTTGATTCTTCCTATTTAATAAAAATAAATCTATTGATAGGGTTTTCACCACTTGCTGCATTTGAGCAAGAACTCTTAGTTGGTAACTTAGTAACGTCTCTCTTAGCTTTAATAGCTAATTCTAACTGGCCAGTAAGGCAAGCATAGCTCGCTACGCCAGCTTCCTGCTTGTGGAGATTCTCTCTAACACTTATGGTTGGTTTTTCAAAATATAAGTGTTTCTCATTGTCTAAACTTTTAGTCGGCGCCTTGCTGGGTAAAAGCTTAGCCATTTCTAAATGCAACTATTGGTACACTTACCAAAATTATTCCCAAAGGTATAATTGCTTTATGCCTATCCTTCTTGGAAGCATTTGGTCGCTCTTTAGAAATTCTACAATTTCAAAAACTAAAATATCAAAGCTGATTCAAATTATTTGCACTCTTCAAATTAGCTGTTTAGAAACAAACTCCTTTGAACAGATACACAATAAATCTGTTACTCTTTGTCTTGCCAGACCACCACCCTTCCCCATAGTAGGCATATGTATGCTTGAGAGAGAATACGCTACAGCAACTTTCTTGCAAACAACCCAAGTTCCAGCTGCGTTTCCCGTTAGCTTTGCCCAGGTCCCTACCCACTTTAGGTATCGGAGAGCGGATTTGCAGTGGTAGCTGCCTTTGAGTATACTTAAAGTTAAAATTATAACTTCTGTTGGACTCTCATCCTATTTTCCATCCTTTTTCTCTAGTCCGAAACCCACTTCTTTTTCTTTATCATCTTCCCTTGGGGGATAGGTTATTCCCAAGCTAATAATCTACCCAAAATTTGGTCCCAGAAACCCGGGAGAGTCCATTTATTACATTTTCTATTTGTCAAGGGTTATTTGACAATATTTTGCAAATCATTAATATCCTCTTTGAATTTTTCAGCTATAACTACACCATGCAAAGCCTGTGAAGTGGAAAGAGGCCGCTCCTGTCTCTTTTGGTGTGTCCCTTTCTTTCAACTTATTTGCTGCTGCCAGCCTGACAGCATTTCCAAGGTTCCACAGTTTCGTAAGTTATACTTTAATTTACCTATTTTGTCATGGCTCCTACAGAAAAGGATAAGGATGAAAAACTTACTTCTAAACGAGCATCCTATAAAGGGCAAATTACCCGATTCAGAAAATACATCAAAGAGATAGATCCCTCAGAAGCTCAATTAGATTTGTTAAAACATCGTGTAAAGGATTTTGAACGTTCATATGAAAATTATTGTAACATCCAAACTGAAATTGAAACTTGTATGCTCAATCAAACTGAAGATCGAGTCGAAGTAGAAAAACAATATTACGAAGGTATAGGTTGTGCTTTTAAAGTAATACGCCAACTCGAAGAAGAACAGAAAAAAGATGGATCTGTTCTTGGTTCCCTTCACGAACAACAAACCTCTTCTCGCGATGGCACTCACAAGCTCAAACCAATTCTAAGTAAGATTGATTTACCCCACTTCTCTGGAGACGAATCTACGTGGGATTATTTTTATGAACTATTTTGTTCTCTTGTTCATGACAATGAAGACATTCAAGTCATCTACAAGTTTCATTATTTGAGATCTATCCTCCGAGGTCAAGCTCTGCAGTTAGTTGAAGCACTCCCATTAAGTGCCGAAAACTACCCCATTGCCTTTAACTTGTTGAAAGAACGATACGGTAATTCACGGTTACGTATTCAGCGCCATATGAAGGCCCTATTTAACTTACCTGCGTCACAGCAGACCGACGTCACTAGTTTGCGTACTCTCATTGATACAACACAACTTCACGTTAAAGCTCTATCCCAATTAGATCAACCCACTGATCACTGGGACACTTTCCTGATATATTTAGTGGTTTCTAAAGTCGATGTTGCTACCCTCAAAGCTTGGGAGATTGAACTTTCCAGAGAAGACGATTACTCTTACGAGCATTTAGTCACTTTCATAAATGCTAGATGCCAACTCTTAACTGCTTTAGCTAATCAAAGTGAACCCTCATCCCCCAGTTCTAAATTTGAATCAATGTCTCTTAAACCTAAAAGCGAAAGGCGTCTAGTACCCAAAAACCTGGGTCCAGCTCATTTAAACTCAAGTCAAACGCCACTGGTTACCCAACTAGGTCTAGTGAACGCCGTATTGCTAGTTCTCTCGTTTAAAACACTCAAAGCGAACCCCATAAGAGTTTAAATGAACCATTAAAGTGCATACTTTGTAAAGATTCCCACGCCTTATATCTATGTAAATCTTTTAAAGAACTGTCAGTCGACGACAGAAGAAAGTTAGTTTCCCAGAATAAACATTGCTTCAACTGCTTAGCACCCACGCATTCTGCTTCAAATTGCAAGTCCACCAGACTTTGCTTCCATTGTGAAAAAGCTCATCACACTATACTACATCATCATGATCAAGCAAGGTCATCGACCGCATCTACTTCTCAGAAATGTGACAATGCTAACAGTTCCAATGCTTCATCTTACATTCAAAATGCCAAGTCCATACGTAGCGCCCAAGTACTATTGTCCACTGTCCAAATCGAAGTTCAGGATAACTTTGGAAACTGGGTCCGTGCACGCGGTCTTCTTGATTCAGCGGCAACTCATGATTTTGTGTTTAATTCTTTGATTAGAAAACTAGGCCTACCTGTAAACCCCACTTCTATTAACGTATCGGGCATTAACAGCTCAAAATCACAAGCTTTACAGTTTTCAAAGCTAACCATAAGAGACATTTGTCACAGAAACAACTTTCTCAAACTGAATTGTCTCATTCTCAATAGCATAGGAGAAGATACTCCAAGTCACTCTGTGGATATTTCAGGTTTAAACATTCCCTCGCATTTAAGGCTAGCCGATCCTCTGTTCAATGTACAAAACCCCATTGGCATACTCTTTAATGCCAATGTTTTCTGGAATTGCCTTCGTAAACAGGTTCGCAAGTTATCCTCAAACGTGGTTGCCAGAGACACTAATTTTGGACGGATTGTCACCGGTCAACTTCCTCATTATTCTCCTCAACGCGTATCGCAATTTTATTTCGCTAATACTGACTTGGAACAGTTCTGGAGGCTCGAAAGCGTTCATTCTCCTAACGTGACCTCTTCAGAAAACGAATTCTGTGAGCAACGTTTTCTGAACACCACCACTCGTTCTTTTGTTGGCCGGTTCATTGTTCAGATGCCAAGATTACATAATCCCCCTAAACTTATTAACTCTCAACCCAAAGCTCGAAAAGCTCTCTTTGCTATCGAGAGCAAATTCAAGAAAGAATCTTTCGTTAAACAGCAGTATACTGATTTCATGGATGAGTATGAAAGCTTAGATCATGTGGAAGTTGTTAACAAATCTGATGACGAATTGCACCCCCCATTTGAAACGGTTTTCTTAAATCATCATCCCGTGTGGATAAACCCTTTTGTAAAGGATAAAATCCGAGTCGTTTTCAATGGTTCATCACCTGACGTTAATGGCAACAGTCTTAACGATACTCTTTACTCTGGTCCTGCTATTCAGTCAGATTTATCTGCTATACTCTTAAACTTTCGATTATATCCCATAGCTATTATAGTGGATATAAAACAGATGTACCGTCAAGTTTTAATTCAGCCTGAACAACGAGATCTCCAAAGAATCTTGTGGCGCGACGAAATCAGCAAGCCCATTAAGGTATTTCGCTTAAAGACGCTTACTTATGGCCTAAAACCTTCCGCTTTCCTTGCTATCCGATCCCTACACTTGCTAGCCTATCAAGATGGTCATTTATTTGATTCTAAAGTTTCCGAAGCACTAACTACATCATTCTATGTTGACGATTACTTGCAGTCCTTCTCCACTCTGGAGGAAGCTTCTTTCATGTCACTATAACTTCAGGCATTGCTAAAGAATGGAGATTTCCCACTTCATAAGTGGAATTCCAACTCCCATGAGTTTCTCGCCCAGTTTCCTATTGAAGATGTAGATCCCTCCTCCGTCGAAATTTGTGGAAACTCCGAATCCATAAAAACTCTTGGAGTTCATTGGTGCACTAGCAGTGACACTCTCATCTATAAAGTTTCGCTTGCAGAAGAGCTCCCTAACACAAAAAGACAAATTCTCTCTGAAATTGCAAAAAATTTTGATCCGCTTCAATTCCTTGCCCCGGTTATTGTTATAGCCAAACTTTTCATGCAAGAGCTATGGTCGCTCAAATGTGAATGGGACTACACTGTTCCCCTTTCCTTTCTTAGCAGATGGCTCTCTTTTCGCAGCAATTTGCTTGATCTTTCCCTTATTGAAATTCCCAGGAATTTAATTAACGCTCATCCTAATGCACCTTTTTTCCTTCATGTGTTTGCGGACAGTTCCTAAAAAGCTTACGGTTGCTGTGCATATTTGGTTCATCGCGGTTCATTAAATGGATCTTCAGTTCCCAACCTTGTTTGTGCCAAATCGAAGGTGGCTCCTCTTAAAACTATCATTTTGCCTAGGCTTGAATTGTGTGCTGCACTCATGGCCGCAGAACTTGTTAACACATTACGAGAAGTCTTAAAAGTCGAATTCTCGCAAATCTATCTCTGGAGTGATTCCATGATCACCCTTTCTTGGATCGCCAAGAACCCCGCTCATTGGCAAACTTTTGTTGCAAACAGGGTTTCCAAAATTCAAACTCTGTCTTCGGGATGTCAATGGAGGCATGTGCCCAGCGCTGACAACCCTGCCGACATCATTTCACGTGGATGTTTACCCTCTCAATTGGCAGCTTCTCAGTTGTACTGGCATGGGCCCTCGTGGTTAATCGGAAACTCTTCTTGTTGGCCTTCTAAACCTCCAGCTACAAACTTCAACTTGCCTGACGCTAAAGTATCTAAATCTACTGCTTCGTGTCTTGTTTCCAACGTTTCTCATCCCTTGTTGTCCCGCTATTTTTCCTTTCACAAATTAATTCGAATTGTTGCCTATCTTCTCAGATGGAATTATCTTGTGGTCGACCAACCTCTTCTCCCCAAACAACACCTTACCAATCATGAATTGAATCTCGCTGCCATTAAGGTTTTGCAACCGACACAGCAAGAAGCCTTCTCTTCTGAATTGTCTTTACTTTCTTCTAAAAGGGATCTTCCCAAATCCAGTCGTCTTCGTGCCTTAGCCCCGTTCCTTGATGACAATAGGTTACTCAGGGTAGGTGGTAGGCTCTCGCAATCTTTGCTTTCTGAGGACAAAAAGCATCCTGTTATTTTGCCTTCTAAACATCACGTAACTTCTTTAATCATACGTGACTTTCATTATCGTAATCTGCATGTTGGTACACGCACACTGCTTTGCCTCTTAAGGGAAAAGTACTGGATTATAAATGGAATTCATGAAGTTTCCTCTATAATTCACAAATGCATTCCTTGCTTCAAAGCGAAACCTAAAGTCAATACTCAATTAATGAGTGATCTGCCCTCCTTTCGCTCTTCTCCTATACGTCCATTTGCTCTAACCGGTGTGGACTATATGGGTCCGTTCCAATATCAACGTAATTGCCCTGAAGCTAAACGCAAATTGTTTGGTAAGCTCTATGTTTCTCTCTTTGTTTGCATGGTTACTGGCGCGATCCATTTGGAACTAGTAACGAATGCCTCTACTTCTTACTGTATATCAGCTGTCTCTCGCTTCGCTGCTAGGCGTGGTGTTCCTTCGGAGATGTTCTCTGATAACGCCTCCACTTTTCAAGGCGCAGCTTCCTTGTGGAAGAAAGCTCACATCTTCTCCTGCCATGGAACAGATTTCTAATTTTTCCTACTCAAAGGGTTTCAAATGGCGTTTTATACCTCCCTACGCTCCTCACCACGGTGGTAGGTGGGAATCCTGCGTAAAGCTCACTAAACGTCACTTAAGAAAGATTTTAGGTAATCGCATTCTGACTTATGAAGAATTTAATTCGCTGTCTGTTCTGATTGAAGGTGTTGTTAATTCTCGCCCTATAACTCCGCTTTCCAATGACCCTGATGACCTGCTTCCACTCACACCTGGTCACTTCCTTATAGGCACTTCTCTTTCTGTCCCTCCTCCCCTTCCCAACTCTTACAGGGATTCTAATTTACCTATTGTTTGGCGTAAACTTGAAGCCCTCCGTGATTCTTTTTGGAAGAGGTGGAATTTGGAATACTTAACTTCCTTGCAACGGAGGCAGAAGTGGTTTCTTTCCAATCCCGACATTAAAATGGGCGACTTGGTCCTGGTTAGGGATGTTTCTCCTCCCTTGGTCTGGATTTCTGGTAGAGTGACCGAGTGTTATCCTGGAAGGGATGGGGGAGTTAGGGTAGCCAAGATCTTGACAACTAATGGGCATATCATAAGACCACTGTCTTTAATTTCTCCTTTACCTTTAAACGTTTAATTTCTTGCCTTTGTTCTCTGTTGGTGTTTCGCCCTCCCAGCTTGGTGTATTCTTTGGAATACACGGTAAGATAGAGTAAGCTTTCGCTTCTCTTTGCGTTAGTTCATCCCTTCCTTTTTCTCAAACACCAACAGTGATCTCCTGATTTCTCTTTGTTGGTATATGTCTCTCATATTACCTGTAAGTCTGTTCTATATATATATATATTCCATGACCCACCTAGCGTCATCTAGCAGCGAATCTCTGAAGTTCCTCAATTCTTCCCTGTACAAGAGGACTTCCTTATCAATCTAGCCACCAGATCTCGTCGCCATCTCTAGCTATCATCTCCGTGATCAAGAGAACTTCGTCTACTTTTTCACCCTCCAGGCTGCGCTAGTGACTCCTACTATCAACTCTTCGAAGACCATTTCATCAAGAAGATTTTTATAACTTTAAAGTTGGCTATTCTTGTATGTATTCCTTTTGTCTCCTACCCCCACTCTTTTTCCCTTCCCTGGTCCCTCCGCGCTCCGTTGAGCGTGTCTCACTTGTACGTCGGAAGTCAACCCAGTCAGAGCTTAACTAAAGCTCGCCTCCTCAACTTTAGAGGCAAACTTTTAAATTCGACGCCATGTTCGAATTTTAGAACCAACCGTCAACAGCAACATCGCCTTCTTCATGAAGCAAAGATAAGTACCGACTTCATGTTTTAACCTCATTCTCATCGCTTTTAAAAGGCTCAATGCTTTCATTTGGATTTTATAGACAGTGAAAGTTGCTATGTGAAAATAACTGCTTTCTAGAGGCAGCTGCCTTTGAGTATACTTAAAGTTAAAATTATAACTTCTGTTGGACTCTCGTCCTATTTCTCCATCCTTTTTCTCCGGTCCGAAACCCACTTCTTTTTCTTTATCATCTTCCCTTGGTGGTTAGGTTATTCCCAAGCTAATAATCTACCCACCGCTCAGTCCCACCCAACTAGTTTTGAAGATTCAGCGTCAGATTCCTTTTTCTTGAAACCAGATGTCCCTCGTGGTTTAAAGGTAGCCTAATATGGATATTGCCAATAGCACAGTTCTTACTTCTTACGTCGGTTATTTATTAGTTTTATACTGAAAAGTCCAAACAAAGCATGTACAAAGCTTATTGATACTAGTATTATCCTTATTTTTGTGCACAGTGGTCAGACTTCACAATGTAGCATGAGAGGTGTGTTGTCTGATAACATGTGTTATTGTAGTGTCTGTAGTAATGTGTGTCATTGTAATGCAGGTGAGGATTGGGAAGGAGGGGGCCGTGGCCTTTAGTTAGGAACCGTCTCGGCATTTTCCTGAAGTAGGGAAACCATGGTAAACAACTTCCAGGATGCCTGAGGCTCTAACTTCTACCTATATATTGTGGTGATATTATTTAAAAAATAAGAAATCTATAGAAGGGTCTTTCTTGCATTTTATCCAACAAAATTATCCTTGGACTTTTAAGTCAAAATTTCGTACACGACTGCTATCCAAGTCCCAAGGCTTGTCAGTGTACGTTGAATTTGGGGCATTGTAGAGAAAAATATATTCTTCACATGCTCTAATAGATTAAATGCCATTTCTGTTCCCCAGACTGTTAAAGATTCTTAACTTAAGACTGGCCAGTTTTTGATGAGTAACATTCTAAAGTTTAAGAGGTCATAATTGAATAGATGGGTCCAACTGGCATGTTTTTCGATTTTCACTTTTGTTGATTATGTGTTCGTGATTTGGGTGGAGAGAATGATCTAATATTAGAACTCTACATTAACTGCGATTCAATTTATATAAAATATTTGAAGATTGACCAATTACTGTTATAAATAAAATAACTCCTGCCTAGGCCTACCAAGCGACCGCTGCCCAGTCATTTGGCCTGCAGATATTTGGGTGACGCGTGGTCAGCGCATTGGGTCCCCTCGGCCGTTCATCTTGGTTTTCATGACCTGGGCACTGCCTCTCTGTCAGAGAGCTACTCAATAGTCTTCACAAGGCTGAGTGCACCCCATTCCAGCCCTCACGTCAGTTTCTAAAGTCCCTGATGGAGCCGGGAATTATAGGGCCTTTCTCATACTCAGGAACGTCGTGAATCTTACTATCTGGGCTTTCAGGATGGAACCGCATCGTATGTCGGTGATCGTCTAACAACGTTTTGGATGTTGTTGCAGCAGCGTTCATTATGGGTCCTTGTCCGTTTCTTCCTCAAACTGCCAAACCAGCCACGAAAGCCTATGATCTAAATGTCTTGAAATTTACAAAGTATTTAAATGTTGAAAATAAGCAATATTAGACTACTTGCATCTTAAATATGACAAAATACAAGCATGAACCAACAACAGTCTAAATATAAATATGATTGTTAATGAAGAGTTTTTGAATTCTTAAATGAAGCATGAGATTGCTAAAGTAGATAATGAGTATTTGATTAAGTACATTTTTCCTTAGTTTGGGATAGTTCAATAACGGCCATACTGCAACATTCAATTATCTGCAGAACAAAATCGTTTACTTCTAATAAAGTGATTTTTTTGTGAAAATGTACCTATGTATATCCTATTTCCTGTTGAAGTTCCAAATGGTAAGATTTTACTCCCGTTTGGAGAAGGAAAACTTTTTTTTTTTTCGCCTTTGCTGTAAAAGTAAGATTTCTGAAGTTTGAAATACCCTATTCAATTTACTCCTTAACTTTCCAATTCTCACTTTCTCATTTACTCTCTATTTAGACATCTTAATAACCTTCTTCAGTAACGACTAATCATCATCATCATCATCATCATCATCATCATCATCATCACCATCATTAGTCTACATTTTATCAGTATTTCCTTACCTCACTCTAATTTTAAACTTACTTCTAAGTATCTTAGTTATTCTCCCTAGCAATACAACAATTTACTGCCTACACCAAGCTAATCCATTTTATATGTATTTTATATCGTACAGTATCAACATTGTAATATTGTTAGATTTAAGTTGTATTTGCATTGTTCATTATGTATCAATTGTATAATCTGGTTAGATGGAAGAGAGGGCCCAATTGCCCTAATCTTGCCAGACAAAATAAATCTATCTATCTCTCTATATTTCATTCGTTGCAATCATGGAAACACTGCTTGTCAATTTGTCCTGCTTTAGTCAATGACCTGTTGCACAACAGTGCCCTGACGTTATCGTGACCGTGAACTTCGTATCATTAAAAGCCCAATTGTTTTGAGAAAGTTCTTCGGCAATATCTACAACCAAGTTATCTAAACCTCGTGATGTAATGGCTAGTTCGATTCCCAGCTCTGGCAATAAATTAAATTTAGATCTGAGGGCTGCAACAGAGTACACTCAGCCTCATTTAGGCAGAACTGAGAAGATATGGGTTCAATTCCCACCTCTGCCATCCTAGAAGTGGTTTTCCGTGGTTTCTCACTTTGACTGTAAACAAAGGCTGGAGGCAAATGGTTAAGGCCATGGCCGCCTTGATTACAATCCTAGCCTCAATTACAAATACACACGCTGCTAGGGACACGCATCCCACACACACCCAAATACATGGAGCTAACTGACCACAATATAGCAAGCCCCTTAATATATTAACAACAAAGTATCTAAAATCAATCGCAGATAGTCGGAGGCTTACATAACTTACGTAGTCCATATCTTACCTGAATATTTCAACATGCAGTATTGTAATCCAACCTCCGAGACTACCGTAGACCTATCAATAATGTAAATAAAACATAGCGTTCAGGAAAGCTGTCGACTGATCTACGATTGACTTTACAACATTGAGTCCCACTAAAACAGCACAGTGCGTTTAAGTTGATGACTGCGGTGGCCACTATCCATGAAGTCGGAAAACAGATGTGTTCGAATAATACCTCGGCTATCCTAGAAATGGTTTTCGACAGCATCATATATCAGCTTAAACTTAAAGCAGACTCTAGAAATTTGCCATGACTACTACTACCACCTACCATATTACCGACAGCAGTGGCTACGCTGGTTAAAGCGCAGCGTTAGGTCATGGGGCCAAGCTCTCTGCTGATTCGGTAGACGCGTGGGTTCGAGCCCCACCGTCGTCCGTCCATGAAATGGTTTTCCATGGTTTCCCATTTTTCAACACCAGGCAAATGCTGGGAGGGTACCTTCTGACAGGCCACGGCCGTTTCCTTCAACATCCTTGCCCAGTTTAATTGATCTTCATCCATTCCATCTCTCGTCCCGACGCGCAGGTCGCCCATGGGCTTCGACTAGAAAGACCTGCACTCGGCCTCTCAGGAGGCCACACGAAAGAAAACAACAAAAAACACCATATTGGGAAACAGTCATATCCCTGATCCTAAACAGGGCCTGAAGGCGTAGTCTGAGAGTGAAGTCAAACTTAGAGGTTAAACATATTATGAATTGAAGATGTTAAACAAATATATACTGTACAGTATTAACCATATTCACTAAGGCCAGTATCATATCATAGCCATGGAAGCTTTATTATAACATTTTAAACAATAAATCCTAAAGAATATTTTTATGTTGGCTCCAGTTAGAGTTCTGCGCCTGGTCAGACTCTCCTTTTCATCCCCTGACCAATCACTCCAGTAGCCTAATTTTCCTCAGCAGCATGTCTGCAGTGAGGGAGCGTACGGGAGTTGTTCATGTTTCATAGCCTCCTGTTGCTTACGCGTATACGTCAAAATATCGTGATAGATAGAATACACACTATAGAAGTACCTTGATCATTCGAGCCATAAAACAAAGAAGCTTTGAGTTTTCGCACAGTCGTCGAGAGTTGTGAATACTGATGAGTGGTTTCCGATAGAAAACTTTTAGTGTAATGCACGTGTGAAATGCATATTTCTGAGGGAAATCAATATTGTTCGGCGCACTTGCACATGGATACCGCAAGTTAATTTGGGGACGAAAATGTCATCACATCAAGATCGGAGAGTTCACGTTCCCTCTAGACAACAGCGCTGTCTCTGCATATTATCTCAGCCTCGTGAGGCAAAACTGAGAAGAGGCGGGTTCGATTCCCACCTCAGCCATCCTGGGAGTGGTTTTCCGTGGTTTCCCACTTCTACTCTTGATGAATGCCGGGCAAGTTCCTAGATTAAGGCCACGACCGCCTCCTTCCCAATCCTCATCTGAATTACAACTACACAAGTATAACACAGGTTATTAGGCAAATTCCACACACACCTAAGTACACGGGGCTACATGACCACGATGTCGCAAAGCCCCTCAATGAATCAACATCAGCATATTGTGACGATGTATTCCGCAGATGATTGCTTCATCCACTAGTCACTTCACGTTAGTTTGGAAATGTCCTCCTTACTGGGGGAAGAAAGTATTGAATAAGGCAGGAAGTTCAGCTGTAAACATTGTTTATCCCTTTAGCTGCAAGTAGCGGTAATTAAACAAATTTATTCATAAGTATACATCTATCACCAACCGTCATGCACCTCATCCATAGCCTAATCAGTTTAGCACTCCCATATTCAATAACATGATAAAACATGCCTGGAAGAAAGCTAGATTTCCTGTTGAACGTGATGTCTTTGATGCTCCTGACAATATTATCTGGAAGACTGAAGATTCGAATTGCTCCACTTCCAAGTGCACAAATGGATAATTCATCAGATGTGCTCATTGTCGTGTACATTTCTTTATACCGACCCATAAACATGTGTTATGGATAAACATTTACAATTGCCGCTACGGGCAGCTCAAAGTAGTAATATAAAAACTTTATAGTTGAGCTTTATCTTTATTAATACAGACCATAAATCTGTATAATGTAAAATTATGTATAAACATGTAAAATGGTTTGTTAAAACGGTCAAATAAACACTGTTTACTGTAGAACGTTACCTTTTTTAAATTGGGGACGAAATATCATCCCATCTAGATCGGGGAGTATAATGTAAAAGGAAGTTTGTAGTTTTACGTGCCGTTAATCTCGTGTTCTTGAGCTATGGGACCTCCTTTTACGTGGAATCGGAACTACAGGACATGCCACTTCACTTTTAAAATCTCACATGCATTGGTCGGGAATCAAACCTGGTCCGCCGTAGTGAGAGGCCAAAAGCTTGACCACTGCGCCACCACGCCACCAGGAGTATTACGTATAATTATGTATAAACATAGGCTGTACAATTACCGCTATGGGCAACGAAAAGTGGCAAAATAAACATTGCTTATAGTATGTTGAACTTCCCGATTCTGCCTGCCAATTCGCGGATGTTCCTTGTAAGAGCAGCAGTTCACATAACTTAGCTTACAGTTACCAACTTTCATCAAATATAAAGAAGTGGCTGTTTTCAGCACCAGGATTGGAACCTAGGTCTCTGAACACTACAGTACCTACCCATTTCCGGCACTCGGCTGCACTTGTCAGTGAACTAAATCTAAGTTTCAAGCAATAAGCACTGCAAGAGCTCAAACCGTCGCCAGTCCCTGTGTCACGCCATTGTTCTGAAGCAATGTAATATCGGCGTGATTTTCCAGAATAGGGTTATGCCGGGCGCCACCTGACGCTTTTTCTCCTGTGTTTCTGAAGGTAATGTAATGTCGTGTGGCCTCCTGAAGGGCCGAGTGCAGGTCTTTCTAGTTGATGTCCGTGGGTGACCTGCGCGTTCGAATGAGCACAAGAAGAAGAAGATGACGGCACATACACCCTGGAATTGAACCCGAGACCCTTCGGGCCAAAGCCTAGCGCACTGACCAATTCTCTACGGGGCCTGACTTCTGAAGATACCTTTGAGTTTATATTGTACAGTCACCGACAGAAAGCTTGCCACGGTGGGAGAGTGGTTAACGTGTCGGTCTACTAACCCCAAGCTTGAAGGTTCGCTCCTGGCCGTGGTAAGTAATTTTTGAAAGGCGGCAAAAATTTACGACACGCATGTCATACGATGTTGGCATGTCCAAGAACCCATTTGAATTCAGTAGGCCGTGTTCATGATGGCAAAAATAATCTCGGGAGTTTCCGTCAACACAAAGTTCCTCATTTCTCTACTAGAAAGCGCTATAGTGTTCAAGGAGCATAGATATATAACCTCCTTGACTTTCATAGTGCTTCAAGGAACAACGAAATTCGACATGCAAGCTACCCTCTGGGTGTCAAATAACAAAGCTTGCACCCGGCACCCGAGGCCATACGATATTATTATTATATATACCAACAGAAAAAAAAGTCATCCCCTGGAAGTATGGTTGGCCGCAACACGTTCAGGTGGGAGGATAGGACAGGCAACATGGCATTGCCGAGTTACGTTCTATATCGTTTTCCTTATACGGTCACTGTCGGGCTGAGACATAATATAGCAGTTCAGTGGCCACAATAGTCATAATGTCGTAATGTATTGTGCCCATTCAACAATGAAATATGCAAATCACAGTTTGCCAGCAATGCTCAATCGGGAGTATCGGGGTTCATGGTTTGTTCTCCCACTCTGTGATCTACACACTTTGGATTAAATATAGGATACACTTCCAAAAATAAACAAAGATCAACTCCTACTATTAAAAAACATTTAATTATCCAAATATATAGCGTTACAAAAATTAAACAAATAAAATACTGACCCTTCACTTCATACTTGTTCAAAGTTGAACAAGGAATTCATATTAAACACATCTAAGATCATAATACTTGGTTTTCCGTAAACCAACAAACTTCTACTAAGTTTCACTTCCATATAGTATCACTTCACAATCTTTAAAATAAGAGCTCCAAACGGCTCGGTAATGTTTACTTACAATGTGCTATCAATTTAATACACATCCATTATTATTTATATGAGTATATCTTTTAATCATAAATATCAAAATTACCAAAGTATTTTTTATAATTACTTAATTTTGGGCTTTCACAATGTTCCTATGTTACCATCCCTCTCTCTCAAGTCAATAACTCACTACTGTGATTGGGAAAAACTTGCGTACTCCTGAGCTACAGAAGACTACTGAACAAGTCAAAATTTAGATCACTCCCGGAATCTAATGTCTTCAATCGAACTCGTGACTCACTGAATCATATAATCATTACTCTAGGGATTTATCATTATTTGTCTTAAAAGACCATTATATTATAAGACAGCCACGATCTGAACTCTGCAAGCGATAGTCATTTATATAAAGGGACCTCGGTTCCAAGACCGGGTCGTTAAAACAAACTCTAAACACTTCTGTGTACTATAACTCAAACAGACCATTTCCCGACCTACCACAATACGTCGAGGGTGAGGCCATAGCCTTGGCTAATTAGCGTGATTTATTGCAGGGAGACAGAGAGTCCCCAGTCTCAATGCTACTAGAGACTGGCTACCGTCAGCTTTCACACAGCTGTCTTCGAATGTAATTCTCTGACCGACAAGGCTTTTAATACAGATTCTTACAACAACATATTTAGGCTCAACAGACCTTTTCTCTTAGCTTCGGTATGTAGTAATTATGAAGTGTCCTCATTGGCGGGTAAGAAAAATTCAACAATACAACCAATATTTAGGGGCTTCCACACGGACGACTCTGAGTTCGATCCTTTCAAATGCCTCGGGATCAGTATCCCAAAATGGAGGACTTATAACATTAGCGACTTAGAGCAGGGCTCACCTTATACCAGCGCTCATAATACAACAATATAGCACCCTTTTTTTTACCATACAACATACAATGCCTCGTGATTACTGTCACAACTTTTGAGGACTTACCATAATTCAATTACCGAGCATTTCAACGCATTCCTAGCGTGATAAATTACTTCAATGCGCTACATGGCGTTTATACTTTAATTAGCCAAGTTGCCTTCAAAGAACTAATACATTCAAAAATCAACGTTTGATCTACATCTCAAATATATATTACTCTTCTCCCTTGACAATAATCATTTTACTATAAAGAACATGTATTCATAACATGTGTTAATTCCTCTAAAGAAGCTCGGAAGCTACTACTTTCAATATAAAATTCATTCATTTATGTAATTATTATTATTATCATCATTACGCTTGCTTTCTTATATTTATATCATTTATCATTTACATGGATATTTTACTGAATAAATTCCCCATGGGATTCATTTACATTTCACATATTTATTATTTTTATCTCAAATTTATCGTTCAGATCACGCTATTATTCCTTTATCTGTTATTCAACATCCCTATTCTTTCTTTCTTTCTTTCTTTCTTTATGTGGATTATACGCAAATCTTCCCAAACACATATCATAATGAAATAGTTACTCACATGACTGTCCGGTCAGCGACTGAATCCTCCAACGATGGAACATGTTCGCCCACTCACTGCTTTCTAAGCCATTTTCATTGATACACTTTCACTTAATGACACTTTTTTAACTACACAGAAAATATTTACCTTAATCACTTGAAATATATTGAATACCATTTTGTATTCGTTTCAATTAACACAATATAAATTCACAAAAAATATTACACTCAAAAATTTTCACAATATTTACATTACATAACACTTTTATCACTTGGGCGTTCATTATTCGCCTTACACACGTGATTTCCTTTCTTTCCCGTTTCCAAGGGTGGCATTTATAGAACTTCGGCTTCCTAATCTGACCAGATGATGGAAAGTCTCGATTGAACTACACCTCACTGGAGCGGCTGATCTTCAAATCCGGGTTTTGACTATCGGCTTCTATACTTTAAATGCACGATGTCGTTCTTCTTAGACGCTAACTTGTTCGTCTAGATAAAGTCTGTCCTTAAGGTATTACTATTACGGCCGCTCGAATAGTTTATCGATGACTTAGTAATTTCCTTGCATTAATTTGCTATTACTTTAATTCGTAGCTTATTGGAGTCCTCCCCAAAGTTTACTTGTTCGTTTGCCTGCCTAGACAAAGCCTGGAACTATAATTCCTAATTCTGATCGTCCTACGCTCTAGACCCTATCTTTTCGGAACACTAGGCGTTATTTATTTCGTTCTACCCTGATCGGGTTCCTTAACTTCGATAGAACTGTTTATTTCACTTCCTTAGGTACTTCGAAACTTTATGACGCTTTATGTCTTTAACTGAACTATTATTCGAGTACCTATCGCCTGCTATTTCTTCAAGTTCACAGCCTAACTTTGACTGCACTAATGAAATTTAACGATAAAGTCTGAAGCTTGCCGATACTTGTTTCTGCGTGCAGCGTCTACGCGCTCACTAAAATAACTTGTTATACTTTGCGACACAGTATTACGCTCTCGGGCGTCTTTTATAACTGAATATACTTTGATGCAGCTCTCCTATACTAGGAGTTTACTTGTAGCTTATCTTGTAGTCGATGCTTCATCGTGCAGCGTCTCGGCGCTCACGGAACTGGATGATTGTTGTCGATACAGCGACTCCCCTCGGGCTGTCGGAAGACTGCATTTGCGAAACAGCACCGTGCCCTCAGGCACCTATGGTAGACTGAATGCATCTCCTGGCTCTGCCAGGGTTTTTATACAAATCGGCGGCAAAAAGACAAGATCCGCGTCTTCTCCATCACTAACTTTTGAAGTAATTGTCGTATAATTTTAAAAAATATATCTCTGGAAAGCTCTTGTTCTAAACGTAAACTGATTTCTTTGATCATGAAAATCGATCGCACAATTCCAAGATATTAAATAATTTTGCTCTCCAGATACGTGGGTGTTGCGGTTTATTTTTCTATCCCTACCAACTCTGGTCTCGGGGAATTTTTAATTACGTCATGCTGCGTCGGCACTTCTTTCCTATGCAAATATTATAAACTTTTTCCCCACACAAAAATCTCTCTTCCAAAATGATCAACAATGATGTGTTTCTTTCATTAATTAAATGCTCGCAAATGGCTTAATTCTAATTATTCTTCTTCTTGAGCAATTGCGATGTTGTCATTTTATAGCTGAGTAAGGTCGATTTCCGAAACCTCTTCTCTCATACACGCAGCGGAAAGTTTTTATCGTTCTATTAATAATCATGAGCCAGCTCCTTATCAATGCGTCATGCATGAAATCATGTACGCATGACTACTGGTCACCAATTCTTGCGCCACGTTATAACAGCTCTCTTCGTAAAATCTTTCTAAGTCATTCTAAAGACTGTATTTTTTCCTCTCTTCTTTTACCAATAAATGATGGATTCGGCTCTTGAACCAATAGCATATGGGTTCAGTTCTCCCCAACTTAGATAAATAAATTTTCGAAATTTTGAGGAAATTTATTTAAACATTTTTTCATAAAAATCTTATTTTTTTTCAATGTCGAAGCCATCATAACACTTCTCAGTACCTTCTGGTCTTTCTTTTCAAGCATTTCCCTTCTCTGGCTTGTTATAGTCTCCTCAGGGTTTCCATTCATCCATTCCCTTTAAGCGGACGTCCACACTTAAGGTTATAAATCACTTGTCTCTTTCGGGTATGTCTCGGTCTCCTCACAGTCTGGTGTTACTCCAAACTTGTATCAGACGGTTTCCTTTTTCTCTTTTCATGGGACTGGCGTTCTGCCTGTCTGTCTCTCTCTTCTCAGGTTATTCATTATCAACCAATAAATTCACTTTAAGGTCCCACGGGTACGGTCTGGTCTTACCACGTTACTTCTTCCTTTATTTCTGTTTTCTAGACTCAACGTCTACAGAATTTCATTTTTCCTTAAGAGTAAGGTCTGTCCCTACCCGTCTCTTCTTGGTTCTCTTCCTTTTTCCTCATCTCGTATCGAGATGGCATTTTCCAAAAAAAATCTTTTTTCTGCTTTTCCAATTCCATAGTTCCTTAAGATTCACTCTTTTTCTTTTCTTTCTTTCATCCCATTTCTTCTTTCGAATCTTCCAGCTGTAAAACGCTTGTGAGTCTTCTTTTTCTAGGATAATTTGCATTATCTCTAATCCTCTCCTAGTTTCAATAGGGTTTTTATCCTCTTGTAAACCTGCTACAATTTGCGGTTTTCTTCCTCTTTCATCCTTTCTTTCAAAGGCATTTCCTCTCTTTTCTTCATTAGCTCCAATGGTCTCATCTTTTCCCTTGACGTTCTCTTTACTCTCATTTGACTCTGTTTCAATTTTCCTTTTCTCGGCTATCTTTCGTAGGCATTCCTGATATTTCATCATTAGTTCCAGGATCTGTGCTTTCAATTGTTTTTCTTCCAATTCCATTTTGTATTCCTCATCCTTATGACTTTCTTCTGGATTTTTACTATCCTTTTCAATTTCCATTGGATCCTGAATCTCTACTTCCATTCGTGCCTCGACGACACTTTCTATTAGAGTTTCATTTATTCTATCCCTTTCCCCAGGAATTATTATTTTAGTCTCCCCAACTTTCACTTCTTCTGTTATTACCTCATGATCTGGGTTTTTCTCTTGTTCTTCATGCTCAGTTTTGGCATAAGTATGACCTTCTTTAATTTGCAGCTCGTTTTCATTTAGGCATTCTTCCTGACATGGAATTATCATTTCCTCTTGAATCTCCGTTGTTTTCCCTTGAGGTATCTCAATGTTTTTCTCCGTTTCCATAGGAGTCATCACGATTTCTACTTCTTTTTCTTCTTCGGATTGTTTAAGGCTACTTTCGGGCTCTTCCGGCATCGTTATGTCCTTTTCTTTAATTTCTTCTGTGTCACTTATGACTGGGATAGCCATTTCTTTCGCTTTGAGCTCCTGCGCTAATATATCTTCCTCATATATCTTCTTATATTCCTGAATTTTCACTTTCCTTACTTCGGCTAACTCCTGAATCGTCATTATCCCATGTTCATCATATATGCTCATTCTGAAGCAATGCATCTTATCATTTTCTTCTTTTATATAATCTTTCTGTTCCTGAACGTAATTTTTCCTGTCAGGCTCTTTGTAAGAGGTCTTCCACCAGATCTGACCCCATTCATTTCTCATTTCCCATAGTTGCTCCATTATCTCACTTATTTCCTCAATGAATGTATTTATCTGTTCCCACGGAGCTAATTCTATTTTCCCTTCTTCAACCATGCGTTTTGCAAATTTCTTTTTCGTTTCTCTTAATTACTTTTTAACCTTAGGGATTTCAGTATATAATTCTTCTAATTCTTGTTTGGGTATCTCATACCAATTTTTACTTACCCTCTCACGAAGTTAGAATGTCTTCTTAATTTCCTCGGAAATATCCCTTATTTGTTCTTCAATTCCCTCTATCTTGTTTAGATCTTCATACCACATTTTCCTAAGTTCATCCCTCATCTTAGTATGCTCTTTTCGCATTTCATCAATTATATTCAAGAATTCTTTTATTTCATCCCAAGTCGCCATTTTTAACTTTTCCTGATCCTGAATGCTAAGACTATCATTCTTTTCACCTTCGCTTTTCGATCCTACTTGAACTTGCCCTACTAAATGAGACTTTGAATCATCTTTATCACTATTATTATCTTTACTCTGTACGCATTCCCTTGGAACTGGTTTACATGTTTCTTTTCTACTTGGAGCTCCATATGCTCAACTTTTACCCTTTTGTCTAAAGACATGTTACCTTCTCTTCGTGCAACTATGCCTCCAGATGCACGCATGCTTTCTAAGGAAATCTCTACATTTTCCTTAATTGGGTACCCTTTTTCATTTTGTTGGAGGTTCACTTTATCATCTATAGATTCATATCTATCTTTACTTCCTACCTCCACGAACCTCTGCCTTTCCTCACACAATGACATCTTATTATTTTATAGAATACAGTGGGCTATTCTATCCCATCGTCAGGCAGCGGTCGCTTGGTAGGTTTAGGCCCTTCACGGGCTGTAATGCCAGGGGTTATCGTTAGGAAGTCATTTTTGAAAGCCTTTGTCTGGAGCGTGGCACTCTATGGAAGTGAAACTTGGTCTATTGGTGCAGCAGAAAAGAGGAGAATTGAAGCGCTTGAAATGTGGTGTTACAGGAGAATGATGAAGATCAGATGGGTAGATAGCGTTACAAACGAAGAGGTATTGAGACTAGTGGGAGAGGAGAGATGTTTCTGGCGACTGCTAATGAAAAGAAGAGATAGGTTGGTAGGACACATATTAAGACACCCAGGAATAGCAAGCTTATTTATGGAAGGAAGGGTCGAGAACAAGAACTGTAGGGGCAGACCAATGTTAGAATATATTAAACAGATTGCCTCGGACGTAGGGTGTGGTAACTATGTAGAGATGAAACTATTAGCTCAGGACAGGGAGGCATGGAGAGCTGCATCAAACCAGTCAAAAGACTGAAGACTCAAACAACAACATGTAATAGTTTCCAAAGTGCATCCAAACTTGCAGGCTTTGTCCGCCAAGCCGTGAATGCTATGTCGTGAATTGTGCCGCTCACCTCAGGTGTCACGAGTTGGAGTCTTGGTGGGTGATACATACTTATTAGCCTACTTTCATATCGTGAAAAAAGAAAAAAAGTGGACTTATGAGATCTACACGGGTTAAATGTCTGTGTGTCTGTCTGTGTGTGTGCATGCACCCATCAATTCAAACACGACGAAACCCAAATTATTTTACCAAATTTGGTACAGAAGTATCACTAGCAAAGGGCACCTCAGTGTCCTGTTTTACATCGCCACCATCTTAACAAAAACAAAATGACGGACAAAATGTTCAAAGCTTAAATCAAATAATGATTAAAGTAATCATCAAATCTATGCCAAATTTTGAAAAAAAAAACATACCTTCATGTGGGAAGTGTCTTGTGTCCAAACTAGAACGTCATTAGGGCCTAACTATAAGGTCATCAGCCGAACAATTTCAAGATGGTGGCCGTGCGAATCATGCAAGCATTATAGCATATTCCATAACTTATGTTCCAAAGAATTAATGTTCACAGTACTTGGCATTCGGATAGTGTAATATACTGTATAAGGACCCTCTGTTACCAACAGTTTGATTATATGAGCATGAATAATACCCACAGCCGCCACTCTTGGAATTAAAAATATAAAAATAAATAAATCTCAAAAATTAAGAGCTACAGCATCGAAAATTAGTGACAAGAAGGGGCCTTATATGTGGCAAAAGAACAGACTATCCATGCATTCGGGATGGTGGCTGCGTGAACTATTAGGGCTTTAAAGTCAACAACTCGGAACCAAATGGGGTAATTAAGACGAATCTTGTCGAGAAGTGAGTATCATGTAAGAGCTCGCACTTGCGTTAGTCAAAAGATTATCACACTGAATATAGCGCACAGCAGCCATCTTGAAATGTCGGTATCCTAGAACCATAATAACGTAATTTAGTAATAAGGTAGAACCTTTCAAGTCGCTTCGTATGCCCAATGCAAAAGAGCATTGACTCCATAGATTCAAGATGGCGGCTAGGTGTACTATAGAAGGATACAAATTAGTAACTCAGGATGTTATTGCATAATCAAACCGAAACTTGGCAGAAGGGGAGTATTATACAAGAAGCGCCAGTAGCGTTAGTGATTGATTTATCAATCACACTTAACATAGCGCGTAGCGCCCTTCTTGAAAATACATAATTTAGAAATAAATAACTTTCTATTTTTTTGAACTACAATAACTTAACGAAAATTGTGTCCATGAAAACATCCGGTGGGTGTTATAACTATCAAGTCAACCCCTGGCACTATACAGCCCATGACGGGCAATGGCCGACCAAGCGACCGCTGCCCAGCCATTCGGCCTGCAGATATTGGGGTGACGCGTGATCAGCGCGTCGGGTCCCCTCGGCCGTTAATCTTGGTTTTCGTGATCGGGGAGATGTCTCACTGTCAGACAGCTACTCAATTGTCCTTAAGAGGCTGAGTGCACCCCGTTCCAACCTTCCTTCCTTCTTCTTGTACATTTAAGAGAAAGTAGGCTACATGTTCTTTACTGAAGATCTTGTTTCTTTTTCCTACATCTCAGTAAGAGGAGCACGCACTACCATTGGCACGCCCTCTTCCAGGCGTGTGGCTGTGGAATCGATCAGAGCAAAAGTATGCCTATTGTCGCCACTTGCCACCTCGTCCCAAGCAAACTGACATCCCAGAGGGCATCATTTTTATTTGGCACAGGATTGGGCCAGGGGCCCAGGGCTCCACCATTACTCTCTTTTTCTCGGCCCACACCTACTCGACGGGATTAATGCCTGTCCCACATGGAAGCCAGTCGATATGCTCGATCTGACCTTGCCCCGCGAACCATTCCTGAACTAATCGGACGTGTGGATCGAAGACAATTTCTGCTAAAATTGTATAACACCGGCAGGATGAAGCACCCGCATGGAAGGGACCAGAATATTCTCCTAAATGTGCACATATTGCCCAACGGTGAGAGCGTGTCCATGTGGACATTGATGGATTCTATCAAACATTCCCATTCCACGAAAGCTTATCCAGCCCCAACACGCAACAAGTACACGACCAGTGCGCCGATGGTCGGCTATGTACGCTGGATTGTGTTTGGTGACGAGGGTGAAGCACGCGTACTGGCCCATCGATCACCGAGGAAAACATGTTGGCGTCGGAAAATATGACATCCGACCAATCACGTAGCACGCTTGTTCTCGGCAAACGCAAGGTGGCACACACTCTGCTCATAAGTGAGCCTCTGTTTCTTATACGCACACCGAGATTGTAACCCTGCCTCATTCAAGCGTCTCAAGACCATCCTCGAGCTGCCTGCTAAATGCGTGGTCAGATGTAGGCCTACTGAACCCTTATTAATCTGCGATAAATAAGTATTCATGATTTATTATTATTATTACTGCAGCCCAGGCAGTACTTGTGGAAGTTGACGAGGATAAAGGCAAGGTAGCGTGTCGCAATGATTGCCACAGAAGTAGCGCTTGGAAGCTATTCTTGAAAATGGCCGGCTAAGCTGAGTTCAAGGCCAAATTGTGTAACAACTTGCACCAGAATTGGAATCATAAAGGGATGGTCACGAGTTTCTTGCAACCGACCTACGATTGAATCACCCAATCAGGAGAGACCAAGCCAATACCACGCGATGGATGGCGTCAGTGGTAAAAAGCGCGCGGAATTGATTATCTAAAGAACCGCCGATCGGAATTATCTCCGCACGAGTGCGCTGAGACGTTTGGATTATTTGATGAAGATTGACACTAGTACCGTGTGTGTGAGATGAAAACTCTGGAAATTTTTTCTTAATTTTCCCCACTCTTCATCCTCCTGTCAGTTTCTAATAAATTGATCGACGAGACGCTGTTCGATGTCATACGTTTTGGAGCTCTGATGAGCTAACTTCACGCCAGTTTGCGTAGTGATTTTAACGCTCTAATTTTATTTCGAATTCATTTTATTTGTGAGCTCTGATGAGCTAACTTCGCGTCAGTTTGTGTAGCGATTTTTATCCTCTAATATTATTTGAAGTCTAATACTTTGTGAGCTCTGTGAGCTAACTTCACACCAGTTTGCGTGGTGATTTAAAACTTGAATATTATCTTAAAGACAACTATTTTCAGCTCTTAGGGGGCAAGACATGAGTAACATTCTAATTAGCGCTCACCCGAGCGAAGGTCAAGCAGAGCAGTAGAGATTACCGAGCGAGATAGCGACTGTGAGGCAGTCAGAGTTAAAACTTGTATTGTCGAGCCAGTGACGATGGACTCGAAGTGTATATTTCATGTAAATTTTTATTGTATTTTTTCATGTGTGTATCGTGCGCGTGTGAGCGAGAATTAGGGAAAGTCTTCGTGATTAATCGCATAGGACTATTTGTGGGCGAATTTAGTAACTCACAAGCGATTATAGCCAGGTCAAATTATAATAACATTGAACTTTTCTTCCAAAGAGACTACACCAAGATGTCCGACGTGTGGTCAGGAGCCGGAGTGATGTCCGACGCTTCTACGAAGACAACGATGGAGTGCTAATTTTCCCGTAGGGAAATGGGCTGAGATGGAAGTCATATGTTCTACAAGCTGAGACGGTGATGTACAACAATTGATTATTCAATTATGTAGTTAGATTGGCGGGGGAACTTTGTAAATAGTTCATTTTCTTTTTCTTGCTTTAGAGTGTTTTTCTTGTACCGACACTAAATGTTTTAAATGTACGTTGGCACGTGGCCAAAGTGTTTGTTGTGTATTTATTTCTTTGGAGTCATATTTAATGTGCACGGCGCCTGTACGTGATTTTTTTTATCCATGCAAATGCGAAACCCGTTACATTCGATAAGTGGTGCTTTATTAAAGTTCATATTTGTGATAGGAAAGGGAGGTAATTACTGTAAGGTGTTTGCTGAACAGGTTATTATTCATATTAGGGTTGCCGAGTGCAACAATTTAAGATGTAATTGTAGAACACCTTAGTTCTAACTTTTTTAGATTTTTTTGAGTCCTTTTCAGGTTAATTAGTCACGGCGTAGAACGGAGGCGCCAGCAAGTGGAAAATATTTATGTCATTTTATTTCAGGGTCTGTCAAACCCATACGTGTGATCCTGTGTGTGTTATTGTGTCAGGTGTGTGTTGATTCTACGTGAAGGGGGTAGAGGTCCTACCGCCCTCATTTTTTTTGTTGTCGTTGTATTTTGATGGAAAGGCAGGGTGCTCCAGGGAGACCGCTGTACCTTGTCCATATGCTGATTCTTGGATTTCCTAGGGGAAATGCCGGGATATTTTGTTCTGACACACACACACGTATTATTGTGCTTTGGGGCACGCTTCTTCGAGATTCGATCCCGTCCCTTGGGAGGTCGAGGTTATATTGACACGTGGGTTGACAGATATGCAGATTTCCACGAATCGCCCTTCTAGCCTGGTGACTTATTTTGTTAGGCAGTCCTATGTTCCGAGTGGCCCCTTTAAGCTTTCAAGTAGCAAACCTGTTCTTTGTGATGGTTATTTTGAACCATAATTAATTGGGGAGTTCGCCATGTGTGTGACGGATTATTGCATGTTGTATGGATAGAATATTGTGTTATTAATGTAAATGTTGGCTCTGAGCCTAGTGATTTTTTTATGCCTCAATTCATGTAATTTCGTATGTGACGCCTGTGTGGTGTAGTGGTAGTGTACTTGTAAAAATGACGGCGATCATCTGTGTATTTCTTTTATTGGTCACGTGTTAACTTACTTGTGTTGATTTGTGTGAGAAGTCCTAATTTTAGGCAGTAATGTTTTTGCTACGGCAATTTTGATTCCAATTTCACGCGGAAATTATTGTGTTGTTTATTTTAAGTATAGGAAGTGTCGGTTTAGTTTTAAGTGTTGTATAGTTGTTCCCCGCGTCTGTCTAGCTCCAAGCAATGTGGATTCGTCGTCTGAAAGTTTATTCTGGATGATGACGAATCATGCATTCGATTGTACTCATCGTGAAGCATGTAGAACAGCACGTGCGCATACATTGTCACTTTTGTTGATTTTCTTTGGGACATTTGGTCCTGAGATGTGGCCTAGTTTTGGCATATTTTAATTTATTCAGTGGGAGTCATATGGGAGTTTGTTTTGTTAATTCTTGTTTGTAAATAGCTGATCTGTTTATTAAATTCATTTGTTTTAACCCTGGCTTCACTTTTTCCTGCATGTTATTTTGTTATATGTTACCCTGCATGTTAATGAAGCGCTTTGACAACAACTTACGATATGGACTGTTACACCCCCAGAAACTGAGTCTCATAAGCTTCTTTGCAAGGGTTCATAAAACAAAAATGGCTGCCCAAGTGGGACTGTTGTTGTTGTTGCTTCGCTGATCTCATATTTATTTCGTTGAGAAATAATGCCAGGTCAAGCGGGCAAAGTAAATTCAGTAAATTGAGGCGATATTGTACCGCCATGTGCATTAGTAAAATCACTGAGTTCCTAAAGTTAGAGATATTGAACAAGGTTAGAATTTGATATTGTATTTGTTATAAACTTGTTCTGGCGCCCTGCATTAAAATTAGAAAATTTGCATATTATTGAACTCAGTCAAAGCAGGAAGGTGTTGCCTTATATTAGACATTTAATTAACTTTGGTTTGTCGTTCGTAAATTCTGTTGGTTAGGAATTTAAAAGCAGATCACTAGGGAGTTATTTTGTTGTTTGGAAATAAGAGTAATTTATTCAGTAAATTTTGATTGCTGAAAATTTTTATTAAATTAGAATCAGTAATATTTAAATGTTATGACATGTATGCGTGAGTATGACTGAAATCTCGGTGCATGACCCTGTTTTCTCTGGTTATATTTGTGTATTGTGCAATGGCGAGTGTTGAGGAAATTAAGGGATTGTTGGAACAGATGTCCGCGAAAACGGAAGAACAGTTTAAAAGTCAGCGTGACCATAATGATAAACAATTAAAAGAACAGTTAGGGCAGATGTCCGCGAAAACGGAAGAACAGTTAAAGAACAGTGAAAAACAGTTACACGACATGAGCGGTATTATTTCGGTCCAATTACAGGTCCAGAAATTGGACACTGATAAACAATTAAACGAATTAAATCACAAATTATCAGAACAGGCGGTAACTCAAACAGAGCAATTAGAAAAGATCACTAACGACATAAATCAAAGTGTTAGGGAGGTAGAGAAACTGGCAGGTGAGGTCGCGGAGAATAACGTCAAACAATTGGGTGAAATTAAAAAGATGGAGGCGAAATTTGATAATAAACTCATACAATTTGATGAAATGGTGGCAGATAAATTAAAGCAAATCGAGGCAGCATGTGTCAACAACACAGCGGGAATAAAGAGCACACAAGATAAATTACAGCAACAAATTAATTCAGTCGACAGCAACGTACTTCAATTAATCAAGGAAATCGATAAACTTGAGATCAAGACCGAAACAGAACGTATGCACTTGCGTGAAAACTTAGAGGACCAATTAAGTAAAACCCAGCAGGCCATAAGAGAAGAAGTCGGAGAACAATTGGTTAAAACGCAAGAGGTTATAAGAGAAGAGGTAGGAGAACAGCTCATTAAAAATCGGGATAATCTGGAAGACCAATTAATTAAAACCCAGCAGGTAATAAGTGAAGAGGTTGGGGAACAATTAGTCAAAACACAAGAACAGATACGAGAAGAGCTAGAAAAGAATCAGGAAAGGAGCGAAGAGAAAATTAGCAGTTTGAAGAGCAAGATCCGAAGAGATTGGGAACAGCAGGCAAATGCAAATAAGGAAGACAGGCTGACGATTTTAAAGAGAATGCAGGCGTTGGAGGAAAACGTAAAATCTAAATTACAAGAACACTCAGATTTAATAATTAAAAATGAAATTAGATCATTAGAGAACGCTACATTATTTTCGGCTGAAAATACGGCAGACAAGCAGGGAAGCATTGGAAGTCCGGTGGGCTTGAAGTTGGCTGAGGATAACAGCCGAGGTCAAAGTCCCAAATTAACGAGCAACGCATTCCAAGAGTACAGGGGAGAGACCTCCACACCACAACCAAACTTGGCACCCGCCCAAGTAATTCAAGTCATTAGGGGAAATGATTTCAAGCCCGATAAATTCAGGGAGCACTCAGGAACCACTCCCAAAGCTTTTTTGCTTCAGTTGACTGACTATTTTAATGATCAACATATCAGTCCCGAAAAACAGTTGCGACTCGTGGAGACGTTTTTAGAGGGACCAAGCTTAACCTGGTTTTTGAGCTTTAAATATACATTCACCGACATGGCTCAATTCAGAGAAGCGTTTTTAAAGAAGTTCTGGAGCCCTTCTTTACAGCAGGGATTAAGAATGGACCTGTACACTCGAAAATACCACAGCACGCATCCGACCAGATTTTCAGAATTCTTTAGCCAACAGCTGGTGAAATTCCGCGATTTTGACGACCCCCCTAGCGAACAAAACATGGTTCTAACCATCGGGAAACAACTTCCTATGAACATTCAACAGCTGTAAGTAGCCGGAAATATTAAGACCGCAGTGCAGGCCGAAGAATTACTCCGACACCTAGACGAGACGAGTATGGTGAGTCCACAGACAGGGAGGAGAAATATGGAATGTTTCAACACGGCAGAAGTGGTTCAGGGACACCAAACTAGTCACAGCCAGGGGAACCAAACGAAAACTCAATCCACAGGAACGCTGTTTACACCGAGAAGGCAAGACTATGATGGCCGGAACCAATTCAACCAAAATAATCGAAATTTTCAAAATCACCGAGATAGATATAACCAAAACAATCCAAACCAGCAAAATCAATGGACGTACCAGCGGGAATACACCAATTGGAGGGGAAATCAAAGGCAGGGTAGACCTTACCAAAGAAATGGAGATGGCAGGTGAAACAACACGAGGAACTATCGCCAAGAAAATAGGGGAGACTATCGCAACAATTGGGATGAGCGGTATGTCGAGTCGCAAAAGTACTTAGATCAATTAAACGCCGAAGAGACGGAGAAGGAGAAGTGGGGGCGCGCAATGGCAAATAGACAGAGCCCAGACAATCATCAAGGAGAGGGGGCGGAAAGTCTATTATGGCAGCAGGAGAGGCGCGATGACAACCGGCGGAACACAATGAATGGGTCCCGGGATAAAAAAAACTTCAAATGAACTAAAACCTGATAGCCTGAAAATGGAGGACGCCAGGGAGCGAGAAGAGATGATCGTGGCTAATATAGAAGAGTGGGTAGCATTCCCGGACGATTGCCTGGAGGAACTGGTGAAAGACCGAGAAAATGTCATCAGACAATTGCCAATTATTTACGCACATATTGGAGGTATGAGGGTGAGATGCTTAATTGACACAGGTAGCCAGGTGAGCTTAGTCACTGAAATATTGGTAAAAGAAATCGGAAGAAAACAAACTATTCCAATTATGCCTGTACCGCTAATGAAAGTCAGAGGGGTTATTCCTGACAAGACCATAAATTGTAAACAGCAAGCATATTTAGACCTGGAAATATTGAACCACACATTTTCGCAAACATTCATTGTCATACCGAAGATGAATTATAACATTTTGGGAGCCAACTTTATCTGTGATTTTCATGCTGTAATTGACTTACATAACAACACTGTACGTTTCAAACAAGTTGAGGGGTTGAATCACGTGGGTTTAAACATGGAAGAGAGTCCACTGGAGAGAGAGGCGAATACTTGGGTCGTTGAAGAATGCACTAATGAGGTGATCAGAGATAAGAACTTGACGGAGGAGCAAGTAAGCCAGACAGCAGTGGTGGAAATTGACAGCCGAGATATTTCGCAGGAACTTTGGGTACATTTGGCGGAAGAAGAAATTAGCGGAACTAAATTTGAAATTCTACTTCAGGAGCGGCTTAAGGAGGCTATAGTAGGGGAACCTGATAGAAGAAATCTGGAAGAAATTTTGAGATTACATAAAGGAGCTTTTGACACCATCCCTGGAAAAGTTTTAAATTTCCAATATGCCATGCAAGTTACTGACTGGACCCCATTTAAAAGTAAATTGTACCCGATCCCAGAGAAACATTTTGCTCAGGTGAAGGACATCATTAGTAATTTATTAGATTCTGGCATGATAAGGAAAGCAGCAACCCCGTACCTGAACGCAATATTGGCTGTGGCCAAGCCAAATGGATCAATTAGGTTATGCCTAGACGCGCGAGTTTTGAACAGTAAACTGCTAGTTGAGCATGACCAAGCACCTAGGATCAAAGATGTTTTGAAAGGCTTCCGTGGGAGGAAGATTTATTCGAGTGTCGATTTGACAAATAGTTTCCACCATCTTGAACTTGAAGAAAAATCCCAACTATTGACGGGATTTTTATTCGACAACCAAAGTTATATCTGGTCTCGAATGCCCTTTGGCGTGAAAACTGCTGGATGTGCACCGATAAGGGCACTAGGTAGGAATCTGACTGAGGAGGTCAAGAGCTTCACAACGAGATATGTTGACGACATATTAATTGCATCTGAAACAATGGAGGAACACCTGGTAAACTTAAACAAACTTCTGGATAACTTGAGAACAATGAACTTCAAAATTAATCTAAAGAAATCACACTTTTGCCAGAGCGAGATTCTGTATTTGGGGAATATAATTGATGTTGAGGGCGTGAGACCTAATCCAGCGAAAATTGATGCTATCAAGAAATTTCCCACATCAACTAAAGTCAAACATGTAAGAGCGTTTTTGGGAGTGACAGGTTTCTTCAAAGAAAATTGTCCTGGATACACGGAAACAGTAGCGCCTATGCAAGAGATGTTAAAGAAGGCAAATCGATGGTCGTGGAATGAGGAGTGCGACAAGTCTTTTAGAGCCACGAGTGACTTACTGGAAAACTGTGTGAAGCTTGGGTATCCGGACTTTGAGAAGAGATTTATTATTCAAGCAGATGCTCCATTGATTGGAATCGGTTCTATGCTGTACCAAGAGGACGCTGAAGAACCCAAGAAGAGATCATATTTGGCATTTACGAGTCGTAAATTGAGGAAGCACGAGAGGAACTACACTGTGACGGAGCTTGAGCTGCTAGCAATTTTATATTCTCTCCAACAGTGGCGAAAGATGATCTTCGGCTATTCCATTATTGTCAGAACCGACCACCATGCACTGACATTTCTATTCAAGACGACGATGGCAAGTGAGAGAGTTACGCGTTGTTCGATCTACATACAGCAGTTTGACATTACAATAGAGCATTGCCCTGGAAGGATGAACATCATACCAGATGCTTTGAGCAGGATTCCTGAAGACGAGAACGAGGTCACAGCGGAAGTTCACCATATAACACTAACACCTAAGGCTCGTGAGTTTTTGGAGAAATTAAAGGAAATTCGGAAGGAGCAAGAAGCAGACCCATGGATGATGATGATGATCAAGTTCTACAGGAAGGAATTACAACCAGATTCACCTGAATACCGAGAAGCCCGTGCTAAAGAAGCGAGATTTCACTACTTAAATAACCTGTTGCATAAGTACGTGGATGAGTATCATACCAAACTGCGAATCCTAGTTCCAGCATCACTACAGAGAGGATTGACGTGGCATGTCCACGAGAGCCTAGCACATATCGGCACGGATAAGACTGAAGCAACGATAGGGGAGACTTTTACTTGGCCTAAGATGCGATTTACCATTGTGGAAGTAATAAGAACTTGTGACGCATGCCAGCGTACTAAACCGAACAACTTCATTATGAAACAACCTCCAAGACCACTATTACCTCAAAAACCATGCGTGATGCTCGCTATCGACTGTTTTGGCCCTCTGGTCAAAGGGAAACGTGGATGCCGACACCTTCTGGTGTGTGTCGATGTATTTTCAAAGATGGTAGTGTTATGTCCAATCCAGAAGACGACATCAAAACAAGTCCTCAGTAGAATTCAGAACAAAGTTATTCCGATGCTTGGGAAGCCGGAATCCATTTTATCAGACCATGGTACTTATTTCACGAGCAATGTTTTTAGGCAAGGTCTAGAGAGCCTAGGGATAAAACATATATTTTCGAGCATTCGTCATCCTTGCGGGAATCCGAGCGAGAGAACGATTCGCTGTGTTGCCAAGTACTACAGAGTAATGATTCCTAACGATCATAATAAATGGGTTGACAAAGTAGGAGATATTGAGATGTGCATGAACACCACTAAGCACGAGTCGACTGGTCAAGTCCCACTAATTGTACACCACAACAGGTTGCCGGAGAGGTCTTGGGACAAGATTATTCCATGTCCAAGGGATCCACTATTAGCGCATGAGTTGCGAATTCAGCGAACGAGAGAGCACATGAGGAACCAAGCGGACCGAAGACTGAGAAGGTACAGAGGAAAGAAGTTTCACCGGGAATTACAAGAACAAGAGTTAGTGCTGGTTCGCAGACCACCGATATCTGATCCCAAAAACAAAGTATTTGCAAAATTCTGTCCAAAATTTATTGGCCCGTTCCGTGTCATTAAGAATCTGGGTAACAATGCTTACAGGCTTGAAGAAGTGAGCACTGGTGCTAAATCTGTTTTTAATAGCGCCAACTAAAACCATATTACAGAAGAGAACCATTTGATGAATAGAAGGATGATGTGTGCAGAATCAGTATTGCAGAATTTTATTTTGAGAGCCAACACTCAAATCTACGTGGCCGTGGAGTGCTTGAGAGAGAACGCGCTTTGTTTGTAAACAACAAGCAGCTGAGACGACAGGAGTGGCAATCACGTGAGGAGAAGGGGAGGTCTAGCGTGAAGTATGAATGACATTCCGGCGAGGGAGCGCGCACACTAATTGGGTCAGTGGAGTGTACACTCGAGCAGCTGAGCGAGGTACTAAAGATATGTTGTTGTTACTACTATGGATATTGTTTTTGAAACCCAAATCAATCGCTTGCTTCGAATTTCAAAACCTTGCTGAGGATAAATGAACCCTTATTAATCTGCGATAAATAAGTATTCATGATTTATTATTATTATTACTGCAGCCCAGGCAGTACTTGTGGAAGTTGACGAGGATAAAGGCAAGGTAGCGTGTCGCAATGATTGCCACAGAAGTAGCGCTTGGAAGCTATTCTTGAAAATGGCCGGCTAAGCTGAGTTCAAGGCCAAATTGTGTAACAACTTGCACCAGAATTGGAACCATAAAGGGATGGTCACGAGTTTCTTGCAACCGACCTACGATTGAATCACCCAATCAGGAGAGACCAAGCCAATACCACGCGATGGATGGCGTCAGTGGTAAAAAGCGCACGGAATTTATTATCTAAAGAACCGCCGATCAGAATTATCTCCGCACGAGTGCGCTGAGACGTTTGGATTATTTGATGAAGATTGACACTAGTCCCGTGTGTGTGAGATGAAAACTCTGGAAATTTTTTCTTAATTTACCCCACTCTTCATCCCCCAGTCAGTTTCTAATAAATTGATCGACGAGACGCTGTTCGATGTCATTCGTTTTGGAGCTCTGATGAGCTAACTTCACGCCAGTTTGCGTAGTGATTTTAACGCTCTAATTTTATTTCGAATTCATTTTATTTGTGAGCTCTGATGAGCTAACTTCGCGTCAGTTTGTGTAGCGATTTTTATGCTCTAATATTATTTGAAGTCTAATACTTTGTGAGCTCTGTGAGCTAACTTCACACCAGTTTGCGTGGTGATTTAAAACTTGAATATTATCTTAAAGACAACTATTTTCAGCTCTTAGGGGGCAAGACATGAGTAACATTCTAATTAGCGCTCACCCGAGGCGAAGGTCAAGCAGAGCAGTAGAGATTACCGAGCGAGATAGCGACTGTGAGGCAGTCAGAGTTAAAACTTGTATTGTCGAGCCAGTGACGATGGACTCGAAGTGTATATTTCATGTAAATTTTTATTGTATTTTTTCATGTGTGTATCGTGCGCGTGTGAGCGAGAATTAGGGAAAGTCTTCGTGATTAATCGCATAGGACTATTTGTGGGCGAATTTAGTAACTCACAAGCGATTATAGCCAGGTCAAATTATAATAACATTGAACTTTTCTTCCAAAGAGACTACACCAAGATGTCCGACGTGTGGTCAGGAGCCGGAGTGATGTCCGACGCTTCTACGAAGACAACGATGGAGTGCTAATTTTCCCGTAGGGAAATGGGCTGAGATGGAAGTCATATGTTCTACAAGCTGAGACGGTGATGTACAACAATTGATTATTCAATTATGTAGTTAGATTGGCGGGGGAACTTTGTAAATAGTTCATTTTCTTTTTCTTGCTTTAGAGTGTTTTTCTTGTACCGACACTATATGTTTTAAATGTACGTTGGCACGTGGCCAAAGTGTTTGTTGTGTATTTATTTCTTTGGAGTCATATTTAATGTGCACGGCGCGTGTACGTGATTTTTTTATCCATGAAAATGCGAAACCCGTTACATTCGATAAGTGGTGCTTTATTAAAGTTCATATTTGTGATAGGAAAGGGAGGTAATTACTGTAAGGTGTTTGCTGAACAGGTTATTATTCATATTAGGGTTGCCGAGTGCAAAAATTTAAGATGTAATTGTAGAACACCTTAGTTCTAATTTTTTAGATTTTTTTTGAGTCCTTTTCAGGTTAATTAGTCACGGCGTAGAACGGAGGCGCCAGCAAGTGGAAAATATTTATGTCATTTTATTTCAGGGTCTGTCAAACCCATACGTGTGATCCTGTGTGTGTTATTGTGTCAGGTGTGTGTTGATTCTACGTGAAGGGGGTAGAGGTCCTACCGCCCTCATTTTTTTTGTTGTCGTTGTATTTTGATGGAAAGGCAGGGTGCTCCAGGGAGACCGCTGTACCTTGTCCATATGCTGATTCTTGGATTTCCTAGGGGAAATGCCGGGATATTTTGTTCTGACACACACACACACACGTATTATTGTGCTTTGGGGCACGCTTCTTCGAGATTCGATCCCGTCCCTTGGGAGGTCGAGGTTATATTGACACGTGGGTTGACAGATATGCAGATTTCCACGAATCGCCCTTCTAGCCTGGTGACTTATTTTGTTAGGCAGTCCTATGTTCCGAGTGGCCCCTTTAAGCTTTCAAGTAGCAAACCTGTTCTTTGTGATGGTTATTTTGAACCATAATTAATTGGGGAGTTCGCCATGTGTGTGACGGATTATTGCATGTTGTATGGATAGAATATTGTGTTATTAATGTAAATGTTGGCTTTGAGCCTAGTGATTTGTTTATGACTCAATTCATGTAATTTCGTATGTGACGCCTGTGTGGTGTAGTGGTAGTGTACTTGTAAAAATGACGGCGATCATCTGTGTATTTCTTTTATTGGTCACGTGTTAACTTACTTGTGTTGATTTGTGTGAGAAGTCCTAATTTTAGGCAGTAATGTTTTTGCTACGGCAGTTTTGATTCCAATTTCACGCGGAAATTATTGTGTTGTTTATTTTAAGTATAGGAAGTGTCGGTTTAGTTTTAAGTGTTGTATAGTTGTTCCCCGCGTCTGTCTAGCTCTAAGCAATGTGGATTCGTCGTCTGAAAGTTTATTCTGGATGATGACGAATCATGCATTCGATTGTACTCATCGTGAAGCATGTAGAACAGCACGTGCGCATACATTGTCACTTTTGTTGATTTTCTTTGGGACATTTGGTCCTGAGATGTGGCCTAGTTTTGGCATATTTTAATTTATTCAGTGGGAGTCATATGGGAGTTTGTTTTGTTAATTCTTGTTTGTAAATAGCTGATCTGTTTATTAAATTCATTTGTTTTAACCCTGGCTTCACTTTTTCCTGCATGTTATTTTGTTATATGTTACCCTGCATGTTAATGAAGCGCTTTGACAACAACTTACGATATGGACTGTTACACCCCCCGAAACTGAGTCTCATATGTTTCTTTGCAAGGGTTCATATGTGGACATTGATGGATTCTATCAAACATTCCCATTCCACGAAAGCTTATCCAGCTCCAACACGCAACAAGTACACGACCAGTGCGCCGATGGTCGGCTATGTACGCTGGATTGTGTTTGGTGACGAGGGTGAAGCACGCGTACTGGCCCATCGATCACCGAGGAAAACATGTTGGCGTCGGAAAATAAGACATCCGACCAATCACGTAGCACGCTTGTTCTCGGCAAACGCAAGGTGGCACACACTCTGCTCATAAGTGAGCCTGTGCTTCTTATCCGCACACCGAGATTGTAACCCTGCCTCATTCAAGCGTCTCATGACCATCCTCGAGCTGCCTGCTAAATGCGTGGTCAGATGTAGGCCTACGTAGCTGCATGGCGTTCATGAACGGGGTCGAATGTGCCTCAGCGATCAAGCTATCCCGAACCAGAGTCGGCATGTCAGCTTACGTCTCCCGATTCTGGGATATGTCTTATCCGACGCGTTGCCGTGCTCTGTGGGATGCCGTGGCGTCGTCCAGCCTCTGTTACGGTTAAATTTACGTTTTTGACGAGGGCAACTAGTCAATTATCCGCTCACGGATGCGCGGTCCTTGGTGTGCCATAGTTGCCGGTAGAATGACCTACCTATGTATAATAAGCGTGGATCCTGCAAACTAAGTTACTGTATTTGCCCACTCTTGCTGCTGGCTGAGTGAGAACCAAATATTTCAAGCGGTTTCGAACCAGTCACCTAATCTTGTTTAGCTTCAAACATGATGTTCAGAATATGTAGGATATAATACATTTCTGTTCTCTCCAGTTTCAAATGTTATCGATAAAGGTGGAAGCTAATGTTTGTATTGGATCATCGAGGGTCTATGCATAAGTTTACAATTAGCTGTGCAGTTTCATACGTCAGTCACTTGGGGTATTCTTGGATGTGTTTATTGTGATAAGAACCTTACGTCAAACTCGTGTTTATCATCGACCGCTTGTTCGTTTCTTCTTCTTTCTTTTACGATAATAAACTTCCATTTAGTGCAACTGATATCGGTCATCCATCTCTCACTGATGCCAACTGGGCATGCGATTGTGTTACTTTAGTGCAGTGGAAGCAGTGATGAATGCACGGGGCGGTCAGGGGGCATACAAGCACGTATCAGTATCAGTATGAATTCAGTCACGTTACTGGTTGTCAGCTGCCGCGAGGAGTGACTACCTGTGTGTGCATACAGAACTGATGCATTTCAGGGGCGTATACAGAAATTAATTTCGGGAGGGATGGTGGATGTAAGCATAGACTGTCTTTCGCAGTGACTGACCCCAGGGCCACTCACAGAGAGGGGAGACTGACAAATCAGGCACTTTGGGGGATATATTCCGTAATTCCCCGCTCCTCTAGGTACGTGTCTGATGCCTTTAATGCATGTTCGTTTATGATAAGTCTATTAATTTATTATTTATACTGTATCAGACTGTTTTTCCTCTTTAGGCATCCAACTAAAGTTTGTATCTTGAGTATGTTACGAGGGGCAGTGACTTCGTTATCCCACCCCTTAAAGCAACATGATAGGCATTACGCTGTTACATTAACACGATGCATTTATATGTTGTTGTTGGACTTAGAGACATTGCAACATCGTGGTCATGTAGCCCACTGTACTTGGGTGTGTGTGGGGGAGAGAATTTGTCTGATAACCTGTGATATTGTGATGACTGTATTAGTGTGTGCATTTGTAATTCAAGTGAGGATTGGGAAGGAGGTGGCCATGGCCTTTAGTTTAGGCTCCATACTGGCATTTGACTGGTAGTAAAACCACTATCAGGATGGCTGAGGTAGGAATCGAACCCTCCTCTTCTCAGTTTTGCCTCACGAGGCTGAGTGTGCCCCGTTCCAGCACTCAGACCAGAATTAAATTTCTTGGCAGAGCTGGGAATCGTACCCGGCCCTCCACGGTGACAGCCAAGAATGCTAGCCACTGCGCAATGAGACGGCTAGTGGCAGAAGTTTCAGACTTGTTGTTTCAATTAAGGACTTGAACTTCGTGGTCAATCAGCTCCGTGTAATTGGGTGCATGTAATTTTTTTCTGATCCAGGGGCGGCCGCTTCTTATGTGCTGAAGTGCTGCAGCACATTGCTTTATTTGAAAATAAATTATTTTAATAGTAGGCCTATTATCTACAAATACAACGCTTTAAAAAGACGTCAAGCAAAGAATAGGAAATATTTCTACTCCCCTCACTACGAGGTTCAGAACATGTATGGTTCGAGGTATCTAGGCGTGCGCTCCACTCCGTGCACGGCGTTAGCTGTGCAGATCACAGCCCAGCGAGAATTTACAAGTTTATTGGCAGGAAGCGTGAATTTTGTCTTCTGCGCATGCGCGCCTTACTTTTTCCTTGTGTTCTGGATGTGCTGTTGGGAAAACAGCTAAGATCAGTCATCACAGCGATTCTTCATTCGACCACAGAGAGGCAGCACTGGTCACACGGAATGTGAACGTGGCCAGTGGCACTATCTGGACTCAGCAATAGGATTTAAGAGGGAATCGCTCAAAGAAAATGGGGTGAAAAAAGCAGAGGAAGCCATCAGCTGTTCCCGCCAGAAGGTCTTTTTCAATACTCCTAACCTACTTATTCTATAGCCACATTTTGTTAATCGATGTACTATCAAAATTATAATTTTTATGTCGTCAAAATAAGGACATGATTATTGTGATGCCTAGTTCATAAATTTCACTATAGCAAAATAACATGTGATTTTGCATTACGGCGTTGCTGGTTTCATTTTAATGCTTTTGGTAATACTGAGTAGTACTGTTTTTGCGCGGTCAGACCAAGTGTTTCCGAGTTCGTGAATATTTTGTAATTGCAGGTGTTATTGTGTGCAGTACTTAATTAATTTTGTATGAGGAATGAGTATATGTGTTGAGTTTGTTTGCGTGTTTGTGCAATATGGAAAACTCGGTGGAGAGCCTCTTGAAAACCCCATTTTCAACCAGAGCTCTTGAAGAAAAAACTAAGGTAAAGAAGTTAGGTAGACCTACCCCGGACTTAGATATTGCTCAGAAAGCCACTTCTAACAAATCTGCATACACTAGAAAATTTAATAGAAAAGTGTATGAAAACGATTGGGTGTGCGGGTGTGAAATTAGAAATGCCCTTTTCTGTTTCCCTTGTTTGTGTTTTGGCAATAGTGATTCTTGGGGAACAGTGGGTGTTAGAGATCTTGGACATCTAAACGCTTTAATGAGGAAGCATAATGCCAGCGAGAAACACATCAATAATTCTTTAAATTTAAGTGCTTTAGGAACAGTTAATATTGCAACACTATTAAGCCGTGCTTATCATGAAGAAAAAGAAAAGCACACTCAACAAGTGGAGAAAAACAGGTATGTGCTATCCAGAATTATATACTGCATTAAGTTTTGTTGTGCGTTTGAATTAGCTTTAAGAGGGCACGACGAAAGTGATAATTCAGACAATCCTGGCGTTTTCTTGGGCCTAGTAGATTTAATTTCCAGTATAGACAGTGCAGTAAAGGAGCACATTGAATCTAATAGAGTTTTCAAAGGGACCTCAAAAACCATCCAGAACGAGCTGTTGGACTGCATGCTAGAAACCTGCAGAGAAGTGATAGCAGAAGAAATGCAGCAAGCATATTTTGTTAGTGTAATGGCGGATGAAACTACAGATGTTTCAGAGCAGACACAGTTAGTGTTGGTATTTCGGTATGAGAAAGATGGTATTCCATACGAACGATTTTGGGGCTTCTTTAAACCAGAAGGTCAGAATGCGGATTCCCTTGCATCATGTATTTTAAGTGTAATGGACAACATGTTTAACGCTACACCACACAAAGTTATTGCGCAGACCTACGATGGGGCATCAGTAATGAGTGGTGGTAAAGGTGGAGTGCAAGCAAAGATAAAAGCCTGCTATCACAACGCACATTACATCCACTGCTATGCACGCCAACTGAATTTAACAATGGAACATGCAGCTTCGCAGAATCAGTCGGCTAGGATGTTCTTCGCTCACCTGTCAGCGTTCCCTGCTTTCTTCTCAAGGTCGCCGCAACGGACGTCTGCTTTAGAAGCAGTGGCAGCTCGAAGAATTCCAACTGGACCAGCGACTAGATGGAATTTCAGGTCGCGCACCATAAATGTGGTGTACGAGCAAAGGGTATCCATAAGGGAGTGTTTATTAATGCTGGAGAAAACCTCATCCTATAAAACTTGCCTGCAGGCAAACGGGCTTCGTCGCAGCTTAGAAGACGAGGAATTCATATTTTGGCTACATTTCTTTCATAAATTGATGCCACATGTGGACATTATGTACAATCAGTTGCAGTCAAGAACAGCTGATGCCGTGAAGATAAAATCCGCTGTGTCACACTTTATTCAAGTGATCAACGACATCAGGGAATCGGTAGAAAACATTGCTAGTACTGGTACTTCTGAAGAAACGTGTGCTTCAGAAAACAAGCGCAGAAAGTTATCATGTCGGCGTACTGATGCCAAAGAAGTATGTGATAGAATAACACGAGAAGCCCGCGATCGCTTCCAAACCTTGGATCACCTGGAAGCAGCAAAACTGTTAGATTCCACCAACTTTGAACGATTTTCCAAAACGTTTCCAGATAAAGAACTAGGTGTAACTGTTCAGGCCAATAGCATGCTGGAAAAGAAAAGGCTCAGAACAGAACTGTCGGTTCTGTACTGTAGGGCAGATTTTAGGAATATTGGTGGGGCAGTCCCTCTTCTGCATTTCATAATATCCAGTAATCTGCAAGGTACGTTCTGCCAAACAAGCAAGCTTCTGAGGATATTAGTAACAACACGCATGACTACTTCAGAGCCTGAGAGGTGTTTATCATCGCTGAAGAGGATCAAGACCTTTCTGCGGAACACCATGGCACAAGAAAGAATAAGTGCCCTCGCTATGCTCTCCATTGAGAAGAAGATGGTCTCCAGTATGGAGGGGTTCAATGCCAGGGTGATTGACAAGTTCTGCAGCAAGAAGGAGCGACGTATGTACTTCATTTTTCGTCACTGAGTGAGTGTTTCTATATGTTTATATATACACACATCAAAAAAAGTTTTGCATCACCTTGGTTCCCAGATCTCCGGCATATAGACGTTCACTGTGTATATTGTATCCAAGATACAGTCCCTTTGACTGTTCATAGATGTCACTAAAACTGCTCAAAGATGTAAACAACCATGCATGAGCAGGGCCTATTAGACGGAGGGGGTACGACAGCCGATCAGTTCCAGTCATTCCACCAGGACGAAGGTACGCTGCTCATGTTGTCTGTAGTTCTACCATGCCTAGAAGGTCAATACCGCAGTTCGATCGCGTCCGCATTGTTACTTTGTGTCAAGAAGGGCTCTCAACAAGGGAAGTTTCCAGGCGTCTCAGAGTGAACCAAAGCGATGTTGTTCGGACATGGAGGAGGTACAGAGATACAGGAACTGTCGATGACAGGCCTCGCTCAGGCCGCCCAAGGGCTACTACTGTAGTGGATGACCGCTACTTACGGATTGCCGCTCGGAAGAACCCTGACAGCAATGCCACCATGTTGAATAATGCGTTTCGTTCAGCCACAGGACGTCGTGTTTCAACTCAAACTGTGCGCAATAGGCTGCATGATGCGCAACTTCACTCCCGACGTCCATGGCGAGGTCCAGCTTTGCAACCCCGACACCATGCAGCGCGGTACAGATGGGCCCAACAACATGCTGAATGGACCCCACGGAATTGGCATCACGTTCTCTTCACCGATGAGTGTCGCATATGCCTTCAACCAGACAATCGTCGGAGACGTGTTTGGAGGCACCCTGGTCAGGCTGAACGTCTTAGACACACTGTCCAGCGAGTGCAGCAAGGTGGTGGTTCCCTGATGTTTTGGGGTGGCATTATGTGGGGCCGACGTACGCCACTGGTGGTCATGGAAGGCTCCGAAACGGCTTTACGATACCTGAATGACATCCTCCGATCCATAGTGCAACCATATCGGCAGAATATTGGAGAGGCATTTGTCTTCATGGACGACAATTCTCGACCTCATCGTGCACATCTTGTGAATGCGTTCCTTCAAGATAACGACATCGCTCGACTACAGTGGCCAGCATGTTCGCCAGACATGAACCCTATCGAACATGCCTGGGATATGTTGAAAAGGGCTGTTTATGGACGTCTTGACCCACCAACCACTCTGAGAGATTTACGCCGAATTGTCGTTGAGGAGTGGGACAATTTGGACCAACAGTGTCTTGATGAACTTGTGGATAGTATGCCACGACGAATACAGGCATGCATCAATGCAAGAGGACGTGCTACTGGGTATTAGAGGTAGTGGTGTGTACTGCAATCTGGACCACAAATGCTGAAAGTCTAGCTGTATGATGGTACAACATGCAATGTGTGGGCCTCATGAGCAATAAAACGAGCTGAAATGTTGTTTGTGTTGATCTCTATTCCCTTTGTATTTAAAGGTTCCGGAACTCTTGGAACCGAGGTGATGCAAAACTTTTTTTGATGTGTGTATAAAAAAAAGTGGGAAGGAGGGTTAGGCCTACAGCACACAACTAATTTTCTACACCAGCCGCCACTGATAACCTGTATTACTTACGTACTTATAATTCAGGTTAGGATTTTGAAGGAGGCGGCCTTGGCATAAAGTTCGGAACCTTCTCAGCATTTTCCCGGAGTAGAAGTGGGAATCCATGAAAAACCACCTCCAGGATGGCTGAGGAGGGAATCGAACACACCTCATCTCAGCTTTATAATTAAACTCTCGGACCAGAATTAAATTTCTTGGCAGAACCAGGATGAAACCCGGATATCAGAAGCGACAGCCAGGAATGCCAGAGGTGGTCTTCTGACTTGTTTGCCGGAACCATGTCATGTCTATAACTTGTTTCGTATGAATTTAATTTAATTATATTTTATAACGTTAACTTGACATAACCGCATACTTATATACGGTACTTGTTTTACGTTTGTAGCCTACCTGTTATTAACGTAATATTTCGAACGCAGAAAGTTCTTAAACATTTTGTTCACTTCAGAGAATTTAAATCATTAAGATAGCCCTTGTATGTCTACCGTACCATACTCCTTACTCTATACTGTGTACTGAGGCCTACCACCTGTGCTACAAAATATATACTAAGGTAAGTAAACCTAGCGCAACGAAGTAAAGAATCCTTCTCTGAACCATCGAATGGGACAAAACACTCTATTTCATGCATTTCATCGTCTACATACTACACAGACTACAATAGGATCCAGCCACTTCACACAACAAAATAAACAGGAAAATCTCCCAAACTATAGAGCTTACACTTTTCTTCGTTCTCTCACTTTTCATAGGACGCGACACAGGCGTATGGTTATGCAATACCAGCTTCCGGTTTAGTAGTCAGGTAATAGAAGCAATGGGAACTGTGTACTACAATTTTCCTTGCATGTAACTGAGCAAATTGCTGTTAGGAAAAATGAAAAATCCACAGCCTGCTTCCAGTCGACCGACCGGGTCAGGGAATGAATGAATGAAGCCCCCAGCTAGCGGCGAAGATATGAACTGTGCCAGCTGCCGAAGCCTGTCGCACTCCCCTGGGGCAATGATTAAATGAATGTTAGATGAAATGAAATGATAGTGGAGAGTGTTGTTGGAATGAAATTGTTGACAGGGAAAACCGGAGTACCCGGAGAAAAACCTGTCTGCCTCCGTTTTGTCTAGCACAAATCTCACATGGAGTGACCGGGATTTGAACCACGGACCCAGTGGTGAGAGGCCGGCGTGCTGCCGCGTAACCACGGAGGCTTCGCTGTTAGGAAAAATAAAAGTTGTAAAATTCACCAGGAATTATATGATCTTCAGCTGAGTACAATAAAGAAGCGCTACTTGTGTTTATTCCTTACGTACTTTTTAAATTGGTATCCAGCCCGAAGGGAGGTCCGAGCCTCCGAAGAGGCTACCCCCAGTCGGAGTTTGCGTGCGGGAGGGTGGCCAGGGCAATTCAGCTCTTCCCTATGTTGGCCTACAGCGCGCGGTGCCTAGAACCGGCATACCATCCAAGTTCCGACCACATCCAATGCTGCTTAACTGCGGAGTTCTCGTGGGATCCGGTGTTTCAACACGGCTAGGCCGTTGGCCCTTATGTATTAATGATGCGAAATGTGAACTAACGTTGTGCCGTTTATAACACGCGTCGCCTCTGAATGTTGTACATTTTCCCGTCCATTTAGTACAGATTATGTTTGAAAAATATTAAAGATCGTGATGAAGAAAGTGTTTCTTCAAATAGAAGATTGTATTTAACTGTACGCACGTCGTATACTCTTGGCAAGGTTGTTTTTTTTTTCACAGGGCAACTTTGCACCGTAGTAGGCATGCAGCTTTTCGTATTTAGTTTTCTGGAAAATCGTCTTAAATCATTAACTAAAATATTTATAAAGACACACAACCTATACCTCCATTAGAATGTTTCGGACTCCAAAAAATTATACAAAATGAGGTTCGTTAGTTAGTGTAATTGAGGCCATTAACCCCTCTACCATTTAAGTGATTACCGTATGGTACTTTACGTAGACCATGGTGAAGATGTAAATGAGTATTTTTTAAATTTTGTCGCCAATTGTTAGGTATAGTAACGTAATATTTTCTGTTTTCTATATTGAAAACTAGGCAGGTTGGTTTTTAAGATGGAACCAACTGCATGTGCTATCAAATATCGCTTTCTTGCAATAGCCTACCTGGAATATGTAAGCCTATATAATTATAAAATGATTATTGGTTATAAAGAAGTTAATATAGAGCCTATGATTATTATAAAGATTAAATAAATATTGACGAAGAAAGGATGAATTATTGGTAAATGTTACTGGTACGGCGTATAACCTATAACTCGTAGCTTTCGTCTACGGTCACATCTTAGCATTTAAGCAGGTCAAGTTAATGCATATATACCAATATAACAACCGGATAGCAACTGATATCATATTTAATTGACACGAACGTAATACAATCATAGTCCAAAATATGTTAAGACCAGTGACGTTTGATGTGTGCAAGTCGCACACTTTATAGACAAGCTGTTTGTTACGGTCCTTTCTATTGCGAAGATTTACTAACTACTCTTTCAGGAGACACTCGTGTTTGGAATATTCAAGAAAGGGCAACCCTCTAGTTCTTATTTCATAAGTTGAACACCTAAAAACAAAACCACAATCCAAAATAATAATGAAAATATTGGCGGACGATTCATTGCCAACAGAAATCAAATGGAGGCTCGTGGACCGGAAGTTCGCTATGCATAAGCTTCGGTGCCATTTTAACTCGAGGAAGCTCTATACTCGGTCCATCGACCTTACTCACTTAGCCAGACATAGCGAGGGAAAGGTATTTTAATCCCCTTCAGCGAACTCCAGGTAGCCTATAGACAAGTGTGTTGGGCTGCGACAAGGGAACAGTAAGGAAAACTGGAAGACTTCGTGTAATACACACATCAAAAAAGTATTGCATCACCTTGGTGCAAAGACGTTTCGCGCCTTGGCATACAAATGTCTTTTAGAGATATAGACTACACAAACAACGTTTTTCAGCTCTCTTTATTGCTCACAAACCACACATTGCCAGTTGTACAATCATACAGCGATCCTTTCGGAAGTTGTGCTCCAGATTGCAGCATACACCAGTGTCGCCAATACCAAGTAGTACGTCCTCTTGCCAGAGGCCGATCTAGGGGAGGGCGAGGAGGGCGACCGCCCAGGGCCCGGCGGTCCGGGTGGCCTCGCGCCATGGATGTTTTTGAAAAAAAAAAAATGAAAATCCACAGCCTGCTTCCAGTCTCCGACCGGGTCAGGAATGGAATGAATGAATGATGTTTTTAAATTAGGTAATTAATTATACTTTTCAAACTAATTTAAAATTCATATTCCTTTTTCTCAGTGCAGCTATGACTCCCCGTGACCGTTTATCAAGTTTAGATTTCAGTGAAATAATAGAAGACATCAGCCGGGGAAAAAGTCACAAAGTAATATTTTAATATTTCATAGTTTAGGCTACATAATCTTCTTCAAGGGGACTTAAAGGTTTCATTCATATTATTAAAAAATGTACTGTACTGTATTCAAAATATTGTAACTATTCTTTATTTTATTATTATTACCAAGCTATATTCCATTTGACTTGAATTTTTTAAATTTCCTATTGTTGTTGGCCCCACCTTATCATATCGCCCAGGGCCCCGCAAGGCCTGGATCCGCCACTGCCTCTTGCATTGATGCATGCCTGTATCCCTCGTGGCATACTATCCACGAGTTCATCAATGCACTGTTGGTCCATATTTTCCCACTCCTCAACGGCGATTCGGCGTAGATCTCTCAGATTGGTTGGTGAGACATCTCGTCCAAATACAGCTCTTTCCAATGTATCCCACATGTTCGATGGGGTTCATGTCTGGAGAACATGCTGGTCATTCTAGGTGAGCGATGGCGTTTTCATGAAGGAATGCATTCACAAAATGTGCACGACGCGGGCGAGAATTGTCGTCCATCAAGACGAATGCCTCCCCGAAATTCTGCCGACATGGTTGCACTATGGGTCGGAGGATGTCATTCATGTATCGCAGAGCCGTTTCGGCGCTGTCCATGAACACCAGTGGCGTACGTCGGCCTCACATGATGCCACCCCAAAACATCAGGGAACCACCAACTTGTTGCACTCGCTGGACAGTGTGTCTAAGGCGTTCAGCCTGACCAGGATGCCTCCAAACACGTCTCCGACGATTGTCTGGTTGAAGGCATATGCGACCATCATCTGTGAAGAGAACGTGATGCCAATTTTGACGGGTCCATTCAGCATGTTGTTGGGCCCAACTGCACCGCGCTGCATGGTGTCGGGGTTGCGAAGGTGGACCTCGCCATGGACGTCGGGATTGAAGGTGCGCATCATGCAGCCTATTGCGTACAGTTGGAGTCGAAACACGACGACCTGTGGCGTTGCTTTCAGTGTTCCTCCGAGGTGAAATTCGTAAGTAGCGGTCATACACTGCCGTCGTGGCCCTTGAGTGGCTTGAGCGAGGCATGTCGTCGACAATTCCTGTATCTCTGTAACCCATCCATGTCCGAACAACATCGCTTTTGTTCACTCGGAGACGTCTGGAAACTTCCCTTCCTAAGAGCCCTTCCTGACACAACGTAACAATACGGATACGACCAAATGGCGGTATTGACCTTCTAGGGATGGCAGAACTACAGACAACACGTGCAGTGTATCTCCTTCCATGTGGAATGACTTGACCTGATTGGCTGTCGTACGTCCTCCGTCTATACGCTGCCGAAGTCAACGTCACTTCCACTCCGTTGCTAAGCAACTGGAGCAATACAACATGGCTCCCTTGTAGCTTGCTTCAGTCTTTGAGCCGTCACTATTTCCTATTTGTATCGTATAAAACTGTACATGCATGGATGTCCAGAGGCAAGAAAGCATAGAAAAGTATATTTTCCACAGTAATTTAACACAGTTGTCCAGTAAAGTTGTAAAATATTGCGTACGAGATGCACATTAAGTCTTACAACATAAGTAGTAGAGATGTGGCCTACGATATTTACCTTAAATTAAGTGAAAACATGAAAATATAACATTTCTGGATATTGTGAATCACGTCCCGTATGAATGACCAATACTACGGAAAATAAAGTACCGTAGGCCCTACCAGTAAGTGACGAATAAATGAACTTAAGGTCTGTCAATGCATAAGGGAACAGTTTAAAATATTTGGATGAGAGTTTAGGCCAAATCTCATCAACAGCTATAGAAGAAACAAAGACTGCATTTCAATACAATTTGTGTGTTTACCACAACGCCGCGTTTGTTTGAAAACGAATCAAATTAACAAAGCCTAAGCTGTGTGCTCACTAACAGGTTAGAGAAGTCTACAATTAAGGCCTATCGTCCTACCTCATTCAAAATAATGGGGCACTTTTCCTATCCTAGCTCTAAATATAGGGCCTAAGGCCACTAAAACTGACATGAAAATATCCGAGGCTCTCACCCAATAAGTACACCAAGCTGATGACCACATTATCCCACTGATTATTGTTACACATTAGCTGGTGTGCCACAAAGAGCTAAATAGAATTAGCTGGTAGACCTATATAGAGATTTAGAACAACAAAAATAGCTACCCTGCATCTTCACGAGCAATCCTAGCAAACATTCACACAATATGTCATGGACAGTCAAAGTGGTACAAGTAGCCTACTTGGTATGAAGTGGGCCAAAGAGTTGATGCAGGGAAATGCTAGTCCCGGTACCATAACGATGCTCCATGTGATATGGTACTTGATGGCTCACACAGTTTCCACAGACCACATAAAACTGCCTCTTTCAACAGTAAGCGGCTGTATTCTGGCGTTAGATTTTACCCTCTCCAACACCTTATTACACATTAGTAAAATGCATCACATAAAGTAATTGATGCATGCATTTATGATACACTCAAGTTAGTACAGCTTGATCAGTGATTGGCCATTTGGAGGGGAGGAGGGGGAATATTTTTTCACTCTTCCACAAAGATTAATCTCCAAGGCTGGAAATTGGTCTGCATAACTATATTCCAATCCAAACAATGGGAATGAGGGTGTTGGTTCTCATGGTACTGAATAGTGGGTAAAAGATAATTAGGTTATTAGCCCATGCAGTAAGAAAATAAAAAATATTGGACAATGATATAGAAATTTACACCATTCTTGGTGTAAAATGTGTTCATTACTTACCACAAGCCCCCAATTTAACTAGGTAGCTAACTCACTGTAAAAGTACCACTACAGTGTGATGACAGACTTAATAATGCAGAGGTAGCCATGCATACCTTAGGTTTGAGTTAAGAAATGAATTTAATGAGTAGGCCAATACTAACAAAAATATTATGTAGAAAATATTTATGCTACCCACCCCTTCATGATTCAAATTCATTACTTGACCAACAGAACTAAATAAAATCAGTCTACAATCCTGTTATGGACTAATGGCCTCAATAACCACCAACACCACCTACCTGCCATTTGGTACCGTATTATATAATTCACCACAACCTGTGATAAAATGACTTGTTACAACTAAAATTAAACTCAGTTGCTCAATAACTAAAAGGCCTATTGTGAGGGGTGATCACTTTCGTGATGTTTATAGTGCATTTTTCTTTCGTGCCGCATTTGTCAGTTAAATGCTTTTGAGACCACCGAACGAAAACATATGTACTTATTCATTTCTGTTAACATTATAATGTTTATTACTAGTGTTTACTCTCTCTACATATATATCTAAGACTCTTACCTCAGCATGTTTAAGGTCATGCGCCTCCAGCATACGCTCGCATACTGAAAAGGGTGTCGACTTGCTTGCTGCCTTCCTGTATGACTGACGTCACAGCTTGCCCTGGCCAATCATCGCCCGCCAGCCTGGCTTCCAGACGTTTCTATGATGTTATTATTTAAGTGGCGGCGTTTTGCTCTCCATCAGCATTCCTTCTTCAAACCTTCTACGGTCTTCTTCAACTTGCGAGAGGCATTCGTGCCTTCCGCCCTTCTCCGGGGCCTTCTAAACTTCAGGCCTAATCTGCATTTATGATTGAAACTACCAGGAAACGCACCAGCAGAGAGCTTCAGCACTGAGAAAGTGCATTCTACATTTTACTCCAAACCGCAAGAAGCTGCATCAAATCGCAGTTCTAAAACGCCATGTTATTTGGCATTCAAGAAATAACATCAAACCTAACGATGTTAAACAACGTACAGCGCTGGTGAAGAAGAAGAAGATCGCCCTGGCGAAGTTATTTTCCTGATGCTGGACATCTCAAATTCTACTGCCAAAAAATCAAGTGTTGGCCACGGCAGTCTCCGTCAGCATGCTTCTAGTCATCGCCACTAAAGATAAGTTTGTGCCTTTTTTATTATTATCTTAATCATCTTCGTTTTAAGTGTCTGCTAGCAAGTGCAAGAATATTAAATTTGTGGGTGCATCAAGCAGAATGAACTTTTGAATAATAGCCCATGGCTGGGCCAACCTAAACAAAATTAATGAACATTTGAAATTGCCCCAGGCGGGCCAGCATAACTAATTTTTTAATTAAGGCTTATTTATTAATGTGTTTGCAAGTTTCACCATAAAAATAAAAGTATTGTATTTACTCTCAATGTTCAGTCTAGTATTGAAAGAACCAGGCCGCATTTCCTTAGCCCAATCCTTTCAGTCTAATCTTCTCTTAAGGAAGTTATTTTGTCCAGGCCTTAAGCCTGATGCTGTCCTCCCGTTTATGTTGATGAATTTGGGCTGTTCTTCACATAACCAGAGGGGAGAAAAACACATCCACACTTCTGCAGGAGCATGTAAGTTGAATGGCAGGGGAGTAGCCTACTTCCCAATAATATACAGAGAGGTTAGTTTGGATGTATCGGAGACCCTCGCTAGCCCGCTCGCCCTCGGCGCGAGCCTGTCTCCCGCCAGGCACTTTGCCGAGAGTTGAAGCACTGACCACGCCCCCATACTTGCCCGCTCGAGCTGTAAATTGAGTTTACGGTACCTTAAACTTATTTATTAGTGGGATTTAAGTATGATTACTAGTAAAAGATTCGTGTTAGTTAGTTATTGTTGCTTTAAGGGCCGGCCGGAACTACGAATGAAAAAGATTCGTGTGCAGGTAGGCCTATACTACGAAATTGAAAGGTAGGCCTATATGACGATGGAAATCAATGAATATTTGTTGATCACTGCTGGCTAGCGTGAAGTGTACGCCAGTCACAATACTTTTCGTCGCAATCGAGAATCATGTTAACTGCCATGAAACGTTTAATTTTACAATATAAACTAGAGCAATACACCGATCTGAATAGTATAGCACATGGGAAATGACTGTATTATACCGGTATGCAGTTTTTATGACCTGTAATTATTGTGGGATTTCAGGCAACCAAACACCCATCACTATTCTTAACTTATACCAAATAATAGCCAAATAATTACCGAGATACCAGTAGGCCTGCCATTATATTCACGAATGTGTATTAAATAAATAAAATAAATTTAAAATATTAAGACATGCGAACTAATTGGGTGGTGGCATTATTGTTTTTATTGCACGATGTTTTAAAAAAAATAGGCCAGTTCAGTTCCGGTAACAAACTAAACAAGGTCTAGGCTGAGGTTTGAGATCAACACACTACAATATGCAAATAATGTCATATCAATCTTCTAACACCCACGAGCAATAAATCTAGAACTCAAGCCACGTTGAAAATAGATTGGGGTAATTAGATTACAGTAATACCGTTCATTAATTGACAAGCAGAAACTATTTCCAGTAATAAACGGAGGAATATATCCGTAATTAATTCCTAGCAATCGAAATAATTATATTGGTGGACACGTATGCCAATATTTGAACGTCTAACGAATGATACTAGAACAGTACCGTGAGGTGGCTACTCTAAGGATGAAAACTTAACACAATAAATGGCAAATAAAGTGGATTTACTTGTGAAATGACATTACTTTGGCAGGTGGGAGTTCTGTTTGTGCAAACATATGCCCCATGTGTCGACATTTCGACCCACACGCGAAATATCACCACTTTTAAGTACGTACGTCACACCATTACATGCTTTTCTTATGGGACTACCGCAATGTTTTGAGCATATGTGAAGGAGTAACTTCTGGCTTCACTTCCTTGCCGTTAGGGCCTCTCCTTATTACTCCTTGGCTGCGCCCATGCGGTTGCTAGGCGCGTCACTTCGGCAGCGTATTAGGCGCAGCTCATGCATGGTTGTGTACAGCTTTGGGCAGGTTTAGTGACATCTAGGAACAGTCAAAGGAACTGTGTTCGTGATGCTATATCAACATTCAGCGTCAGTGGTAAGGCAATCCTGGAACCGAGGTGATGCAATACCTTTTTTGATGTGTGTATATTGAAACCAATGAGGTGAGCCTGAAAGGATTGTTTCATTACGAAATAATTGCGATGTACAAAACAGACCACATTAATATAGTCAGAAGAAAGCGGAGCTAGAGCATTGTATTCAGGGGAGTCCTGCCAGTCCACGCTTTCATGTTAAATAAATAAACATTACAGCGCTATCTCAAGTTACTCCCCGTGGCTCATTATCAAAGATTCACGGTCACGTAAAACTACAATCTTCCTTCCTTCAAGTTACTCAAGCTAGGGATTCACCCGTGCGAGAAAGAAGAAAGGACGAGGCGTGGCTTATCAATGAAGATACCAAGTGATATTAAGCCTTCACATAGTAACAAGCGATATTAAACTCACTCAAGAAAAAGAAAATCAGGAACATAAATGAAAATTCAATTCAATGTAATATTATACAGCAGGTTAATTGGTTTAATAATTAATGATCCAATTAATTGCACATAAACTGGGCTTAAGTGAGCTATTCATATTCCCGGGCTTACATCTGACGTCAAGACTCCTAAGGGAAATTACCTCTTCTGTGCATAGAAAAATAGACTCTCTCTGAATTATGTGAAATGTTACGATCGGATTTCGAATTCATTTACATATTTGGAACCTGTGAACTATAAGCTTTCAGAAAATGAGGGTGGATTTTTAAAATCCCATTTCTACAGGAATTGATATCACGTGACCCGAGCTCGGTTCCGGTCCGGCCTCAAAACATAAATATCAGCACCGTAGTATAGGGTGACCAGACGTCCTGTGTTTAACGGGACTGTCCCTTTTTTTTCGTTATGTGTCCCATTGTGCCGCCAAACTTTTAACGGGACGCCAAATGTCCCGTTTTTCCGTGCTTGGCAATAGCCTGGTCATTTTTCTTCGCTTCGTTTTGTGTTTTAATTTATATTTGTGTCATTTCGGTCTCATTCGTTTGTTATACTTTTTACTGAGGTCTAGATGGGACTCGAATGCTCGAGGGAACTCAATCGGGGCCAGGAAAAAAAAGATCTCTGGTTTCCGCTAGCTCTCCCGTTCCAGGTAGCTACCGCCAGGGAGCAACTTTAACGCTTGGAGAGGCGAGCTTGCTCCATTGCCCTCCATTGACTGTTGTTCGCTTTGGTGGAGATACACGTGCGTATGACTATGGAGAAAAGAAAGTGTACTTTCTCCAAAACCCTGAAAGAAGAGTTTCCTTTCTTGAAGGAAAACACACCGACTACGAAGGTGGAATGTACTTAATGTCGTCCAGTTTTTCCATTGAGCACGGGGAACGTGCCGATATTACACAGCACATTAAGAAGAAGAAACACATGTTGGCAATTTCCGCGAGAACTTCCAGCATCATAACTTCCTATGTAAGTACGAATAGACTACAGACTGAGGAAGATAAACGAATCGCTGCTGAAGAAGGGCTGTTTGCATTTCATACTGCAAAACACAACCATTCTTTCCGTTCTATGGACTGCACAGCTGTTATCATCAGAGAACTATTTGAGAAGAAATTCACGTGTTCCAGGACAAAGTGCGAATCAATTCTGGTGAACGTTTTATTGCCGTATGCAATGCATGAAGTGCAATCAGAACTTAAAAATGCTAAGTATGTGTCTGTGATGGTTGATGCATCAAATCACAAAACCTTAATATTAGTGCCGATCCTAGTTAGGTATTTCATTCCTACCAAAGGTGTTCAGTGCAAAGTAATCTGTTTTCAGAACATTGGCGGAGAAACAGCAGAATTATTAACTAGTTATGTTCAGGAAATCTAAAAAAAAAAAAAAAAAAAAAACATAATTTGGTTGACAAGATAGTCGCGTTTTGTGCAGATAATTGTAACACAAACTTTAGAGGGTACAAGAGGGCTGGAACAAACAACGTTTATTCTAAATTGAACAGTGTGCTCAAAATGAACATTCAAGGCATTGGCTGTGCAGCCCATGTGGTACATATTGGTGTACAAACAAGTGCAGACATTCTTCATATTGACATAGAAACAGTAATGAACAAAATATTTCAATATTTTCACATTTATACCGTGCGTGTGGAGGAACTGAAATCATATTGTGATTTTGTTGCTACTGAATACAAGCAGGTGGGTAGATTATTGGCTTGGGAATAACCTAACCACCAAGGGAAGATGATAAAGAAAAGGAAGTGGGTTTCGGACTGGAGAAAAAGGATGGAGAAATAGGAGGAGAGTCCCACAAAGGTTATAAGTTTAACTTTAAATGTACTCAAAGGCGGTTGCCACTGCAAATCCGCTCTCCGATACCTAAAGTGGGTAGGGACCTGGGCAGAGCTAACGGGAAACGCAGCTAGAACTTGGGCGGTTTGCAAGAGAGTGGCTTTAGAGTATTCCCTCTCAAGAATACATATGCCTACTATGGGGAAGGGTGATGGTCTGGCAAGACAAAGAGTAACAGATTTATTGTATATCTTTTCAAAGGAATTTGTTTTTGAACAAGTAATTTGAAGAATGCCAATAATTTGAATCGGTTTCGATATTTTTTGTTTTCGAAATCGTAGAATTCCTAAAGAGCGACCAAATGCTTCCAAGAAGAATAGGGATAAAACAATTGAGGCGCCTAGAATCAAAACCCGCCAAATCCATATTTTATGAAAATTGAGTTACGCATTGTTTCCTATAGCTTTCACTGGGCTGAATTCATTAAAGCAATTGTTTTCTCACAAAACCCGCTACATCCTACTGTAAAACGAAGACAAAGTTATGGCTTAGTTGCAATATCCGCTAAGTCCACAGACAGTTTCGCCATTTTTGGTTACAAAACCCGCCACATCCACATCAGCCAATAGGAGCACCCAATTCCGCCACCTTACCTTCCATGATGCTTTGCGGAGTGTTTACTCTTCACCTACCCACATTAGTCAGATAACGTACCTCTGCCTGACGTGATTGGAATGGTTGATGTTATACGTTTCGAGAATAATAATTTGTTTTGTACAGAAATTTTAGTGCAGTGATAAAATAGTGCTTCATAATCCTGATTTCAAAATGGAAGATGCTGTGGGGACTAACTTAACTCTCTGTCCTGGAAATCAAGCAAGAAAGAAGACTCCCAACAAGGAGGAATGGAAACGTGAGAAAAAGCGGGCTCAGCTGTGAGTATGTTAAACTCTTAGTACAGGGCGCCAGGAAGTATTCTCCACAGTGACTGCGGGCTTCTGCCAGAGCTAGCATCAGCAGTTTTGGTTGGTAGCACGGTGTCCTTTACGGGGGGAATCCCACACGTGTGGACTGCAAGCTGTCGAAATTATCAGTGTGCATTGCAATAAGCGAACGAGCGTGTGTGTCATCAGCACTTACAGCATCAGTTATGAATGACTGTGGTGAGCACAAAGTTTACTGTTTGTTTGTTTGTTTTGATACAAGCGACAGGCGTGCTGACAACGTAACTATTGATGCTGGCTATCGCGGTGGATCGTAGTCACTTGGAGAACATTTCCTGGCGCCCTGTAATATCATGAAAGTCGTAACAATTATAATGTGGGTTTTCATTTGGTAGCTGTAAAGGGATTTTAGGTTTTTATTTTCCTGGCCGAAAACCTCACAAAGGCGTTTCTGTTTCAGGTATTCAACAACTGATCTACCCGGCAAGCCATGTTGCAACCATAAAAACGGAAATGCATATAAATGTAATTCTCTTTCTCTTCTGGACATTGCAAAGTTTCATCTTCTAAGGATAAACTCCAACAAGACAATTTTATACTTAAGCATACGAAGTCACTACCAACAAAAAGACAAAGGCCATTGGATAGTAGTCGTTCTGATAAGAGCCTTAGCTTTTTGTATTACCTCAGAAATCGTGATGGTACACTAGTAAGAATATGTCGAGATGCATTTTTAACCATCCTTGGGCTCAAAAAAGACAGAGTGTTAGGTGTTATGAAAAGACACCATCGAAGTGGTGGTGCAACAGCTACGGAAACAAGAGGAGGAAACAGGAAATTAGAAACATTTGCAGGGAAACGTGACAAAGTCATTGCGTTCGCCCAGAAGTTGAAAGTAATGGAATCACACTAGAACAGACACAGGGCAACCTATAGAAAATACCTTCCACCTGAGTTAAATATTTCAAAGCTGTGCAAAATGTACAATGAATCTGTTGAACCTGACTTCATTGTGAAAGAGCCATACTTCCGTGAGGTTCTGAATAAAAAAATCAATTTCGGCTTTGGCACCCCCAAAACGGATGCTTGCTCTACTTGTATATTCCTACAAGAACAGATCAAAAGGGAGAAAAATGCTGATAAAATAAGTGAGTTAAAAATTCAGTTGAAAGTGCATGAAATGAAGGCTGATGCATTTTACTCAATTTTAAAATCTGATGATGATGAGGCTTTGTACATAACATTTGACTGTCAAAAGAATCTTCTTCTTCCGAAAGTACCTGACCAGTTAGCTTATTTCAGCAGGCAGTATTCCTTCTATAACTTTACAATAATTACAGGAAATTCGACATGCAAATTAACGAAGGAAAATGTTCATTGCTATACATGGTGTGAAAATGATTTCGCTAAAAACTCAAATGTGATTTCTTCTTGTGTGTATGATCATTTGATGAACGCGCGTTTTCACGGCAAATCAAAGGTTAAATGTTTTTCGGACGGGTGTGGCGGGCAGAACAAAAACACTATTGTAATTGGTACGCTTGGAAAATGGCTGATTTCTGATGCTCCTGAACAAGTCAAAAGTGTAGAATTTACATTTCCGGTTGTTGGGCATTCCTACCTTCCACCCGATAGAGTATTCGGTCTAATCGAGAAAGAGTTGAGAAAGAAAGACACTATTCTTCAGCCAGCAGAGTACGAAGAAATTCTCGGGAAACATGGAACTGTTCACCACGTTGGAATATCATTTCCAGTTAAAGACTGGAAGTCTGAATCAGAAAGAGTTAAAAAAAAAAAAACCCTGCCAACTGGCACTTTAAGTTCAGTCCATCCAAAAGGATAATTTTGACAAAGAACAAAAAGAACAATCATATTTTGGTCCGGGGTGAAATATTCTACAGAACTGACATTTGCAAACCCAAACGTGTCACAAAACCTGAGTTTGACATGACTCACGTACAGCCAGAAGACATAACCAGAGGGGTTATTCTTCAGGCACAAAAAGTCAAAGATGTTTCGCGACTGCTTTTGAAGCATTTTGGAGATAGATGGAGGGAAAATGAAGAGCTGCAGTTTTATTGCAATCTAGAAAGCCGTAACGAACACAAAGGAGATCAGCCCATAAATGATGACGATTGTGAAACTATTGTTGAGGATGAGGTAGACACAGACATTGTGTAGTTAGAACATCCCCTAACGTCATTATTTTAATAGTTGAATGACGAATGTTTTGTCTCATAAGAACTTGAATTGAACATGAATTTAATTTGATGTGTTTCTTTATTATTATTATTATTATTATTATTATTATTATTATTATTATTATTATTATTTAGTACTGTTCAGCATTATTAGTATTATTCTTTTTCTGTTTATTGTAACTATCCAACAATCTTTGTGCTAATAAAACACAACAAGAAGTTCCGTGACGAACTAAAGAGCCTACTTTTCTTAAAATTTAAGATTCATGCCAATGATTAATCGATATGGATCTATCTAGAATAATGACGAAATTAAGTTGGTAATATCGAAATTTCTTATTAGTTCGAAATACTGTATACCTGGCATAATGTAGCCTAATAGAGCACTACAGTTGGCAGCCCTGGTGACTGAATATATTCTTAGTTCCATCTCTTAAGGTACAGAATACAAAATTTGGTTGGAGTCCAATGAATAGCATGGACGTTACATGCAGTTATACATTGGATCTAACAGCGCGCGTAAAATCATGTTGGCAACAGTGTCACGCATGTATTGGTCAGAAATAATCTGAAATAATATGATCTATTGTTGTGTCAATTTTGAATGAAATCCATTAGTTAGTATAGAAGTTACATGCATTTTAAAATTGGACCTATCAGCCGGCTTAGAATCATTTTGGCAGCACTGACGTATATTAGTTACTCCAAAGTAATCTAGAATGTCAGGTACTATACGTGTGCAAAGTTTAGAGCTATTGGCTTACATTCTTTCTGATATATTGGTATTAGGGTAACAAAAATAGAGACAGCATTTATTAACAGTTGGCAGCCCTGGTTGCTCTTAAGAATACGTATAGTCATAGCTGTTATGGTACACATAGCACATACGAAATTTGGTTGAAATCCAAATGATAGTATGGAAGTTACATGTATTTAAAGTTGGACCTCTCAGCAGGCTTAGAATCATGTTGGTAGCACTGACGTATATAAGTTACTCCAAATTAATATAGAATGTCATGTACTATACGTGTGCATAGTTTAAAGCTGTCGGCTTGCATACTTTCTCATATATATTGGTATTTGGATAAAAGAAATTAAGAGCATTTTTTAACAGTTGGCAGCACTGGTGGTTCATAAGAATACGTTCAGTCATATCTGGTTATGTACACATACAACATACGAAATTTGGTTGAATTCCAATTGATAGTGTAGAAGTTATATGCATTTAAATATTGGACCTATCAGTAAGCTTATAATCATTTTGGCAACACTGCCATGTATGACCTTCTGGAAATTAAACTGCAATATTATTATCTATATGTGAGCCGATTTTGAAATAGCTCCCATTCATACCTTCCGAGATATCCAACATGGAGCTCAAATTTCAATTGCGATTTTTCAGCAGTTGGTAGCACTGACATCATTTTCAAATATGGCCGTGAGATATTCAGGTATAGATCTTTACTCCTACCAAATTTTATTTCGATTGCTCCAGCCGTTTAGGAGTTGATAGGGGGACACACACACACACAGCCAGCCAGACAGACAGACAGACAGACAGACAGACAGACAGAAGGACAGACAGACAGACAGACAGACACACATTTTCCCGGATCGATCTCATAAGACTACTTTTTCCTCATTTTTGCAAAATGTGAAAAGTAGGCTAAAAATGATACTCATGATTTTCGACGGTATTTTATAACCTAACTTTACTTAACTTTCTTTCTTTCTTTCTTTCTTTCTTTCTTTCTTTCTTTCTTTCTTTCCTTCTTTCTTTCTTCCTTCCTTTCTTTATCGTTCACCCTTCAGGGTTGGCTTTTCCCACGGACTAAGCGAAATATCCCGCCTCTACCGCCACTGGCAGTGTCCTGGAGCCTGAGACTCTGACTCGGAGACACAACTGGGGAGTGTGACTAGCACGTCGCCCAGGCGATCTCACATGCAAAGCGAACAGGGGCCTGATGAAGAGATGGGAAGAGTGGGAGGGATTGGCAAGGAAGAGGGAAGGAGGCGGCCGTGGCCTTACGTTTGGTACCATCTCGGCATTTGCCCGAAGACGAAGTGGGGAAACCACGGAAAGCCACTTCAAGGATGGTTGTGGTGGAAATCGAACCCCTCAACCCATTTGGACCACCCGAGGCTGAGTAGACCCCGTTCCAGTCCTCGTACCACTTCTTCAAACTTCGTGGCAGAGCCGGGAATCGAACCGCGGACCTCCTGGGTGGCAGCAAATCATGCTCACCACTACACCAAGGAGGCGTCCTAACTTTCATTCAAAATATTAATTGAACTTAAATTCTTAGTAAAGCTTACGCAGTTTCTACAATCCCTTCGCAACTTCAAATTTATTAGGGTTCTTTAGTATCAAAACCTGCCAAATCCAAATCTTAGTAACAAACCCCGACAAATCCGAATTATTGTTTTACATTATTCTAAATACAACTTTAACTATAACGGGGATCAGGCTCATACTTCGTCACTGTTCTTTATTTAAATTAATTCAATTTTTAGTGAAAAAAGTATTTCTTTCAGAGTATTGGTTCGTTTGTGGCAGTTTTTGTCACTTTACCAAGAAAGTGAAGGAATGGATTTGGCGGGTTTTGATTCTAGGCGCCTCAATTATACCTTTGGGAATAATTTTGGTAAGTAAACCAATAGTTGCATTTGGAAATTGCTAAGCTTTTACCCAGCAAGGAGCCGACTAAAAGTTTAGGCAAGGAGAAACACTTATATTTTGAAAAACCAACCATAAGTTTTGGAGAGAATCTCCACAAACAGGAAGCTGGCGTAGCGAGCTATGCTTGCCTTACTGGCCAGTTAGAATTAGCTATTAAAGCTGAGAGAGACTTTACCAAGTTACCAACTAAGAGTTCTTGCTCAAATGCAACAAGTGATGAAAACCCTATCAAGAGATTTATTTGCATTAAGTGGGAAGAGTCAAGGAAGACAGGATCTTGCTTAACCGTTATGTTAGAGAAATGATGAGTCAAAAAAGAACGATTGAATTTATTGAACAATGCAAAAGAGTGTAATGAATTTAACAATGTTGGGTAGTAGTTTTAAGAAATATATAATTTAGACCTTGTAACAAATGGGGTCACAGACCTCCGAAAAACATCTAAAGTTTGCGCCAGGCAATTAACAATTCTTTTGGTTTCAAACCTTGATATGTTTTAAAATCCTCGCAAGATTTTGAAATGGCGAAGATAAAATGAATAATTTAAAGACAATTAAAGTGATTAAAGTTAGACAATAAATCAAGTACAAGGTGTGTACTTTTAAGAAATTCTAGGTAAATATCTTAGAGAGAGTAACAACTTCGGAAGTAACAACAACAAAAAGCAGGAAGAATAAAAGAGAAGTTCCTATAACTTCTTATATTAAAGCTGAATTACTTGGTTGGATTATGCAAATAGGGCAGGTCACTTATTGTGAAACCTGAAGAGAAAAATCGAAAGGAAGTTTCTAGACCTCCTATGTTTAAGTAGGAATCACGAGACAAATGGGGCAAGTTTCCCTTTCGTGAAACCTAGAAATAACTCACTTATGAGTTGAAAGAATTGTATTCCCTGATTAGAAGGGAGAAACAATATAATTTAAAGCGTGTACTAGACACGAAGTTTTACAGACATTAATTAATGATATATAAGCAAAAGAGGGAGGGCACGTCTTTAGAGTGACACCTCATTGAAAAAGGCCTAAAGTAACAATTTTATTATTATGGTTTGTTAGTAAGAGGTTTGGGAAAAATCAAATGGGATTGAGGATAAATGTTCATGGCCGTATTTATAATAATCGGACGAGCGCGACGCGGAAGAAATATTGAACAAACACTATTTTTCACTATAGTCTGTTGGAATAGATGAAAAGTTCACTGTAGTAGCACAAAGGTTTATGGCAAAGAAAGTTATTGCAATTATGGAAAATAACTAGTTACACTAGATTTGCGAGAGTCTATTGCTTGAGAAAGTTGTAGATTACAGTTAAATGTGCCAGAGAAAATCCCAACGGAGGAAGAAAAATTAGCTATTGAGCAGTAATTCATAAGGAAGATTCCTTAGCTTGAAAATGTATTCACACATGTGAGTGGAAAATACATGACGGTATGACTGGTAGATAGAGTGCAGATTCTGGAAGGTTCCAGAGCAATCCTGACTGAAGAATAGGGCAAAAGTTATTCCAGCGGTGGAACGAGCTAAGTATTTTATAGACAGTGGGTATTCAATGGTAACCCACGTTGTGAGAAGATCTCTCATTTAATAAGCATAAAAAATGCTGCTTTCTCTTAAGATTGGCTTAGACAGACAAAAGCCCAACATAGAAAATCCCGCGAAGGATGATTATTGCCCCAAATATAATAATCTCACACTGCCTATAAAATGATTATTAAAAGCATGTAGCTATTAAAAGATGATGAGAATGAGGTTAAAACCTGAAGTTGGTACTTATCTTTGCTTCATGGCGAAGGTGAAGTTCCTTTTGAAGGTTAAGATTAAAGTTCCAACATGGCGTGGAATTAAAAGAATGCCTCTTTAGTTGAGGAGGCGAGCTCTAGTTGAGCTTCAAACTGACTGAGACGACTGCCGGCGTACAAGTGAGACACGCTCAGCGAAGCACAGAGGGACCAGGGAAGGGAAAAGAGTGGGGGTAGGAGACAAAAGGAAAACATATAAGCATAACCAACATTGAAAAGTTAATTTCTCTTGATGAAATGGTCTTCAAAGAGTTGATAGCAGGCAACACTAGCGCAGCATGGTGGGTGAAAAAGTAGACGAAGTTCTCTTGATCACGGAGATGATAGCTGGCGATGGCGACGAGATCTGGTGGCCAGATTGATAAGGAAGTCCTCTTGTACAGGGAAGAATTGAGGAACTTCAGAGATTCGCTGCTAGATGACGCTAGGTGGGTCGTGGAAGATATATATCTAGAACAGACTCACAAGTAACATAAGAGACATGACCAACAAGGAGAAATTAGAAGATCACTGTTGGTGTTTGAGAAAAAGGAAGGAATGAACTATCAAAGAGAAGTAAAAGTTTACTCTATCTTACCGTGTATTCCAAAGAATACACCAGCAGGTTCTGGGTAGTGTGAAAACTAGATGGTTGTCATTGTTGCCAGCAGTGGCGTAGCTATACCTGAATGGCCCCCGGGTCAAGAAGTTGAAATGGGGCCCCTCACTAGCCTTTGAAAACCTGACCTAACTGCAGACCTTTAATATTAATAATGTTTGAAGATAAGAACTTATGAAAGTTACTTTATGCACTTTTCGAATTCCTCCCCTCCTCTTGCCACTTCCCTTTTTCTAGAAATATGTAATTTATACTTAGGCCGTTGGCTCCATAAAATGTCCTAAATAGTTATGATATAATAGTAGCTATAGCTTTTCAATTTGTGTAATTGTGATATCGTAATAAGAAAACTACGTCTACACAAATATCAATTAGAAAGAGAAGAAAACTGCATGTAAATATATATTATAAGTACACATATTTGTTCTTGTATTACTGACAATAATGAAGCTAGAGTAGAAATTAAAAGGGAATAGTTAGGATCGTCTATGGGGTACTAGGCTTTAAAAATAGAATACACGCCAGGTCGAAAACTCAAAATTATAAATGTATTATACAAATAACTTGAAATAAAATAAGTCTATAAATTTTTACTCATTGTTTACAAAAAAAATGTTGAGTTATTATTATTATTAAACAAACTATTTAAAACAAATAACTTTTCAACTAACCTAATTAACACAAAACATTTTTTCCAACTCTTTGCATCTGCAAACATGTTACTTACATGTGAGAAGTTAAGTTTTCGAGCTCTTTCATTTTCAATCGATAAAAGGGCCAACCCACTTATATGTTCTTGGCTCATTGTGCTTCTTAGGTCGGACTTGATAATTTTAAGCTTGGAAAAAGATCTTTATGCTATAGCCACTGTTATAGGTACAGTCAATAACATAAAACAAGCAGTACACACGTCAGGATAGCTTGCAAACAGAATGTGATTTTCAATGTAGAGGAGGTTTATCAGTTGCTTAACAGTCGACATTTTCTTAATTTTAGAGGAAAAAGATGCACGCACGCTGGAAATTTGTGCAGGAAATGTTGGCGACACATCATCAGAAAAAGTCTCGGCGAAACCTTTTGCCTCTTTAATCAGTTCGTCATCTGATGCATTGCTCAAGAAATAAGGCTGAACAGCTTTGTAGGCATTAATAACTGACTTCATGCCTTCAAATCTACTGTTTAACTGAGCCATAATTGCAACCATGGGGTAAAACACAGATACCCGAAATCTGGTTTCAGGATTGAGAAATCTGCTTTTTAACTTGCTTTAGTCTTTTCTCAGAAAACTCACAAGGTATTCCGCACTTGGAGCCCATAGTTGAAGCTTCTTTTACAAAGTCCTCAAATGAATTTCTTAGTTCTGTAACACCTAGGAGAGCATCACCTAACCCAGAGAGTTTGTTTTATATGCGACGGGGACCCTCACTTGCCCGCTCGCCCGCGTTGAGCGTCTGTCTTCCGCCAGGAAATTTGCCTTTATGCGGCACCGGCGTGGCACTGAGTCATTGAGTATAGGAATTAGTACTTAAATTTGTACCTCAATGTGATCCTTGACAAATTCTTTGACGAACTAACTTACGGAGAGCGATTTTCAACTTATGTTCAACAAGTTTCTGCCACTGCTCACACTGCCAAAGCATCTATGACAGAATTGTGTCGCATTTACGGTACTAGGATTATAAGTCGGAACGTGTGGCCCCCGCGAAGCCCAGATTTATCACCATGTGACTTTTATCTGTGAGGGACGCTTAAAAATAGAGTGTATGCGAGAAACCCTCACACTATAAATGAGCATAAAGGCTATATTACAGCTGAAATAAGTCAATCGGTACTGAGGATCTTCAGAAAGTAATGACAATTTCATAAAGAGGTGCCAGTGATGTGTGGCAGTGAATGGCGAACATTTTAAGCACCAGCTGAGAAGTAGGTAAGTACAAATTCCTAAACTCAATGAGTAAGTGCCGCGCGAGCGCCGCATAACGGCAAAGTGCCTGGCGGGAGAGAGACGCGCAACGCGGGCGAGCGAGCATGCGAGGGTCCCCGTCGCATATAAAACAAACTCTCTCTATATCAAAAGCTTATACAATATCCATATTTTCAGTTTCGAGACATTTAGATACGATGTTCAGTTGCTGCAAAATCTTTGTTTGTACAACTAACAGAAACACAAATTCAAAACTTACAATTTTCATTTTCAATCCTATTGCATCATTCCTTTCCTTTGCCTTATTACTTGTTAAAATACATTTGGATAGCTTATATCGCCAAACCTCTCCTTTAAAGAAAAAACTGCTTCGCACCTTCCCGACCATCTTTTTGGGTTGAGTGGTTTTAACGTTATGTTTGCATTTTCAGATGCGTCTTGCAGCCCCAGACAGTGTTTGATACTGTGCCCAAAAAAGTTGTAGACATTTAGTACATCCTCATAAGACTGTGATATTTCACGATTGCCTTCTTCAGCGTCATTCAACACCAGATTTAAATTGTGACTTGTACAAAGTATGCATGTGGCGCAACTTCTGCACTCCATTGTATACTCCAACACTTGCGCCGTCATAACATTGGCCACAACATTTTTTCAATTCAAGACCATGATCTTTAATAGATTCCACTATTTTATCAGCCAAACCAAATGTACTTTGATCTTCAACTTTGAAAAGAAAGTAAACGTCTCACAAATCTTTATTTCTTTGGGTTTATTTTTTTCATCATTTACCACTTTGACATACCTGAAAAACTTTACTTAACTGATCAACTTTACTTATATCCTGAGTTGTATCCATAATAACAGAGAAAAAAGGAGAGCTCTGTATTTCATATTTGATTTCTTTCAGTACTTCATTTGCCTTCAAAGAAATAACTTCATTTTGGATGCTAGGGCTTAAATAGTTTACACTTCCTGCTGGCTTTGCAAAAGGGTTTTTAGTACAGGGTCATAGTCAGACAGAAGTTCTATTATAGAAAAAAAAAAACTTTATTTGGATCTTCCATTTTACTACTACTTCCACGGAAAGCAAGGTTAAAGGTGGCCAAAGTTAATGAAACATCAACTATTCTTTCTAGAACGTTCCTCCAGTAATTTTTCTCTTCTTTTAACTGTTTTTTTAAAGCATCACTCATTGTTTCATCATTCCTCCATTTCTCAAATAAAACACAAGAAAATATGTTGTCATCCGATTGTTCATGAGTTTTAATTCTATCAGAATGATGTTTCCAGTCGTTTAGTCCCGTACTACCGAAAGTGTTCTCTGAATGTTGTGGGATTAGCCAACATGGTTGACAGTAACACGGTCTAACTTTTGCGAGTAGCAAAGCCAGAGTCAGTTACATTTCATCCCAGAACATGATATAAAACTGTAGTAATTAGTTGAAAATGATCTCTTACTTCCTCGTCCATCAGGCTGTTTTGGAATGTGAGCACGGGATTGACAAGGCCCTGAAGCTATGGTTAACCTTTTCATTTCTGGATTATTGAAGGGACTGGAAAATTCAATTTAGTCTTGCAAAACATAATTTTCATCTTGTCCAGTTGCAGCCAAGCTTACTGCGTCCTTGTTATTATCGACTGGCTGATCAAGACATGAAAGGCTAATATGAGTGGTCGGAACGTCGATTTTATGTACTTCAGACTGTTGATGAGCGTCAACATCTGAAAAAAAAATACATAGTGAATAATATTGAGCAATAAAAAATAGTGTGGTGGTTTATAGTTGATTGCAGTGTTTTATTTGTAGAAACAGATTCAACTAACTGTTGAACTAATTATTGGTTGGTTAACGGGACAAAAAGACGGTGTCACCAATGATGGTCGTCCGTTGAAACGATGCATACTGTTTACCCGATACAATGTGATTTTTAATGTGAAGTGAAAAACAAACAAATGTGCTCAGTCCAAGCGAAGTGAATCAACCGTCGCAATTCGAAAACCGCTGCATTTTTTTTTTTTTTTTATCACACATTCTATGCTTTTTATAATATTAACGTAATATGATACTAGTTTGTTATAAAATATTACGTCCTGACCAAATTGTTAAGTGAGCTCTTAATAACAATATTTTTACTTAGCTTAACAACTTGTAACACTTTTACAATATAGTTAACTTTGGTTCCTTCTTAACTTTATTATTTTTATTTTCTTCGTTTTGATCTTATTTTTGCACTCTAAACCTGATTGAGTTTGAGAGTGCAACCATGCAGTTAACGATTTAGTACAAGCACGAACCGTCTCCTCTTTTTTTCTTTTATTCTTCCTCTTTTTAGCTCCACTTTCATAAGTACGTTTCAGAGCGTAGTTAAAATAATAGCACACAACCTAATTTCAGCCACTTAACCGGGAACCACTGTAGCGATGTACCAACTACACTACTGCTACTACTCTGCATTGCTGTGCTGTGATGTTGCAGTGGAGGGGGAAGGAGTGGAACAATGAGTCATGCGCTGAATGGGGAACAATGCATTGTATGTCCGGCGCATGGGTTGGGCGCCCGGCTATCAAAAAATACTCATAGAATATCACATAAATGGATGGATATATCTTACATACAGATTGCACTGAACGTGACTAGTTTCTAAATACAAGTTTATACGCGTAGTTTCGTACAATTGGGGCCCCTGAACTAAATTGAATTCTCAAATATGTTTTCTAGTACTACTTTTATTTATTTATTATTATTTATTAAAATTTTTCTTTTAGGATTTGGGGGCTCTCTAACCTCGGGGGCCCCGGGGCGGTGCCCCGCTTGCCCCATTGTAGCTACGCCCCTGGTTGCCAGAAGTTACAAGAGTGATTGATATGTTTGAACCTCTAAAGTCTTATTTCATGTCTCAGGATAGGTGTCCCACATTGCTAAAACAGTTTCAGTTTTTTGAGAACCCTCAATCACTTCTTTGGCTTCATTTCATACAAAGCCAACTGAAAATGTTCACAAATTCAATCGAAAAGTTGGAAAGAACCAAGATTTCAGCCACTGAAGTAGCTGAAGAATTAGAATTGCTTAAAGAAAAAGTCAACAACAGGAAATGTAGTAAGTTTCAAACTTCAGTTATTTCTTCAATTTTAATGAACTTAGTAAATGAAGGTATTTTCACCCAGTCCAGATATGAAACTATTACCAATTTATTTTATGACACTTTTTTAAGTTATTTATAAAAGTGGGCTTCTGCATATCAGCCTCTGAAATCATTTCATAGGATAACGTTGAAAAATTCTGTATCTTGGGATGAGGTGTTGAAATGTCTGAACATTCTTAAGACAGTAGATTCAGGTTCAACAAATCACCTAGATGAAGATGAATTATTTGTTGAGATAGGACATGTGAACCATATTGTATCCCAAAAAACTGAGGAATGGGAAACAGTTGATGTGGAAATGGTATAAGAAATTGTGTGATGTCTTGGACATACTTAAAAGTGTTGGCATTCCATGTAAAAATATAGAGGTGGTTGTGACTATCGCTCTGGCTGTTCCAGGCACAAATGCTGCCGTGGAAAGAGTTTTTTCAATTGTGAACTCCCTTTGGACTGATGAAAAGAACCGTTTTACTACCGAAACTATGCAAGCAATTGTAATTGTTAAGACTCATTTTCAAGCCTTTAGCTGTAAGGAATTTTACAACCTGCTGTTGTGCAATTCAAAGCTCCTGCGAGATATAAGGTCTTCCGATAAGTACAGAGTTAACAACAGTAGTGATATTCCTGATTCAGAAGCCACAAGCTCACATGCAGCAAGTTGTTGATGTGTACTGTCTACTTGTCAGGAATTATTCAATGTGCTTTTCGATATTTTAAATTTTTAGCTAAATTCTTTAAAAGCCTGATCAGCTGTAATATGATGTAGTGTCATGATAAGTAGGTTTTTAAGTAGGTTATTAAAGTATATGTCTTTTGTGTGTACATATTAGTAAAGCAGTGCAGTCATGTATGAAGCATATTTTCTTCGTAACTAGTGTCCCGTTTTGTCCTGTTTTTTAATTTCCATATTTCAGAAATGTCCTGTTTTCTTACATAAAATATCTGGTCACCCTACCATAGTAGGCTCCAACACATTCTAAGATTGCCTATGAGAGGCGGAAGCCCATGTCAGTTGACCTAAGGTTTAAGCGACAAAGGAACTACAAATGTAAAAGTTCGAACTGTAAAAAGTGCTTTAATTAAGTGTAAGCTTGCAAGATAGGTCGTAATCTCGTGTGATTAACCCGCATTGAGTACGGATAAAAGCCATTGGTGTTTAACCGATAGCATAGAACATTCAAGGCGTCAACCATGAAAGATAAGTCAAACATCCCTCGTAGCTAAGCCTGCTATTCAAATGAACTGTACGCGAATGAGCAAAAGTCGCTCGGTATAGGTGTGAAGCATTGTACGCAACCCAAGAGTTTTGGGGAAGTAGACCTGAATATGTGTCCCAAAGTGTGATTTTTTAGAGTGTTGAAACACCATAGTGCCACGTAGGTGGCAAGCCTCGCGAGGACATTTCACTGTTGATATTAAGCAAGTGTATATATATTAGTGATAATTAACCTTTATATCGGGGGCGTGGTGGCTCAGCGGTCTAGCTGTATGCCTCTCACCAAGGCGGTCCGGGTTCGATTCCCGGTCAATGCATGTGAGATTTTCGAAGTGAAATGCCATGTCCTGTGGTTCGGATTCAACGTAAAAAGGAGGTCCCGTGGCTCATAATCACGAGATTCACGGTCACGTAAAACTACAATCTTCCTTCCTTCCTTTTATTAACCTTTATAATGTGTGTTCAAGTGGAATGTGTGTAAAGTGGTGTACAGCCTTAAAATGGTCGGCTAAGCGGAAAGATGACCAGGAACGAAGACCTGTTCTGGTGTACTGCCTTCAGGTTCAAAGAGTGAGTACAATCATGTATTTTTATTGCCAATTCTATCCTAAGGATCGAGGTAAACTGTCATATTTCAATTAATAATGTATGCCAATTTCTTGGATTTAAGTTGAGCATGTGACTGGGGAAATTAATATGTATAAGGAGGGCGAATGGTCGTCGAGAATGCACTAAGTCGGAATTGCCTATTATAATTGAAAGACGGGTTGGTTAAGTAATAGATTTGTTTAGAGAGTTATTTTCCAGTCCCAAAAATAGTCTCTCAAAATTTCAATAGTAATAATAATAATATTCTTGATAATAATATAAATAATAATAATAATAATAATTTTCATAATGAGCTCAATTAACGATAAATGAACATGGATCACCAGATAATAATAATAAGGAAGTAATTGAAGCAGGACAAATTTATAGGACCTGTCATATTTAATTTCTGTAAATGGTGTAGTTGTGATTCAAAACACAGGGTGTTTATAGTATAATTGTGATTGATAGTAGAACACGTTCAGGTGAATATTGTGGTAATCCGGTGTTTTTTTAGCGTATGGCTTTTAGTGCCGGGAGTGTACGAGGACATGTTCGGCTCGCCAGAGTTTGTAGCTGCTTCTATGTGGACACCCATGGGGTGAGCTACAAGTACCGTCGCGTGTGGAGTGTTGCTTGGGGAGGAAAGTGTTATTGTAAGGATAATGAGATGGAAGGTAACGGCTGTGGCCTATAGTTAGGGACCAACCCCGGCATTTGCCTGGAAGGAAGATGGGAAACCACAGAAGACCATCTTCAAGGTTGCCGGCGGGGGGATTCGAACCTCCTTGCCTCCCGGATGTGAGCGACTGCCTGCAGCACGCCGTAACGACCACGGCTAACTCACCCGGTGGTATTCCGGTAGTCGAGAGCAGCAAGAAAGTACTGTTGGTAAGTCAGTGTGTTGATGGGTGCAATATCGACGTATAAAGGATAAGTCCTCATGTAATAGAGAAATAGATATAGTTCTGGTAGGAGAGGCATGACCCCTACTCAGACATAGTTAATGATGTGGCATGTATAAATCTCATCCTGCGGGTAGGCTATATTAGGATTAGGCATGAGATAAGTCCTAACGTTATGTGATAGAGGAGAGATAGGCAGCGAATTAAATAATTGCACCTTAACACACTATATTTAAGTACCGTACTATGAAGAGTGAAGAGTGAAGAAAGTGCCGTGGTAAGTGCCACAATTAAGTATGTGTTCAGTGAATGGTTTTCCCATTAAGTCGATAGCCACCGTTTGATGGTAGTCAGGTGTGATTCATGTAGCAATTCTGTGTGACAAAGTATAGGGTTACCCCCAAGTTAATTTGAGCAGAGGCATGGACCCTGCATAACGTAAATGTTGTTATTTAGTGCATGTGAATTGTAGGGCAAATTCCCGACTTAGGTGTGATTTTAGAACTGTGTTTGAGTGTATTTCTATAATATGTCATAGGGACAAATAAAGATATTTGTTTAACTAAACTGAATTTATTGAGAGGGGCCGATGAATCACTGCTCCAGTTTAGATTTATTATGTAGTTACTAACGAGTCATTTCGAACTCACACTGTAATGCGTTTTAGGATGGTGATTTGCTCACTGTTGGATGATAAATGTAATAGGTCATGAAATGAGTTGATACACATGTTAATACACACTGGTATTGTGAACTTACCTTCAGTAGTGCTCTCAAAATGAAATGTTGGGCGCCATGGTCGCAACAAAGTGTTGAAGACCAATAAAAGAAACACAAATAATGATAAATTAACATCAGTGGAGCAGCTGAGACCTCTTTCTCCCAGCCCGTGGCGAAATCAAAGTAATCAACCAGTTAGTTTTTGCATTGGGGATAAGGGATGACTTACATGTACTTCTAACTACTGAAAAAGGAAAGCAAGGCATGGATTAAAATACTGAATTTAATTCTACACAAAAACAAAATATGAAAAGTTAATAATAATAAATAGTAAATACTTTCACTGAAGTTGTGTTAACCTGAGGGGCGAGAAAAGTGATGAGACCGATATTAAGTTTAACGTTATTTCCAAAACTGTGAAGTTACTTGCCAGAAATATAAAAGAAGAGATTTTGAATAATATATGTCAGCCTAGCTTACCGAGGTTGCGTGTCGAAGGAATTGGTCTCCATATTTAAGACTTGTAGTTGTCCCTGGGGCGCTGATCCATCTCTTGGAATGACGTCTTGAAGGATCCCAGCAGATAAGTTCCGTTAATTATATTTACTGAGCAGCGATGATGTAGATTTAGCTGCTAGCTTGATCAGTGATGAAGTGCTAACTCCATAAATCACTTTACCGACTTTGGCCAATAACACAACCATTGTCGTTATTGCATGGAAAGACGAAGAAATATGTCTTATATGCACAATCAAGTCCAAACTATAGACGGTATGAATGATTTACTTCATTCCCAATAAGATTCACAGTAGTGAGTGACTCCTTCCTTAAACGCGCCAGCCCTCAAGTGCCATCCGTCTTACTCCCCACTCCTGCAGAAAAAAAACCTTCGTCGACCAATCAAAATACCGTTGCTATGGTCTTCTGTCTCAGAGATATGTTCCAGTAGACCCCGAGTCCTTCTTAGAAAACATCAGTTAAACTCCTCTTCACTTGGTACAGACACACCTTGTAAAGCCAGATAGCTCCGTTGACACTAATCTCTTGAAATCTGTTGTACCAGGCTGTGCATTGTTCGCTCGCTCAGCGGAGAGCCCCCCGCTGTGCGTGTCACTCAGAATAATTGCACTCGCCACGGTTTTAAAATCTGTTTTAAGAAAATAAGAAAAGGGTCTCATGGCTTTGGTCGCCTCACAAGTTAACATACTGTAGAATAACTGAAATATGTCGAATCCCTTTGATTCAAATAGCGAAAGTAATTGGAGTTATCGTGTGTAATAAAACATCTCCATGGCTCAGTTAGCCTTGAATCTAAACTTAATAATAATAATAAAGAATTCTATCAATTAAGTACGAATAATAATAATAATAATAATACATCTAAATATATAAATAACAAGTAATAGTTTGCCGTTATGAACATATTACAGAACGCCCTAGAAGATCACGCTATATTACATAGTAATGTAGTGCTGATTTTCTTCCGACACGAATATATAAAAAAAATATGACACAAAGTACAGAAAAAATACAACATCTAATAATACCCTTCTATGTAAAAGTGTAATTTGCAATCATCTTCAACGTAATTACGTCATTGTTCCCTTTGTATTCATTTGCAACTTGTGCGTTCAAGTGTTTTTGTATAGCGGAAACACCGCCTGATACACGAAATCGATACCCTGAAAAATAGAACATATATTTATATTTTACCCTTTATTTACACACGCTAAATTTTCTTCTCGTGACACAATCATAATTATGTCACATTACGGGTCGGTTCCATACTACACGTATGAAATAATATCACATCGGAGGGTTAATTCCTGGAGTAGAGTTTACGGAGATTTGATCAAATTACGATGTTATATAGTGTAGTCATAACTTCTCCAGAACTCTATTCGATATGTCGGGAATTCCACCTATCACACGCATACACATGTAAATTAACACAATTTCCGCAGCCGTACGTCACACGTAAGCTATAGGACTTACAGACTGCATTACACAAAATCTCTGAAAATTAATTACAATGTGAACCTCTACTGAAATAATATCAAAATATAGAGATCTATGTAATTCATCTTATCTCCGTGCTTAATGAGTCCCATTTAGCTTCCTTTAAAACCAGACTCTCACCTTCCAACAGCGAGCACTCCTCCTGTCACCCTTATCTCCTTGAGATAACTCCAACACGGTCTCTCCCCAAATACATACCTTCCTAATTACGGCAACCACTAGCCTATAGTCCAGATCAACAGCCTTCATACCACCTTACATAGGCTACCTATTCAAATCAAGTCCTAGAGTTTCATCATGTGTCACCCTCTCTCAACAGCTGTTACCTCTCCAACTCATGCCACATACTTACGTAACGGGTGAATGTTATATGTACCATATAAGCGAATTCCATTATTCTCTAACACATAAGCGCACTTACCAACGCACTGAGAAACAACATTTGGTCCCTCAAATAAGAGAAACTACTATCTAACAAACTACATGCACTCGCCCTCGACACGAATAATTCGACGACAGGGTTCGAATTTAAGGACTCAGCTACCTCGGGTTCTTCGGTAAATTCACGAAACGAGTAACTTTTTAAATCTAGGTCTACATTATTTATACACAAGAGTACTGGTTGGAAAAGTAAACATACAGTACTGCAACCCTACATAAATGTTCAACTTTCGATTATTACTTCTTTCTTTTTCACTCCCTACTTTATCACTTTCTCTCTTTATCGTCACTCTGTCTTCTCTCCTTATAATAATGGTTTCCCCATCTCCCGTACTACACTTATCAATGGTGACACTACAGTGCACTTCTCCTCCTACCGTTTCCCTTACCTTATCTGCTATTTCATTCCACTCCATAATGTGTTCTCTCTCTCTTTCTTTCAACCTTGCTTCCATTTCCTCTAATACATTATTTTTATTCTCCTCTTTCATTTTACTCCTATGATTTCTATCATCCTGCCTCCCCTCAACTCCTATGGTATCACCTTCCACCATTTCTTCTACTATCGCTCTTTCCTTCTGATTTTTCTTTCTCTCTTTCTTTCTACTCTCATGATTTCTATCTTTCTGCCTCCCCTCAACTCCTATGTTATCACCTTCCACCATTTCTTCTACTATTGCTCTTTCCTTCTGAATTTTCTTTCTCTCTTTCTTTTTACTCTTATGATCTCCATCTTCCTGCCTCCCCTCAACTCCTATGGTATCACCTTCCACCATTTCTTCTACTATCGCTCTTTCCTTCTGATTTTTCTTTCTGTCTTTATTTTTACTCTTATGATATCTTTCTTCCTGCTCATCTTGTTCTTTAACTATCTCATTCTGGCTGTAGCCTAACGTCCGCTTCTCCATTTCCGCAAATCTCCTACTAACTTCCTCTATACTTGCTCTAAAGTCGTCCCTAATCTGCCTATTCTCTTCATCTATGATTTCCTGCATTTTTATTTCCTGAGAGCTTAGTACTTTCTTTATTTTACCTATTTCCATTCCTATCATCTCTTTAATCTTCTTCTCCTCTTTCTCATTACGTTCCATAATTTCTACCCTTACTTCTTGCACTCTTTCTATCACCTGTTGACTAGTCTGGTCAACTTTATTGCCTAAAATTTCAAGCTTATTCTCAACTTCTACCCTGACTTCCTCTACTGTTTCTTTTAACTGACTTTTCATCTCTTCCCTTATCGTCTCTTGGACATCCAATATACTTTCCTTCATTCGCTCATATTTCCTACGCAACTCTTCGCTACTTTCCACTACACCGTTTATCCTCTTATTCAATTCCTCAATTTTATTACTAGTTTCAGAGTTATTCTGATCTAATTTCCTGTTTATCTGCTTATTATTACGTTCAAGTCTAGCTTTAGTGGCTTCTAACTTATTACTCAAATCTTGATTATTACTCTCTAATCTAGCATTTATTTCTTGACTATGACTTTCTAATTTAGCATTTATTTCCTGACTGGTATTATCTAGTTTATTATTAGTGGCTTCTAATTTGTTATTCAACAACCTTAACATGCTCATAATGCCTTCACTTATTTCTACCGACATCTCCTTACTGGTATTGGGATCAACCTCCGATCTCCCTTCCATCAACGTCTGACCATCTACTGCCAACTGACTACTCTCCTCCCCCACATTCTCCTCTACCATATCACCACTCAACTGTTGACCACTCCTAAGCTTCATCTGGTCCTTATCAGCCATACTGATACACCACAATTAAAATCCCCCACAAAACACAAGCACAAAGATAATACCGTTCCCCAACTACAAATACTATCTGGTTTTCGTGCCCTACGCTTTGGCGCCACCTGTAATGTTTTTTAGGGTGGTAGTTTGCTCACTGTTGGATGATAAATGTAATAGGTCATGAAATGAGTTGATACACATGTTAATACACACTGGTATTGTGAACTTACCTTCAGTAGTGCTCTCAAAATGAAATGTTGGGCGCCATGGTCGCAACAAAGTGTTGAAGACCAATAAAAGAAACACAAATAATGATAAATTAACATCAGTGGAGCAGCTGAGACCTCTTTCTCCCAGCCCGTGGCGAAATCGAAGTAATCAACCAGTTAGTTTTTGCATTGGGGATAAGGGATGACTTACATGTACTTCTAACTACTGAAAAAGGAAAGCAAGGCATGGATTAAAATACTGAATTTAATTCTACACAAAAACAAAATATGAAAAGTTAATAATAATAAATAGTAAATACTTTCACTGAAGTTGTGTTAACCTGAGGGGCGAGAAAAGTGATGAGACCGATATTAAGTTTAACGTTATTTCCAAAACTGTGAAGTTACTTGCCAGAAATATAAAAGAAGAGATTTTGAATAATATATGTCAGCCTAGCTTACCGAGGTTGCGTGTCGAAGGAATTGGTCTCCATATTTAAGACTTGTAGTTGTCCCTGGGGCGCTGATCCATCTCTTGGAATGACGTCTTGAAGGATCCCAGCAGATAAGTTCCGTTAATTATATTTACTGAGCAGCGATGATGTAGATTTAGCTGCTAGCTTGATCAGTGATGAAGTGCTAACTCCATAAATCACTTTACCGACTTTGGCCAATAACACAACCATTGTCGTTATTGCATGGAAAGACGAAGAAATATGTCTTATATGCACAATCAAGTCCAAACTATAGACGGTATGAATGACTTACTTCATTCCCAATAAGATTCACAGTAGTGAGTGACTCCTTCCTTAAACGCGCCAGCCCTCAAGTGCCATCCGTCTTACTCCCCACTCCTGCAGAAAAAAAACCTTCGTCGACCAATCAAAATACCGTTGCTATGGTCTTCTGTCTCAGAGATACGTTCCAGTAGACCCCGAGTCCTTCTTAGAAAACATCAGTTAAACTCCTCTTCACTTGGTACAGACACACCTTGTAAAGCCAGATAGCTCCGTTGACACTAATCTCTTGAAATCTGTTGTACCAGGCTGTGCATTGTTCGCTCGCTCAGCGGAGAGCCCCCCGCTGTGCGTGTCACTCAGAATAATTGCACTCCGTATCAGTGGCTTTACTGGCAAAATAAAGATCCCTTCAGGGCGAAATACTGGCGCCACAAAACTATGACTACGACCAAAACTGTCAAATGGGGGCGTAAAATGCGTATAATAATATAATCGAACCCAAGCCTTTAGGGCCAGACTTCATTATACAAATTATTATTATTATTATTATTATTATTATTATTATCGCTCTCAAAGTGTTATGATACCATAGAAATTGACATCACATCAATTCTGTAAGGCCGCCTTCTGTGGTCTTGGGTTATCTATTCCGACTCCTGTTCCGAAAGTCTGGAGTTCGATTCCCGGCTCTACTATGAAATGTAGCCTATTTATCGTCTGCGCTGGAATGGGTTCACTCCGCCTAACTAGGGCATCTGATATAATATATATATATATATTATTATAAAATGTTTAATCAATTCTAATTGCCCCTCAGTCATCCTAGAAGTGATTTCCCGTAGTTTCCTAGTTCTACTCGAGGCGAAGAGCAGGTTGGAACGTAATTAGAAGCCACGGTTGTCTCCTTCTCAATCCTAGCTCTACTTACAAGTACACACACCAAACAAACACTGGTTATTATCAGACAGACTACACACACAAGTACACGATGCTGATGATCCCGATAACACTACAGCATATTCTGTGAATTCATTCATTGCACTTCCAATTCATATTGGGGCCGATAACCTCGATATTTGGCCCTTTAAAAGCACAATTATTATCATCATCATCATCATCATCATCATCATCATCAATAATTCATATAGGACCTTGCTGGGCCCAAGGTTGCAGGTTAGTATCCTGGCGCAGTCAGCTGACATTTGAGGGTGCGCAAATGAGAGGGAGCCGTGTCAGTAGATTTACTGGCACGTTAAAGATCCCCTTCGGCGACAAATTCCGGCAACCTGGCGCCTCTAAAAGCCAGAGTAGTTAAAAGGGTTGTAAAACCAATATCATTATTATCATATAGGACCGAACTACTTTCCAAGAACCTATTTCAAACAGACTTAATTGACTCTGGATCATAAATTATTCAAATTAAGTTACAATATTATGTTAGGCAGTGAAGATTTTTTAAAGAACATACGGTATGTGCTTCTCGCCTCACAAAAAAGTTTGAGGAAGGGTCGATAATCAAGAAATCGGCTCCTTAAAGCTATATCAAACGTTAGAGCTGATTCGTGATAAGTGGATAATAGTCTACACTAGATTTTTGTCTAAAGTGTCCCGGGTTCGATTCCCGGCCGGGTTGCGTGATCTTAACTTTATGTGAAGAAAAAGACAAGTAATTTTCCATGTAGGTATAACAGTTCGTAAGAATTATTAATGGCGCGATATTTAGCGCAGTATGAAATATTGCGCAGTGATTTTTGAAACGTTTGAGTGACAATATGACTAATGATCGTCATTACGAGTAATTGCGTGACATTTGACATTGTAAGAATTTGTAAGTTGAGTGAAATATAACTGTCCGCCTCGTTGCGTAGTGGCTAGCATTCTGGTTGTCACCCCGGAGGCCCAGGTTCAATTCCAGGCTCTGCCAAGAAATTTAATTCTGGTCTGAGGGCTGGAAGGGGTGCTTCGTGAGGCAAAATTGAGAAGAGGCGATTTCTATTACTACCTAAGCCATCCTGGAAGTGGTTTACCGTGGTTTCCCACTTCTACTCCAGGCAAATGACGGGATGGCACCTAACTTAAGGCCACGGCTGCTTCCTACCCAAATCCTACCTCAATTACAAATACACACACTAGTACAGACATCACAGTGACACACGCTATCGGACAACTTCTACACACACCCAAGTACACGGGGCTACATGACCACGATGTCGCAAAGCCCCATCGGCGTGTGGCGTCCTTTACATCCATTAGGAAATAACGCGCATGGGTGAGACCCTCGCAGTATCAGTTGAACTTGGCTGAACGCAGTGGAACATGGTAAATCGTGGAGGTGCGTAGTGTGATCTGGTTTCGCATCTGAAGAGCATCTCACAAGCGGAAACTCTTCGGCAACTTGTTGAGGTGTTTGGTGTGGATATCACGGGAATAGGAAAATGGTGCGCTGAATTCGATAAGGACAGAACGGATGTACAAAATGAGCAAGCATCCCTTGTCCATCACATTCAACAATACGTTTTCTTCTATGCTCAAGGTCTGATTCAGGACGATCGTCACATTCCACTCAGCTACATTGATAATGAACTCAACATCTCAGTGGACAGTGTGCTGAGTATCGCTCATGGGCAGCTGGTCTACCAAAAAGCAAGTTTACAGTGGACGCCAAAGGCACCTCACAGCATTTTCCAGCTCTTGGTTCGGACCGCTGAAGAAACACATGTGTCATAAAAATGATTCAATGTGCCGTCATAGCTTGGCTCTAGGGACTTAAAGCAGATTTCTTCCATGCAGGCATCGATGCCTTGTTTGCCATTGAGAAACAATGCTTGGACAATATGGTGACTTTCAATAGCAATGCGTATCAGTGTCCTCCTGCTGTTTATCATAATATCTGCCTGTTAAATAAAGTTTCTCCGTGCAAATGAAATGAAAATCCACTGCCTGCTTCCAGTCTCCGACCGGGTCAGGAATGGAATGAATGAAACCCTCCCCATCTTGCGGCGAGGATATGAACTGTGCCGGCTGCCGAGGCCTGACGCATTCCTCTGGGGCAATGATTAAATGAATGACATATGAAATGAAATGATAGTGGAGAGTGTTGCTGGAATGAAATTTTTGACAGGGAAAACCGGAGTACCCGGAGAAAAACCTGTCGGCCTCCGTTTTGTCCAGCACAGATCTCACATGGAGTGATCGGGATTTGAACCACAGACCCAGCGGTGAGAGGCCGGCGTGCTGCCGCCTAAGCCACGGAGGCTACCTCCGTGCAAATCCTTTTGCTTTATTTTTGGACATTGTATCCCTTTATTTGAAAACAAGTCTTCACTGCAGATTAACGTGGCCGCGACTGACATGGGAAGGGGCATCGAGGTGAGTGGAAACGACCACGCACGTGTATCAACCAGGTCTCGTCACTGTCTCTCCAAGCGACAGCAGAGATAATAACTTTCCTTCCAGTATTGCAAATGGGAATGCCACGTGGAGCCCGCGATCTGCACATGGGCCTATTACGTGAACAAATTTGCCACGTTGTGTAATCCGCTCTCTCAATATATTGCACCTGCCGTTAAGTTTTTCGCCCATTCGTGTTTTGACATTACCCTATATACATTACTAGTGTTCATGTTTGTCACGGCTTGAAGTTCAACTACATGGTTAACCAAACAATCAACCATAACAAGGAACTTACTCGGTTTAGGGTCAAGGGCACCAAAAACAAACCTAATATAGACTATCCAAATGAACAAAGCAATTTCACTCCCCGGGCAAAGTTGTTGATAAAATGTTATTCAGATAAATGATGTTTGAAAAGTGTCTGGTGCTTCGCAAGCGAATACGGTTAAAACATACATATGTAAGGTTAATAATATTTTACAGTACATTATTTCATGAGTATTTATTATCAACGTTCTCTTATGATGAAATATTTATTCTTAAAATAAACATAAACAAATTTTGAACATACTGTAGTAACAGTTCGTGTAACAGACTTCTATTGTTGTTGTTGTTGTTGTTGTTGTTGTTGTGGTTGTTGTTGTCGTTGTTAATTCATTTCAGGAACTTGGGACAATTTGGTCATATCGGATGTGTGTTGAATTCGACTGATATTCTGGAATTCTGAGATCACTGTAATGGTGTTTGCAATCTATTCTAAACGCCTATATTTATCCCAAAGGTCATACAAATATTATTCAAGGTAAAATGTAGGGTCAAGGAGTAACGCCGTTACTATAAGGGGTGATCAAAACGTTTCCGATTGATGGCCGTACAGTCCAGAATAGGTATGCAAATCAGGCAAAATCACCGTGAATATTGGGGCACTCATCCCACCGACGCACTAGGTTGAAGATCCCCGTGTGTTAAAACACCGTATCCTGCTGTGTGAAGAAGTCCTTAATCGTCTGCTTCACATCCTCGTCCGACAGGAATCGTCGACCCTTCAAGGCCATTTTTAAGGGACCGTGAAAATCGCAAGGAGAGAGATCAGTACTATAGGGCGGAAACTCGAGTGTCTCCCACTTGAGTTGGCGTATCTTTTGCGTTACGACCTTTGCGGTATAGGGACGTGCGTTATCACGAAGCAGCAGCACCCCTTGTCTCAGTCTTCCCGAACGTTTCGCCTTAATTGCACGCCGTAATTTCTCCAGTGTTGCACAGTACCGTTCCACAGCGACACCCGGTTCCTGGAAATCAATAAACACACGGATAATCAAAGAACAGGGTGAGCATCAACTTTCAGCGGATGGTTGGCTCTTGAATTTCTTGTGACGAGAGGACGATGGATGACACTACTGGTTCAAAGTGGTGGCATCAGCTCCAGGAACGTGTTGCCTTCAACATTGAAATGCATCAGGTGCTGCAGGCAAACAGCCATCCGGTGTGTTTGTGTTCGACATTCGACGCCCGGGGTATCGCTGCAGCAACGCCCTCAAATGGAAATTTTTGATCACGCCTTATAGTATCCGTTACATTATAGTTAACGAGTGGTAAGGGCGTTATTAATTAAGTAGCGGTAGCAACAATTCTTTTAATGAGCAACGAGTAACAACAATGCTCGTTACTTTGAAACTTAACCGAAGCAGTCATTATTATACGTTATGTCTCGTAAGTAATGTCGTTTTTTAATGAAAACTTTATTTGGAAAGTTTTCTGACAAGAAATTAAACTATTCTTCAAAGTAGAGCCCATCAGATTGTATGGTCTTGAGCCATCTTTCAGTGAGGGTTATTATCCTGCGACGGTACCAGTCTCTGGGTTTTGATGCGAAGAATTCAGTGAGACCCACTTCCACAGCTTCAGTGTTTTCGAAATTTCTTCCACGCAAGAAAAGGGCCATAGATCTAAAAAGATGGTAATCTGAAGGCGCAATATCAGGGCTGTATGCTGGTAGGGGTAGCAGTTCGACTCCTCCCAAATCCTGAATTTTTTGCCATGGTTGTTCGTGCAGCACGAGGTCTCACATTATCTTGCTGCAAAAGAACACTATTTCGGTTATCTATTGCTGGGTATCTCCGTCTCAAAATTTCATGAACTCGTTCCAGTTGTTGAGAATAAAAGTCCGCATTGACTGCACGCTCGTTTGGAGCAAACTCCCAGTGAATCACTCCTTCAAAATTCTACCACACACACTACATCACTTTGGGACCGAACCGATCCATTTTATGATGACTTTGGCAGGTTGACGGGGACTGAGCCACTGTTTCGAGGCGTCAGCGCTGCGGTAATAGACCCATCCATTGCCTATTTCATGCGTGGAAGAAATTTTTAAAATATTGAAGCTGTGGAAGTGGGTCTTCAATTTTGGAAACCAGAATGTTATTATTTCCTTGGCTTTTATTTCACTCGGACTTACTGAAATTCGTAGGCATTGAATACTGAGATAAATTGCTCAACCATTACATAGGAAGTATCAACAAACATAAAGATGCATTTAGAAAATCGATATTGCTGAAATAATACACGAAAAATACGTTGGATCCACCCCCAGAACCGGAATTCCTCTCATTTATGTTCCCTAGAGACCTCTGACGTAATCTGTATGTGTACCAAATTATAGGTTTGTGGTTATTAGAAAGAGGGGCAAAACAGTGCTCATTATCCCATATCTCCGAATTCGTAAATAACTTATCCCTCCACCGCCTGTTGACAATCAACTACTAACGGTAGGCCTACTACAGTACTATGATGAGAAATTAAAAGACTACAGGAATTAGTCTCATTTCGTACATGGCAAGGTGTACCAGTCCGGCAATACGCAACAAAGCGAGTACTATAATACACACACTCTACGCCGCACTACCCTGGCCGGTCATCTGTCCAATTTTTAAAGTCAAAACTCGTTAACGGATCTTTCTATTAGAAAAGAGAATATGACATAAAATTCTCAACATTCTTATTTTCAATAATTTCTGTCATGTGCAATTTCTTCAGAAAACAAATTATTACGAAGATAAAATCGAAAAAGCCAAAGTGAGTCTTCCCTAAACCTATCTTCGCCGCTGTACTACAAACATTATTTCCACGCTAGATTGGTTCCCTAATGACCTTGGCCTTAAATACAAATCTTCATGAAATTATATTCATCCGTTCGCATGTGATGTGCGTTCATACACACAGACATGCACACATACAGACATGATTTAAACCAATGCAACCCTCTACTGAACCCGATGGGGTTATGCTGACTGGAATCGAACATGGTTCTCAGAGACTGTGATCTCAGTATAAAGGTTCCACCAGGAAGCGAACCAGAGATCTGTACAGGGAGTTTCTTGGTGAAAACCCCTCGAAAGAGATGTATATTTAATCACTGGTGTGATTTTTGATGAAATGGCATTATTTATTAAAATAATGTAGGAAATAATGAGCAGATTATATCATTATAAGACGATTTGGTGTAAGCTATTGGAGGCTTGAAGCACAGAGGAGGGCAGAGCTGACATTTACTAATTGGCCCAGAATTGTGGGTTGGAACCAGCGGCGCCACGTCCATCTCAGTGACCCCAATATGTCGTCTAGAGCAGGGGCGAGGCCTGAATAATGACATAGTTATTCCCCGACGGAGAATGGATTTGGAGTAGGGGCGGAGAAATGCCCAGAAAAATCATTGATTACTCGTGATTGGAGTAACGAATCGAGATGAGAGTTGCACACAGGTGAATATCTTGGCAAGAAGATAATTTTAGAGTCTTTTACCTGCGAAATTGGTGCATATTTAATGATGTGCGTAAGGACTGTAAAACGACCATTGTTCGCGGATGGATGTGAAGATGTTGCCGGGGGTTTCCCGTTAGGTAGCGTCCCACGCCATGGAGAAAGGAATTAATATTAATTAATTGGACGAGCGATTCCTTTGCACACAGATAGTTTTGGGACCTGTGAAGAGAGAGGAACACAATGATCATGGTTTGAAGACCTGAATCATGCTGTGAGAGGAGCCAAGATTACGCGGGAAGATGTTGCTCTACTTTCTGTGGAAATCCGATATAAGGGAGTAGACCCCAGGAGGAGCTCTCAGTTGTTACTCAGTCTAACTCAGTGAAGCTCAGTTGAAACACAGTGGTAACGCAGCCAAGTTCAGTCTACATGCCGCCAAGCGCAGTTACAGCCAGTTACAATCTTACTCAATTGTCAATTGTAGCACAATGGCAATAAGTTGCAATCAGTATGCAGCAAATATGCAGCAGTACGAGACAGCGTGTAAGTCGCATACAGAAGTCTTCAAATAAGCTACGTGCAGTCTTCGAGTGAAACTTCAGTCAGCTACAGCCAGGTTGAAGCAAGTTCGTCAAGGCAAAACGCATGACGGATCTATTCATCAAGACGCCGAACAAAGACTGGTATGTGTAATAGAAACAGTAAATATGCTTGTATGAATAATAGTCGTGATACAGGCATAATCAGCAGCACGAACTGTGACGTGTTCAGTTACGAAGCACCGTCTAGACTAACGGTAGAACTATTGTGTATAATTATTTGTGAAAGTGTTGAACTTTATTAAGCGCAATGTGTATAGTATTAACTAATCGTATATGTGTAACTACGATAGAATGCGCGAAAGAAACTCTACTAAGTGTTTGGTATTGCCATGAGAGTACCAGATGTTAACGCTCATGTTTGGGAGCCAGCGTATTGATGTAACGCAGGACGCTCACTGTAGGAGTAATGATATTCATAAAAACTGTTGGAGAGTTCCGAGAGCAGATAACCAGACTTTCAATCAGGAGTTGGTAACGTAAGATGCCGTCGACACCTGCAATTTCGATCTCTGCTAGGGAATTTCAGCATTGAAGTGTGTATAAAGTGACGAGTGTTCAGTGTAATGTATATGTAAAAATATCATTTAAAGTAGTGTTTGATGAAGTGTTTCACTTGTTTGGGGAGTGATAACTTCCTGAAAGGTATGCAACGTGTCGTGTTGGTGATAGAAATTATGTGTAATCAAATGTGTGTAAACAAGAGAAATATGTCGCGTTAAACCCATTATGGCGGGCGACATGGAAGAATATGATTGGTCGGAGCCACCTTAGATGCCTATAGAGATGTAAGTACCCCACACAAATTATGGTTATGATTATGTAGAAGTATGGACCGCTGCATGTCTGTGATTCCGTAAAGGTATTGTGAATTCCTTATAGATGCCAGTAAAAATCAGTTAGGAGGCTGATCCTCCATGTTTAATCAGTAATGAGTTGATTTTTATAGAGTTGAGATGTTGATTTGCATCATTAAGTGGAGTAATTATTCCCACTACGAATTAAGAATGGCAATCAGTTATGTAAATGCAACGAACGCGATTGTTCGAGTTTAAAACGTCTAGCTATGTCGGAAAATTTGGTAATTTATGTGAGAATAATAATAAATAATGATTTTGGTCATTTATGTCAATGAGATTTATAATAATAATAATAAATAATGATTTTGGTAATTTATGTCAGTGAGAAATGATGATAATAATAATAATGGTTATTAAGAGTATGAATGAACACATCAGGAAACAAATAAATGTTGTAAGCGAGAATTATTAACGCTAAGTGCAAGACTTATTAATCTAAGCAGGAAGATGTTACAGTGAGATTACATTACAGTAACTATGGAAAGAAGTTTTATATCAGAATATTGCATATATTCAGTAATGATACCAGTAATGAAAGAGCTTTTAGTGAATTGAATTTGCAGCTTAATTGAGAAGCTTATAGAGTAAATGTTAGATTTCTCTTAATATTATAGGTCGGAGTGTCGTAGCATGGAGCATTAGGGGCCAGATAGTCTATTCTACGTATGAATTCTCCTATGTCGTGGACATTGTTGGAGATATTATTTATTCCAGAGTTTTAGTGTAGGACCCTAACTCTGAAGAAAGGATTGAAATGTGTTCCGGATTGGAATCTTGATAGAGTCGAGGAAACAAGGACACCTCGGAGCTCTATGATTTCCCGAGAACTTATTGATGAGTTATTTACGCTCGTGGGCAGCGAAACTCAGGGCGACAGTGGTTTTCTGCGCCTATATTATACTTGAGACATCGGTCAAACCGCCAGGCTCATGCATTGCGAACCCCGAACCTTCATGTTGAATGGACCCATGTGAGGCCATTAATTAATCGTTATCCTCGACGTAGGAATAATTACAAAAGCTCATTCAATACCTGTTGGCATAATAGTCAATTAAGATCCTTTGGGAACATGTGTGTCGGTCAGGACACAGTATTTGTCTTGTAAATCCTCACTGCTTAGAGAGGGAGGCTTTCAAACTTTTAGAAAGGTCGAGATAATTGGTGAAACGACCCATTCCACTTTCTATTGTGTAGCGACTTCCTTAGCCGAGGGTCGGTGCTAGCCACCCGGGCCGCTCAGGCAAGTTATAAAGAGGGAAGAGATTCTAGACCTTGTTAAAATGACATATAATGCAAGATTGTTATGTTGAGTATTATAGCCATGTGGTTTGTGAACACATGGATAATTATAGTTCATCCTGATGGTTCATTATTTTAGCTATCTGACGAATAGTTACATGATATATTTGTACTGTCACTGGAGCCAAGTCATGTAGTTGGTGACTCGATGCCAATCGCCATGAGCGCGAGGTAGTCTATCGTACAATCCGACATAAGCTATAACGTAACGTTTTATCTAGGAATCACAGAGAGCATGCGGTGAAACCATATAATTGGAGGATGTGTAGGGGGTAGCTTACATAATTATGGAGTTGCACGTTGATTTTGGTGCAACGTCCAAATAGGTAAATGCATGCAAAGCATTTCATTGGTGAGAAGAAAAATATCAAAACACGCACGGCACACATAATTGTTTAACAGAAAGAGGTTTAAGGAATAATCCTTGTTGTAATATTAAAGAAGTCACATTGTATGACTGTTATGTTAATGTACAGTTTGTTTTGAAGTCGTAGGTGCATCAGCGCACTAGTATATCCTTGTGAAGTTCACAGAAGGGTAAAGCCTTATGGCTAGGTATGACTTTGTTATGATTTTATATTTGTTTACTTGTGGATTGTGGAAGTAAAAATTTTGTTTGCTTTATTTTATGCTTTTTTGGGTATTGTTTTGTGTTTGAAGCCATGATTTATTTTACTGGATTAAAGTTTTAGAATAGAGTTGTGCCTTATCATTGTAGAGTTGATACCTTTTAGCCTCAAATCCAAAATATGCACTGCTAAATTGGGGTTACCGTACACACCTGAGAGCTGATGCTAGCTGGAGGCAGATGCATATTATCCATCGAGATTACTCACATGGGTACATGGAAATTGATGTCCTATACTGTGATTTGAGCTAAAGGTACGACTAAAGTCGGTCAGATTTAATGCACACAACTCTATTAAAGTAAGAATTAACGAAGTAGGGTGTGACCGCTCCTAATCCATAGCTAAGTTCCGATACGTATATATAAATTTTGATAGATACCTATAGACATCACTCCTATTAATTTATCATGACGCCCGTCTGTGGGGTCTATGGTAGTAAGATCTCTATAATTTATCATGGCCCAAGCAACGTGGGACGGTATTAACTCGTTATGGAACCGCCTGCGTCAGTGCAATATGAGCGATTTTGGCATTGCACGAACCGGGCAACGATACATTTAATTTATCATGGCGCCCAGAGTACGTGGAGCTTATGGGATTTAGGGAAAACCCATAGATTTTTTATGGTATTTCATGGGGAAAACCATAGTAATTGTTTAGCCTCAAACTGTGTTTGAGTGATTTTTGAATTCAGTAGGCTTTTGAGGTAACGCAGAATCTCTCTATTGAGAAGAGAATGGCCTAAGGGTACGAGCGTTACTTACCCAATCCACAATCTACCATAATATTATCAGGTTTTGTACGACTTCACAATATGTGTGCAGTGTTTGATGTTTCTCTTCGAAACGTATCCACATATTTTTCCAGGAAGCCTGCCTGCATATTTAAGTGTGTTATTGGAAAATGTCAGGTACGCAGGAGATCTTGCAAGTTATTGAAGGACTGAAACAGCATTTTGATGCTGCTCACGAGCAGAGTAAACTGGAAAACAAGGCTTTCCAGGAGAGTATAAACAATCGTTTAGATGCCCATCAGGAGGCAATTAATGCAACTCAGGTTGAAATAAACAACCGTTTAGAGGCAAATAAAGTTGAATATAAAGATGAATTAAACAATAAGTTAGGTCAAATGCAAGAAGTCATTAAGACCGAAGTAACAGATACTGTTGTAAGCATTGTATCGGAAATGCAGGTAAATACTGATAAACGTTTCGAGGCTATAGAAGCCAAACTTGAGGGTAATTTGCAAGCGTGTAGGTATGCTCAGGAGCAAACCAACAGTAAATTAGAAGCGTTGTCTAACGATATTAAGGATATTCAGATCCAAAATGAGGCGAATCTCGAACGCCAAGCGAAACAGTTCGCAGAGTTTACGAAAACAGTAGACCAGAGATTAGAGGAGAACGACTCCAAATGGGACCAGAAATTGAAAAGTTACGCTAGAGCAATTAACGGTGACCTCAAGAAACAGGACCAGAATATATTAGGTCAATGCCAGGAAATAGGCGAAATTAAGGCTATCGCTCATGAAAGTAAGGAGCTGGTAGGCAACGTGAAAAGTCAGATGGGTAAAGTTCATAAAGAACTGGACCAAGTTCAGAATGATATTGTCATAGTCAATAAAAGGCAAGAGGAAAATAGGGGCGAGATCACCAAGGTCCGGAATGAATTGTCTAAAGTCAATGGACACATTCAAGATGAAATTAAAGGTCTGAGAGAAGAACTCGAAATAAGAGAAGGCCAGAAAACAGAGGCAAGCGACAAGACCCTTGCTCAAATTAAAGAGGACGTAGAGGATGAAATATCCCATATCAAACAAAGTCTGAAAGAAGACAAGGTGAAAATTTTTCAAATAGCCGAGGAAAACCGAGATAGGCTTACAAGAATAGAAAAAGAAGTCATTACTCGCCTAGAAAGAGCAGAAATGCGCCATAACCAAATGGAGACTAGGATAATAGCACAGGAGGAGACACTTCTGAAATATCCTAAGTCAAGTGAAGGCAGCATAGAGGATATAAGAAAAACAAGGTGGGCAGACTTAGAAACCCAACCTATAAGCAGAAATGCTACAGGCGCAGGAGAAAGTCCTTACATGACGCCAGGTGTACCAATTGCGGCATCGACGCCACATGAAAATGCGATGCACACCCAGGTGATAAACGTCATTAGGGCAAGCGAAGAAAAACCTAGGAAGTTTTCAGGTAGTCACTGTAGTATGACACCAAAATATTGGTTAAAGGAAGTGACTGAATATCTCAATGATGCACGAATACCGCAGGAGCGTAGGCTACGTGCTATAGAGAAGTTAACAGAGGGGGAGTGCGCATTATGGTTTCGCAGCTTCCGTTACACTTTTGATACTGTTGAGGAATTCCGCGAGGCATTCTTGAAGAGATATTGGGACGCCGCGACTCAGCAGAATTTACGGCTGGATTTGTATGCCAAAAAGTACAGCACGAACAACCCGACGAAGTACGCAGAATTCTTCATATCGCAGATGTGTCGTTTTAAAGAGCTGGATCAAAAACCTAGTGAACTGGAGCTATGCATTGCTATCGCCAAACAGCTTCCATACGAGATCCAAAGGCTACTAATCTCGGCTAATGCGAAAACTGCTATGGAAATGGAGACAGTTCTAAGGCAACTGGACCTCACCACAGCAAATACTATGCGTCAGAGTCGAACCGTGGAACAAGTCCACGTGACCAACACACAGACTGACCAACAGCAAGCTCCAAGGAACAACAAGGCCACGAGCACAGAAACTTTAGATTCCTATGGACGGCAATGGGAACAGGAACCCAGAAAATGGCAGTCAAGGTACAAAGGAAATGCTAATAAAGCAGGAAGAGGTCGAAGTTCGTGGAATAAACACAATAACAGGGGCAAACCGTACCATAACAATGGAGGTAATAATGGCCAGGAAGGCAATAATAGAAATTGGAGACCCCAAGAGAGAAGAAATAACTTCGATGACGAGGCAGAAGAGCGATATCATGCTTCTTTGCGATACCTCGAAGAAAGGGGAGATGAGCCCCAGAAATCACAAGTCCGCTGGCAAGAAGTCATGCAGAACAGGACATCGCCAGACAGATATGGAGATGGAGCTAAGAGTTTGGAACTACAGCGCAGCGAACAGGAGAGAAGGAACTCCAAAGGGGCGGGCGCTGAAGAAAAAAAAAACCGCCAAAATTAGAAGAGCTCGAGACTGATGGATGGAAGTCTATTAACATCATCAATTGGATAGCCAAACCAGAAGAATTGATTGAGGATACAGGAGGACCACAGGTCATGGTCAAGAGAGAATTGCCTATTATAATTGTGAGAGTGGCAGGATTAAAAGTCAGAAGTCTGTTAGATACGGGATCAACAGTGAGCCTGATGACACAAGCTCTATATAATGAAATAGCCCGGAGAGAGAACATTTTGAAGATACCGATCTCCAGTGTCAAAATTAAAGGGGTAATTCCAGACAGAACAATGATATGTAAATACCAGGTATTCCTAGATTTACAGATAGGAGGCTCGATTTTCTCACAGAGTTTCCTGTTAGTAAACAAACTACCTTATAACCTACTTATTGGGGCAGAGTTTATAAGGGAATACAGAGTGATAATTGACCTAGCACAGGACAGGGTTATGTTCCATGTGAATGAAGAAGCTGAAGGCTTAGAGGTCGCACTCAATGAAATTGAACCAGGATCCAGTGAACAAGTATGGCATACATACAGAGATGTGGCTGATGAAGAAGTGTTAGCTATGGAGCAGTTAGAAGCGGAGCTCAAAACACTAGCCACAGACTTGGAAAAGGATCTGGAACCCAAATTGGAAGAATACATTTCGGAGAAGCTAGAAGAAGCGAAAATTGGGCTAAAAGAGAAGGAAAATTTAAAGCAGTTATTGCTGGAACAGAAGGAAGTCTTTGATTCGAGACCTGTTCGGATAAAGAACTTCACTTATGCTTTTCAAGTCAGTGATTGGACACCATTTAGGCAGAAACCCTACCCTATAGCTGAAAAGCATTATGCTAAAGTGAAAGAGGCAATTCAGGAGATGCTGGAGGCCGGCGTTATTGAGAAAACACCTACGCCTTATGTAAGTCCATTGGTAATTGTACCAAAGTCAGACGGATCTGTCAGAGTCTGCTTGGACCTGAGACGCTTAAATTTGAGAGTTATTCCGGAATTTGACCAAGTGCCACCTATTAAAGAGATCCTCAGGAAGTTTAGAGGGAAAACTATATTCTCAAATTTGGATATCACATCCAGTTTCCACCATCTTGAATTAGAGAAGAAAACTAGTCTGTTGACAGGATTTATGTTTGATCAACATACATTCACATTTTTAAGGCTACCTTTTGGGTTGAAAACAGCTGGTTCAGCCCTGATAAGAGCGTTAGATCGCAATCTATCAGATGAGGTTAAAGAGAGTACCATCAGATATGTAGACGATATTCTACTCACATCAGAATCTCTGGAGGAGCACATGAGAGACCTGAAGAAGTTGCTAGATGACCTTCGAGAGGCTAACTTTAAGGTCAATATCAAGAAATCGCACTTCTGTCAGAGGGAAGTTAAATTCCTAGGGCATGTTATTGATGCAAATGGAGTGAAGCCTAATCCAGATAAATTGGAGGTAATTCGGAATTTCCCTCGACCCACGAAAGTTAAGCACGTCCGACAGTATTTGGGAGTAATTGGATTCTTTTCGAACCACTGCCCAAACTATACTGCGACAGTAGCACCACTGCAGGACCTATTGAAGAAAGGCGGCAGATGGAATTGGACGGAGCAATGTCAGGAAGCATTCGTGAGGTCAAAACAAATGCTTTTGGAATATGTGAAACTGGGATACCCAGATTATACCCAGAAGTTCATCATACAGACGGATGCATCACTTATTGGGATTGGAGCGATGCTATTCCAGGAAAATGTTGACCAGCCTGAGAAGAAAGTTTTTATCGCCTTTATCAGCAGAAGACTGAGAGCCCATGAGAAAAACTACACGATCACAGAGATAGAATTGCTCGCAATTTTGTACGCGTTGCAATCGTGGCACAAACTCGTGTACGGCTTCCGAATAGTTCTGAGAACAGACCATAAAGCTTTAACATTTTTGTTAAAGACGGATTTGTCTAGTCAGAGATTGACAAGATGGTCCCTGTATATCCAGCAATTTAATGTGGAAATAGAATACTGTCCAGGGAAAGAGAATGTAATACCGGACATATTAAGTCGTTACCCTAGAGAAGAAGAAGTACTAGCGGTCCAGATTGAGAATCGAGATCAGAAGACGTTGGATGACGTAAGGAACATTACCAACCTACAACGCGAAGACCCATGGTTGAAGATGATAATCGATTACTTCGAGGGACGCTTAGCAAGGGGAACTGCGATATACAGAGAGGCGGAGGCATTGGCAACAGATTATGTATGGTATAATCAGATATTACACAAGTGGGACGATGTGGATCACACACGTCAAAGGATTGTAATTCCTGCATCTTTGCAGACGAGATTAGTATGGCTAGCCCACAGAGCGTTTGGACATCCTGGGATAGATAAAATCTGTGCTCTGTTGAAGGAAGCATTTACTTGGCCAAAATTGAGAGAAACGGTGAGAAATGCTATTAGAACATGTGATCTTTGCCAAAGGGTAAAGCCGAATCCCTTTTTGATGAGGCAACGACCTATCCCGTTGTTACCAGAGAAGCCAAGGCAGCTATTGAGTATCGACAACTTTGGACCATTGCCTAGAGCACGTAGAGGCAATAGACACATTTTTGTAGCCATGGATGTATTTTCGAAAATGGTGGTGTTGTGCCCCATTCAAAAGACAAGTTCGAAACAGGTCTTGAAGCGCCTGAAAGAGAGAGTTATTCCGATTCTTGGGAAGCCGGATAACATTCTCTCGGACCACGGAAGTTGCTTTACTAGTGCAGAATTTCGTCGAGAACTGGAAACTCTAGGAATTAGGCAGATTTTATCTACCATTCGCCATCCTGAGGCAAGTCCCGTTGAAAGAGTAATGAGAGAGGTCCAGAAATACATGAAGATCTACTGTTCTGAAGCGAATTGGCGTTGGATTGAATTTCTAGAAGTAATTGAATACTGTATAAATAATACTGTACATGAGGCGACAGGTCAGGTTCCCGTTACTCTACATCTGGATCAGAGACCAGAGAGACCGTGGAATGGTGTTATTCCATTACCAGTAGACGCACAGCCCGGTAGAGAATTGAGGATCCAACGAACCTTTGAATATCTCAAAGCGCAGGCGGAGAGACGTCAGAGAAGGAATCGTGCGAAGAGGTATCATAAACCGCTTCTCGTGGGACAGAAAGTTTTAATTAAGAAACCCGCCAGTTCAGATCCAGAGGCACGGAAGTATAAAAAGTTCATTTTTGCTTACCACGGCCCGTTCGAGGTGATAAGAGACCTCCAGAACAATGCATACAGGTTAAGGCATTTAGAGAATGGAAACGAGGTCGTTATGAACATAGCCAACTTAAAAATGTATTACTCGCCAGAAGAATTCGATGAACCAGAAGAAGAATTAGTAACGCACACCCAACTCAACGTGGAGAGCGGAGGCAGCCAAGCAGGCAGACCTGAATGTTGGAACGGCGAGACGGGACGAGAAGCAGACAGTTTACCCAGTGTAAGCGGAGAGCAGAAAGAATGCCAGTGTTTGCGAGAATTCTATGAAGAAATGGTCAGAGTGGCCAGAGAGGTTGAGGCTGTAAACGCGACCCTTCGCAGGGAGAATAGACAGCTCAGAAACAAGGCCGAGTGTGGAAGGGGGAACACTACTAACCCACTCGTAGCCAGACAAGGTGAAGGACCCCCGATGTAAACACAGACGGTGGTCAACAGTCAGCTGGTTACTTATATAAGCCACTTGCATTGGACTTTTATAAGTTTTGCAAGGGGAACATGAACCCGATGGGGTTATGCTGACTGGAATCGAACATGGTTCTCAGAGACTGTGATCTCAGTATAAAGGTTCCACCAGGAAGCGAACCAGAGATCTGTACAGGGAGTTTCTTGGTGAAAACCCCTCGAAAGAGATGTATATTTAATCACTGGTGTGATTTTTGATGAAATGGCATTATTTATTAAAATAATGTAGGAAATAATGAGCAGATTATATCATTATAAGACGATTTGGTGTAAGCTATTGGAGGCTTGAAGCACAGAGGAGGGCAGAGCTGACATTTACTAATTGGCCCAGAATTGTGGGTTGGAACCAGCGGCGCCACGTCCATCTCAGTGACCCCAATATGTCGTCTAGAGCAGGGGCGAGGCCTGAATAATGACATAGTTATTCCCCGACGGAGAATGGATTTGGAGTAGGGGCGGAGAAATGCCCAGAAAAATCATTGATTACTCGTGATTGGAGTAACGAATCGAGATGAGAGTTGCACACAGGTGAATATCTTGGCAAGAAGATAATTTTAGAGTCTTTTACCTGCGAAATTGGTGCATATTTAATGATGTGCGTAAGGACTGTAAAACGACCATTGTTCGCGGATGGATGTGAAGATGTTGCCGGGGGTTTCCCGTTAGGTAGCGTCCCACGCCATGGAGAAAGGAATTAATATTAATTAATTGGACGAGCGATTCCTTTGCACACAGATAGTTTTGGGACCTGTGAAGAGAGAGGAACACAATGATCATGGTTTGAAGACCTGAATCATGCTGTGAGAGGAGCCAAGATTACGCGGGAAGATGTTGCTCTACTTTCTGTGGAAATCCGATATAAGGGAGTAGACCCCAGGAGGAGCTCTCAGTTGTTACTCAGTCTAACTCAGTGAAGCTCAGTTGAAACACAGTGGTAACGCAGCCAAGTTCAGTCTACATGCCGCCAAGCGCAGTTACAGCCAGTTACAGTCTTACTCAATTGTCAATTGTAGCACAATGGCAATAAGTTGCAATCAGTATGCAGCAAATATGCAGCAGTACGAGACAGCGTGTAAGTCGCATACAGAAGTCTTCAAATAAGCTACGTGCAGTCTTCGAGTGAAACTTCAGTCAGCTACAGCCAGGTTGAAGCAAGTTCGTCAAGGCAAAACGCATGACGGATCTATTCATCAAGACGCCGAACAAAGACTGGTATGTGTAATAGAAACAGTAAATATGCTTGTATGAATAATAGTCGTGATACAGGCATAATCAGCAGCACGAACTGTGACGTGTTCAGTTACGAAGCACCGTCTAGACTAACGGTAGAACTATTGTGTATAATTATTTGTGAAAGTGTTGAACTTTATTAAGCGCAATGTGTATAGTATTAACTAATCGTATATGTGTAACTACGATAGAATGCGCGAAAGAAACTCTACTAAGTGTTTGGTATTGCCATGAGAGTACCAGATGTTAACGCTCATGTTTGGGAGCCAGCGTATTGATGTAACGCAGGACGCTCACTGTAGGAGTAATGATATTCATAAAAACTGTTGGAGAGTTCCGAGAGCAGATAACCAGACTTTCAATCAGGAGTTGGTAACGTAAGATGCCGTCGACACCTGCAATTTCGATCTCTGCTAGGGAATTTCAGCATTGAAGTGTGTATAAAGTGACGAGTGTTCAGTGTAATGTATATGTAAAAATATCATTTAAAGTAGTGTTTGATGAAGTGTTTCACTTGTTTGGGGAGTGATAACTTCCTGAAAGGTATGCAACGTGTCGTGTTGGTGATAGAAATTATGTGTAATCAAATGTGTGTAAACAAGAGAAATATGTCGCGTTAAACCCATTATGGCGGGCGACATGGAAGAATATGATTGGTCGGAGCCACCTTAGATGCCTATAGAGATGTAAGTACCCCACACAAATTATGGTTATGATTATGTAGAAGTATGGACCGCTGCATGTCTGTGATTCCGTAAAGGTATTGTGAATTCCTTATAGATGCCAGTAAAAATCAGTTAGGAGGCTGATCCTCCATGTTTAATCAGTAATGAGTTGATTTTTATAGAGTTGAGATGTTGATTTGCATCATTAAGTGGAGTAATTATTCCCACTACGAATTAAGAATGGCAATCAGTTATGTAAATGCAACGAACGCGATTGTTCGAGTTTAAAACGTCTAGCTATGTCGGAAAATTTGGTAATTTATGTGAGAATAATAATAAATAATGATTTTGGTCATTTATGTCAATGAGATTTATAATAATAATAATAAATAATGATTTTGGTAATTTATGTCAGTGAGAAATGATGATAATAATAATAATGGTTATTAAGAGTATGAATGAACACATCAGGAAACAAATAAATGTTGTAAGCGAGAATTATTAACGCTAAGTGCAAGACTTATTAATCTAAGCAGGAAGATGTTACAGTGAGATTACATTACAGTAACTATGGAAAGAAGTTTTATATCAGAATATTGCATATATTCAGTAATGATACCAGTAATGAAAGAGCTTTTAGTGAATTGAATTTGCAGCTTAATTGAGAAGCTTATAGAGTAAATGTTAGATTTCTCTTAATATTATAGGTCGGAGTGTCGTAGCATGGAGCATTAGGGGCCAGATAGTCTATTCTACGTATGAATTCTCCTATGTCGTGGACATTGTTGGAGATATTATTTATTCCAGAGTTTTAGTGTAGGACCCTAACTCTGAAGAAAGGATTGAAATGTGTTCCGTATTGGAATCTTGATAGAGTCGAGGAAACAAGGATACCTCGGAGCTCTATGATTTCCCGAGAACTTATTGATGAGTTATTTACGCTCGTGGGCAGCGAAACTCAGGGCGACAGTGGTTTTCTGCGCCTATATTATACTTGAGACATCGGTCAAACCGCCAGGCTCATGCATTGCGAACCCCGAACCTTCATGTTGAATGGACCCATGTGAGGCCATTAATTAATCGTTATCCTCGACGTAGGAATAATTACAAAAGCTCATTCAATACCTGTTGGCATAATAGTCAATTAAGATCCTTTGGGAACATGTGTGTCGGTCAGGACACAGTATTTGTCTTGTAAATCTTCACTGCTTAGAGAGGGAGGCTTTCAAACTTTTAGAAAGGTCGAGATAATTGGTGAAACGACCCATTCCACTTTCTATTGTGTAGCGACTTCCTTAGCCGAGGGTCGGTGCTAGCCACCCGGGCCGCTCAGGCAAGTTATAAAGAGGGAAGAGATTCTAGACCTTGTTAAAATGACATATAATGCAAGATTGTTATGTTGAGTATTATAGCCATGTGGTTTGTGAACACATGGATAATTATAGTTCATCCTGATGGTTCATTATTTTAGCTATCTGACGAATAGTTACATGATATATTTGTACTGTCACTGGAGCCAAGTCATGTAGTTGGTGACTCGATGCCAATCGCCATGAGCGCGAGGTAGTCTATCGTACAATCCGACATAAGCTATAACGTAACGTTTTATCTAGGAATCACAGACAGCATGCGGTGAAACCATATAATTGGAGGATGTGTAGGGGGTAGCTTACATAATTATGGAGTTGCACGTTGATTTTGGTGCAACGTCCAAATAGGTAAATGCATGCAAAGCATTTCATTGGTGAGAAGAAAAATATCAAAACACGCACGGCACACATAATTGTTTAACAGAAAGAGGTTTAAGGAATAATCCTTGTTGTAATATTAAAGAAGTCACATTGTAAGACTGTTATGTTAATGTACAGTTTGTTTTGAAATCGTAGGTGCATCAGCGCACTAGTATATCCTTGTGAAGTTCACAGAAGGGTAAAGCCTTATGGCTAGGTATGACTTTGTTATGATTTTATATTTGTTTACTTGTGGATTGTGGAAGTAAAAATTTTGTTTGCTTTATTTTATGCTTTTTTGGGTATTGTTTTGTGTTTGAAGCCATGATTTATTTTACTGGATTAAAGTTTTAGAATAGAGTTGTGCCTTATCATTGTAGAGTTGATACCTTTTAGCCTCAAATCCAAAATATGCACTGCTAAATTGGGGTTACCGTACACACCTGAGAGCTGATGCTAGCTGGAGGCAGATGCATATTATCCATCGAGATTACTCACATGGGTACACTACATCCTTGGGATGAGACATAGATACCAACCATAACATTTTCGGATTCTATACAATGTACAGACAAAAACTTTAATGATGTTTATGTACAGTAGATACGGAGGAAATTAGGGAAGAAACAATGTGTCGTGTATACAGCAAAGCAAAAGCTAAGCCAACTCCGTACAGGGCATGGAGGCCCTGGGAGTAGTGGAAGGTAGAGGCTTCCACTCTTTGTGACATCAGCACTTGATGGGATGGAGGTGTCAGCTACCAGTTGTCTTTGCTCCCTGGATTTACCCTGGTACTCATTTTTGGTGTAGGCTGAGTGAACCCAAGGCCTATTTGCGTTTCCGAAAGTGGTATTTTTGTTTCTAAAATTGGGTGGAGATCGAACCCACTCCCTTTCAATTAAAAGCTCAGCGCCTCTACCGACTGCGCTACGCAGACACCATTATGTATATGAAGTGTTTTTAAATTAGGCCAACAAACTTGACAATCGGATAGATTAATGTATTTCGAACACTTTTTATTAAGAAACCCAGGGGCAGCAATGCTTTGTCTTCAGTACAGAAGTCGCACCCCCAGTTTATTTTACTCCCTGAGCACAGTATACTGCTTCAACCCAGTTCAATTACTCCCTGAGCACAGTATAATGCTTCAACCAAGTTCAATTACTCCCTGAGCATAGTATCATGCTTCAATCCATTTTAATTACTCCCTGAGCATAGTATAATGCTTCAATCCAGTTTAAATACTCCCTGAGCAGAGTAGCATGCTTCAACCCAGTTCAATTACTCCCTGAGCACAGTATCATGCTTCAACCCAATTCAATTACTCCCTGAGCATAGTATCATGCTTCAATCCATTTTAATTACTCCCTGAGCATAGTATCATGCTTCAATCCAGTTTAAATACTCCCTGAGCAGAGTAGCATGCTTCAACCCAGTTTAATTACTCCCTGAGCACAGTATCAAGCTTCAATCCAGTTTAATTACTTCCTGAGCACAGTATCATGCTTCAACCAAGTTTAATTACTCCCTGAGAACAGTATCATGCTTCAACCAAGTTTAATTACACCCTGAGCACAGTATCATGCTTCAATCCAGTTTGATTACTCCCTGAGCACAGTATCATGCTTCAATACAGTTTAATTACTCCCTGAGCACAGTATCACGATTCAACCTAGTTTAATTTCTCCCTGGGCACAGTATCATGCTAAAACCCAGGGCAATTAGTCTCTGAGCACAGTATCATGCTCATCCGAGTTTAATTACTCCCTGAGCATGGCAGCATGCTTCAACCCAGTTTAATTACTCCCTGGACACAGTACCATGCTTCAGCCCAGTTTAATTACTCCCTGAGCACTGTATCATGCTTAATTTTCCACCCAATCTGCTGACTTCAAGTGGCCAATTTTCAAATTTCCATACGTACTGTGCCCGTCTGTCCATCAGTGCTGAGTAGCGAGCCACCGCACACCACTGGACCGGTGACCACATGCGAGGAGCCATGAGAACAGTGTGATCGCGATGTCCTTATCTCAGGCCGTCCTGGTTTAAAACGTCTAATAATTTGCACACTGTCCTCATGTCCCACGTAAAGGATAAGGGGGAAACAAATATCACAACGACAAGAAAAGAGAATCCACAATTAAAAATATTAATCCACATTTTTATTGAATAAAAAATATCAAAAATGAACACACGCACTCCTGCGATTCCAAGGTTCAAAACTGTACTTGCGTGCTAAAAGGCATCCAATAAATTTATGAAGGATCTTCCTATACTATTTTTTAGCAATGCATCTCTATAAACATAGTCTTTAGGGTGTCTCTTAAATTCTTTGTTTTTTTACAATGTTGGATACCACACCACATATTAAACCCTATACAGCTCAAAATAAAAATATAGAAAATTTCCTACATTCATTTTGGATTAATATTTTCGTAGATTACTGTTTATAAATTTACACATTTGGATTGTTTCACACAAGTATCATCATGGTTTAAATTGTCGTTAGATCCGTGTTGAAATAATAGGTTCTTTTCATAAAATATTATTTTAAATCCTTCAAAATGAATTTTCTATGAGAGGCTTTTCACAACATTGAATTTTCATAAAGCATTTAACCAATGGAGCACATGCCTCTGGTATTTATTCTCTGGATAAAAATATTCTAAACATTGTGATTTATGACAAAGCCATTTAAATATCACGCTATCTCATTTGACGTAGCGTCATTCAATCTTTCATTATTTATAGTTGATTCTGAAAAATACTATTTGACGTGGTAGTCTATTAGTTTGAGTGGACATATACTTTTTCATATATTTTGAAGCTTTTACAACATTAATCACATAATTGCATCTACCGCAATCTGCCCACATGAGTGGGTTAACCACGTTACCATCTGAGTCCTACTACTAAGGTATCACTTTTTAGCCTATTTGCATTAATGAAAAAATAGGCTTATGAGATCACCTTTTGCTTGCTTGGCCTATCGGCCCGAAGGCCTCGAGAGCTATGACAAATGAATACGACCGACTACAATTGAATGAGGAGTGTTTGGGTGATTACCGCGAATCAAATTGGCCATAATATGACCCGGTGTACTTAGACACAGAAAATACAGAAGTTGCAAAGGATAGTAGAAGTGAGAAGTTCGAGAAACGGAAATCAGAAAGTGAAAGAACATTTTGAAGATAGTGATTCTGTAAGAGAGGTAGAAAGTGCTATAGTAACATGAAAGAGTTATTCTATAATAATCCGGGGGCGCTTATGGCGGCTCCCCCTTGCTTGGTAATCACCCAAACTGAGGGTGCTGAGTGTGGCTGTTCTGTAGGTTTTGACTGCCTGTCGGTGAATTCTCTGACTGATGGTCGAGAGATTGTAGTCGGCGTGTAGTTGAGCATTGCGAACGTACCAGGGTGCACCTGACATCGTGCGCAATGCTCGGTTCTGGACAACCTGAAGTTTGTTGAGAGTGGAGGGAGCTGCGTAACCCCAAACAGGGCTGGCATATTCCATCACAGGACGCACAAGGGTGCTATAAGACAAGAGTTTGCTGGCTTCATCTAGAGAGCTCTGGGACTTAATTAAAGGCCAGAGCTGCGCTTGGATCGCTTTCGCTTTGTTAGCGCGCTGAGTGACCTCCTGAGCGAAAGTAAGGCCTCGATCAAGCGTGATTCCCAAGTATTTGGTAGCAGGTTGCCACTTGATTACCTCGCCAAAGAAGTTTAGATCCTGGAATTCTGTATGTTTGCGTTTCTTGGTAAACAGAGTGGCGGAACATTCACTAACATTAATCTTTATTCTCCAATCCCTTAGCCAGGATTCTAGGGTGTCTAATGCGACTTGGAGGTTGGAATCAACTCTATGTTCTCTCGTGGAGGTGGTGGAGATTGCAGTATCGTCTGCATACAGGTGGAGCGCCAGTTTTGGGGATGTCAGAGACATAGATATTGAAAAGGGCTTGAGGCAGGGGCTATTACGCTACCCTGAGGCACGCCGGCCTTGATCCTTCTCATGGAGGATTTATCGTCTGCCACCTGGACATAGAATTTCCTTTTCCTAAGGTAGGAATCAATGACCTTGAGTAGATGATCTGGGAATCCATTGTGTTTCATTTTGAACAGCAAGCCGCTGTGCGAGACTTTATCGAAGGCACGACAGATGTCCAAAAAGCAAACTCCTGTCATACGGTTTTCATTGAGGGCGCGCGTAATGACTTCTATGAGTCTTAAAAGTTGATGTACAGTGGAATGGCCTTTGCGAAATCCGAACTGCTCGTCGTTGATGACATTGTTGATGTATGTATTCAGCCTGGAAAGCAGGGTCATTTCGAATAGTTTTGAAATGATAGACAGTAGGCTGATGGGCCTGTAGTTTTGAGGGAATGTGCCATCGGTGTTAGGCTTCCCTATCACCTTTTGCCCGTGTGTGTTCTACCCCACTAAAAACTTCTAAAGGATGGAGCGATTACAATGAAACTCAGAAATGTCATATTACTATTTTGGCCGATCCCGACAGTGCCCTTCAAATTTTATTACGTCTCACCAATCCAACATGGCGGCTGTGCGAAATATTTCACCGGCAATCTATATCTCCGAAACCATTACCGATATCGCCCTGAAATTTTGTACGGTGATAAAGGGCGCTACTAGAAGTTCACCTATGAGACTTTCAAAAACCTCTTAACTACAAATCGAACATGGCGGCCAAGCGAAGTTGAAACTTTTAAATAGACTTTTCTCGCGATTTAACCATACAAACGCAATGAACCTTGGTACAGGAAATGTTTATACGCAATTGTAATGCACTGGCATCTAATATAGTTCAATTGTTTACTTAACCTCAAGATGGCGGCTGTGCGAAATATTTCACCGGCATTCTATATTTCCGAAACTATTACTGATATCACCCTGAAAATTTGCAGGGTGATAAAGGAAGGGTACTACTAGAATTTCAGCCATGAGACTTCCAAAAACCTGTAAAATACAAAACGAACATGGCGGCCAAGCGAAGGTGAAATATTTTAATAGATTTTTCTCGCGATTTAACCATCTGAGCGCGGTGAAATATGGTACAGTAAATATTTATACACATTGGAATGCACTGGCATCTAATTTAGTCCAATTGTTCACATAACCTCAAGATGGTGGCTGTGCGCAATTTCAAACTTAAGTTTTTATTTCTTGTGTATTAATCATGCGATCAAAGTGAACGTTTGATGATAAACATACGCAAAATTCGTAATCTAATAGCACATAACTCTATGGCCTACATAGAATAATCCAACATGGCAACCATCCAAAACATTTAGACGGTTCTTAATAGCTATTAATCTACTATATGACCCGACAGACGTCGTTCTGTCAAAACAAATGACAATGTAATGAACTCCAATTCAGACTGTACTGCACGCAAAAATCAGAATAATGCAGTTCACTACATCATCAACATGAAATGAGTTATTTTTCCACTGCTACCAAAAGTTACTAAGAAGATATGTGTTTCCGGTAGCTGCAATATTAGTATCTTCATATTGACTAAGGAAATGTACGAAAACATATCAGCATATCACTATACAGAAATAACCCTGACTGACTGTTGCGTAGTTGGAAACTGATTGGCAGGTCTTCAAATCCCTCACTATAATCCTCCCATAACCAAGTTTTATGACATCAACAGCATCTTTCCTTGCCTGTGAATAATTGTTTAGCAATACATTGGCAATAACTAAAATATTTTTTAACTTAATAGACTAATTTCCACTCCACAAAGGCACACATCATTATGGAAACCAGTATCACCAAACAACATTGTTTTAGACACAACTACTAACACCCTCTTTTGATCTTGACACTTTAAGAACATGTCTTAATTAGCATCATTGGAGATCAATCCACTTAGGACGGCAAGCATTGTCAGCAATGTGGTAGACTAGGTCTGATGGAACAGTAAGACCAACTCTGTTAAGGGTGTCAAAGTAACTAACATTGGTAGAGGCATCTTCTCCTACTAAACAATCAACACAAATTGAACATTCTAGCTTTGAGGAGACCTGGAATGCAGCATACCCTGATACATACAGAAGACAGGAAGAGTCAACTTGAAAGTCGAAAATAATAGTTTCCTGAACAATGTAAAATGGGGCTGCATTTGCAGAACATGTCCCTCCCGTATTTACATTTTTAAGTCTTTGCAAGTGTCAAGGGACCATTTCAGAACATCATACTTGGCAGGTTTTATGCCTAAGGGAGATTTCAATCTCAGTCTCTTTTCTGCCTCTAAGACTTGAAGAAATGAAACATTGTAGTTTCCACTCGATAACTGTCTGTAGCAACTGAAGCGTTCCTCAAGATTGTCTGTTTGTAATTTGCCAGGCTGCACAAACTCTACCTTAAGGGTTTCCAAACTGTACTCAATAAATTAAATCAAAACTGAAGTGCTCTGAAACATAGCCTTATGGGTATCACGGGTTAACCCAGCTTCCTTAAACCATTCCCAGTGTTGCAGCCATAGTAAAAACTGCCTTAAGAACACTAGGCGATCATCTTCAACACTGTAAAACGGATTTGCCCATTCATTTCTCTTTAGAGTACCTATTAGTTTCGTTTTAACATTCACAATAGTCCACACTTAGGGATTATGAGAATAAACTGACAAGTACCTTCACTCGAAACAATTCCAGATCCACTTTGAAATTTGGCTCTTAAAGCACTGTAAATTGACTCGTGGATAATGTTGCAAGCTAGTGAAACCCTCCGTCTTTCTAAGTTACTCGGATACAACGTTTTGTGATTCAGTTTATGTGCTGGTCTCAACAGTGGGCTGGCAAATTTATCATGGGGGCATATTTGAAAACTGAAAACTTTGCTATCAAATGGGTATTGGGTTCCTCAAAATCTGGAAAATGCAATGATTGGGAAGAATACTTCTTATTGATACAACAGTTTCTTATGTTTTTTAAAATATGAACAAAGTCATATGTTAAAAATGTTTTATGAAGGGGATCAACATTATCAGTGGCATGACCCAGACAGCTGCCCTGGAGCAGCTCAAACATGCTTCTGTTTACCCTGTGATTGTCTGAAACAATAGTAATAATGTGACAGCCACATTTCTTGAGCAACTCGATAACAACTTTGATCAAGGTATACAAATCAGCTCCAGTCAAATTCTTCACAGGGTAAAGAGCAACTACTTCCCTGAAGCTACCAAACAATGATGAAACTAGAAATGCTTGGACAGTTTTAGGTTCAATGTTTTGTTGGTTTTCAGCACAGCCATTCAGATTGCCTAATTTATAATCAATATGTGGCTTGATGTACATTTCATCAATCTGTAGAATAACCAGACGCTCCCTTTCTCTCAACTTTCTCATAACATTCTTCAAAAAATGTTCATTATTGCACACAGTTTGTGGTGACACTAAAGATATGGAGGTCAAGTGTTGCAGATATTTCATGTGAGTTAAAATTATCCAAGATGTTGCTCGAATAGCAGCATAACAATTTGGAGAGTGCACATACATAATGAATGCCCACAAAATATACTCTGTTGAGTACCGCCTAGCCTTGCTGAAAATTAAGTTCAAATGTTCAATGGTGAATTTAATTTGTCCCTCAATGTTAAGTTGTGGATCACCATTTTCCGTGAACAATGAACGAAGAACATTCAACTTGTCTTCAATGGCTGACAATACAGACGCAGCACTTTGATGGGTAACATAGTGTTCATTATAAAACCCATACTTCTTCAAGATGCACTCTAACTGGGACCAGCGGATGAGTTTCAGGTTCCCTGTTAGTGTCTCATACAGCTCATTTCTGGAAAAAATGTTCTTATTCACTCATACTTCACAAGTCATGTCATTGTGTATCTTAACACTCACTGTTATCTGTGGAATCTTTTGAAAGTTGCACTATCACAACTGGTATAAATACATCAATTCTTTAACAGCTGTGGTTTCTTGTGAATGCAAGCAGCAAATGAAGGAAAATCTCTAATAGTGTCCATCACCAAAAATTCTTGTGCTTTCAATTCAAGAGCTTCACCCTGCTTGACTCTTCTGTCCTCAGGATCTCTTCGCTTCTTGGTTTCAGGAATAGACAAGTATGATGGCAAATCTGGAAAAATTGTAGGCAGGGCTCCTGATGCCAATTTCAATCCATCGGATGCTCCTTCCATTCTCCAGATGAGTCCTTATATTTCTCTGCTTTAATAATATCACCTTCGTGAAAATGATTTATGCAAACTACAGACCACTTCGACGGTTTCCAGTCCTTCCGAGGAATTTTCCTAATCCTGGCCTAGCGCAGATTTTCGTCACTTAGGAACATACAAACTGGTGTGTAGCCTCCCTTACTCGGATAATTTGTGTTACAGTTGGGGACACAACATTTATCTAGCATTGTTACGGTGCTGAAACTTTCCTGGAAAATCAATGTTTAAAACATGAAGTACGACATGTGATAATTCCATATACCGTATTTAAAAATACCATATTTGCCAGATACAAAGCACACTCACCAGTGTGTTCTCGATTAGGAATTATTGTAAAAAAAACTCACCTGGAAGGGTAGTATAAACGCTACTATAAAGCGTATAAACCTACAAAGCATAAGAAACAACATATAGATGAAATATCCCTGTGAGATAAACAAGATCACCTGCCAAACGCATATGCATTACACTACAGCTCCACTCACAAATCATCATCTGCATCGATGAGACTTGTCAACACTACATGATGATGATGATAATTGTTGTTTTAAGAGGCCTAACATCTAGGTTATCGGCCCCGTCAACACTACAGCACCATCATCCATACACATGGCAAGTACCTTCACACCATCAGCTAAGCACTCACAAGTCACCCAGACTTTCCCCAGCACATATTCATCAGCCCTCATCCTGCCGACACGCAAGACTCCTTCACCCAAACCTACCCACCCACACGAAAGCGCACTAAACGAACACAAACTGACACACAGAGCACCAAACACGAGTCCGCTCAAACAAATCCTAACTCACGCAATACGTAGATTCACCTAAACACCTACTGCCAAGCACAAAGCCAATGAAACACAAACCTCAACACTCTCCCCTCAAACTCCAACACACACCCCTAAAAGCACACATACTATACCTCAATCCAACAATCAAAGCACTCCCATCCACTCCCAAGAAAAACAAACACAAACTGAGCACCCATCACAAAACACCCACGATCCAAACCCAGCCCCAAGTTCACCCACAAACAAATTGGCGTCGTGACGCCCCCCTCCCAGACCGAACACAACACTCACTGGCAACGCCTACATCACTCTTCGTATGATTGCCGGCATGACGCCCGGTGCAACAGATATGGCGGTCCTCACCACCACACTGTATGCACAGTGCCAAAGGAAAACCCCGCGTGTGCAAACTGTGGAGGTGGGCACTCAGCGTCATACCAAGGATGTAGGCAGGCACTTCAAACTTGCCATCAAGCACCAGCAGTTGAAGACCAACCAACAACAGCAACACATCCCATCGCTACTCTCCTCCCTCCCACTCATCCCTCCCACCCTCAAACACTACCACCAGCGCTCTTACACAAATCCTCCAACTTATTGAGAACATAGCCACCCTCACCTCGCACTAAACAACACTCCAGCACAAAAATTCACAGTTAAGACTAGTCGGGCGTGGCTCACTCCTTAATGGGTGAGCGGCGTCCGACTACTCAAAACCTCTACTGTGCAACTTAAATATCAAAAATTTTGGCCAAACATCCAGCACTACCCCCAAAATGCATAATTACATGCAAAAAACAGAAATTAATACACGAAACCAGACAAAAACATACCATAACTCACAGCCACGCACAGAACAGCACTCCGCACCCGCCATTAACATATTCAATTTCATTACTGCCGGTCGGGTGTAACGACGTACGACTATCCAAAATAGCCGAAATTAATTTAAATAACAAAATGTCTTCACGGACACTTCCAAACACACCCAAACATCACATTTTAAACAAAAAACCGTAAATCATCCACCCACACAGGCGAAAACAGTCCCCGAACATCCACCAATCACAGCCCTCCTCACACCAAACTCCGCCTACTCACACCACACACTCCAAGCTGGCAGCGAAATCAGAGCTTTAAACTCATATGGATTACTGCCAGCAAACTACACAAAAGCAATACTTCACCCAATTACTGACGCTTATTAATTATCCAACTATTATTTTAACAACTTACCTACTACAGTTCTATAAATTCTTTCATACTCCCAACAACCAGCCCCCTAGAGGACTTTACTTCTTCCTTCATAACGTTTTATTTAACAACAAAAATCTTTGCTTTATTTTTATTAATATCAATATATTTATTAAAATACTGAAGCTTCTGCTGAATGGCCGACACAAGACGCCTTCCAGGGGACAAATGGTCACTATAGACCACATATATTTGTGTCCTTGGACGGTAATGAAAGAGCACTGCTGTGGACGGATAAGGTAATCTCAATTTTCAATCTGTACTTCACTCAAAATAACTACCTTATTCAAAATACTTGCCGATTGAATATACTTTAAATTCACGGTAAGTGTAATAACTACTTCACTCAAAGAAAAATTAAGAACCTTACTATTATTAAATATTTTATCTATTAATACGGGGCAAAAGGAGGACTTTTGTGCACCAGGTCCCCACACCAGACGTCTTTTGATGTCCTTGCCTGAGATAACACCCCCCCCCCCCCTCCCGGTGTCGAGGTTTGGCAGAGAGCTCGCCATTTCTGACTGCTGACTGCTTGGCTTCCTCCCAAGTGATGTTTCTCTTGTGGGGTATTTCTCTCATGGAGTCGTCCCATGTTTTTCGAGGTATTCCTCTGGGTCTTTTTCCTATACTTCCCAAACGTGCTTCCCATACCTGTTTTGGCCCTCTATTGCTGTCCATTCGGTTCAGATGTCCGAACCATCTTAACTGGCCTTGTTCAACCTGATTTTGTAGAGGTTGAACTTCTAAGGTCTTCCAAATTATTTTGTTCCTGACTTTATCCCGTCTAGTCTTTCCGGCTACATTTCTTAGGAACGTAATTCCTGCTGTTTGTAGCTTCTGTCTCTATTTGGTGGTAATTATCCTGGTTTCACTTCCATATATCAGTGTTGGGACATATGTAGATTTATATACGGCCATTTTTGTCTTTTTACTTATTTCCATCTTTCTCAGGAACCCAGAGAGAACCTGGGGGGATCTCTGCTAACATCGTGAGATCCTGGCAACAAAATGGGGATGCGAATATAAGAACTTTACAAGAGAGATCTCGTAGCCTCTCTCATCTCAATACGCCTAACCCTACCTACACGCGGTGCCCCCATTAAGCCGAGCAACCCAGCGTAAGGTTGGGTAACCAACCCCAGCGGGAAACTGGGTCGGTTAGCAGACAGGATAGGAGGACAGTGGGAATTTCAGTAACATCCACTGGTTATAAGAGACAGAGCTGAACACCTAAGCTACCTGTTGCATGGAGCAGATAGGAGGCAGCCCCTCCACCATGATAGAGTGCTGTCGGCTAATCCCCGGCACACTCGAAATTAAAGGATTAAAAGCACAAATAGAGAGCAAGAACATTGAACTAACTAAAGGAATTTACCCCCTCCTAAGCTCGCATTCGGTATTAAAATATAAACCGAGAATGGTTTGTCTGACACACTAAACACGACATATACAGTGTTTTAAAGCACGTTTGTGTGACATGGCAAGGTACGTTTCGAAGAAACCTAATCCCTCCTAGCAACACTTGAAAGAAGTCGGTGCCTCTGACTCAACGTAATTTGTGTTGAGAGAGCTTACAATACATGATAACGCAGTGTTGTGTAAGACGAGAGCCGTACCAGTAGGTAGATCAACTTTCAGAGTGCTGACTGCCGACAAGCTGATATGAGTTTGCAAACGAAATTGTTTCATTTTCTTCTCATGACTACAGTTTTCTTAATCCTGACGTATAGTTGTAAACACATGGTTCTATAATTTTCTTGGTTCGGTGACCACAACGTGATAATTAACACATCAACATTTACCATCCGATCACAGATGCGGTGCGCCTGCACAGAGTCAAAACGTATTTTCATCTTACTACACTTATTATGAGTCATACCCGTGTGTCGGTAAAAGAGAAGGAATTTCAGCAGAAAGTAGCTATGCCACCGGCTCCGTGGTGTTGGGGTAGCGCACCTATCTCTCACCCGGAAGCTTAGGGTTCGATCCCTGGCTCCATCAGGGATTTTTAAAACTGACGTGAGGGCTGGAAGGCGTTGCACTTAGCCTCGTGAGGACAATTGGGTCATGGCAGGACAAATCCAATCCAGAATATAATCTGAACGAACACATGATTTTAGAAAGGTCCCCACTTTTTGCGCTGCTAAATAATGTAGATCCACACTCATAATGGAAATGAGGCAACGAATGCATACGGGAAAAGTAGAGAGATGAGGCCGATCTAAACGCAGGGGCAAACTGAATAGACAACCCGCAGTACATCCAGTCTAAAATAATTGATATCTCACGAACCCATGGTCGGATTTGGTCATGTGACATGTTGTAGGACTCGAGGTGACGCCCCCTTTTCTATGGATGACCTCTTATATTTTTTTAAAAAATTGAAAATTTGTGTTTTTGAAAGTAGGCTATATTTTCAAAACTAATAATGATAGAACGTTGTACAATGGCTCAAACCAAAGGTCATTGTACTCTTTATTGTTAAAACCAAACTTCATATTTTTAACATTTTTTCTAAAAAGTTCAATTTTGAAAATTGGCTATATTTCCAAAACTAAGAATTTTACAAAGTTGTATGTTTGACATAAATTAAAGGTCTTGGCTCCCTTTACTCCAAAAATAAGTCCCAGGCCTCTAGGACGAAAAATAATAGTAGAGGAGCAGTGACAGTTTAATTCCACCCAGCGCTGCTCGGGCGGCGTCCATGTTAAATCAGTGGATATCTCGCGAACCAAGGGTCAGATTTGGACATGCGACATGTAGTAGGACTCAGGGTGACGTCCCCTTTTCTATGGAGAACTTATTTCCACCCCAAGATAAAAACTACCGCTCCTGGGGGTGAAATAGTGTTATTTTTTGTATGCATGTACACTCACGGCATTTGTAAGGGGTGAGCTTATTAAATGATTATATGGATGAGTTATTTTTGTTAAATTTAATTAAATAACCCAAAACTAATGGGTCATCGGCTTTTTAATATCTCTCTAACCAATGATCGGATTTGGGCATATGAGGTGTCATAGGACATAGTTTTCTATAGTCCCCTAATGTAACCAAAGAACCCAAAACTAATAGGCTTTTTAATATCTCGCTAACCAATGATCGGATTTGGACATATGAGGTATTAAATGACTTGGGGTGATGCCCCCTTTTTGATTTTTTCTGAAATTTTGACAAAGGGCCTAACGATACGTTTTGAAAAATCTAAATATTTTAACTTTTTAAATTTTATTTTAATAGTGGTAGTAGAGAGAGAGTGAGAGAGACAGTACCGGTTGTGTTAAACGAGTATGTCACCGGCCACGGTGGCTGTGCTCAATAGATCAATCGATATTTCGCGAACCATTGATCACAGAGGGTCAAGCGACGACTCGTTTCGAGGAGTTTTTTCTGATATTTTCTATGGCGCACACATTTACTCAAATATCCCAAAACGACAAGGTCATTGACTTTTTCCTTTGATAGACCGCGAACCAATAATCGTAGATGGATATGTGCAGTGTCGTTTTGCGCGTTGCGAAACCCTCTTTCCTATGGATTATAAATTTATGCAAAAGACCCAAAACTGCAAGGTCATGGACTTTGGTTTCCCTGATATTTCACGAACCTGTAATGTTAGAAAGGTGTGGTATTGCTCATTTTAAACGGGTGAATTATTGTCTTTACCGCGGATGAGTTATTTATTTTTCTCAATTTATTTAAAGGACACGACTACCAGATGTTTATTATTATTAAGTGTGATTGTATTATTTTGGGTAGAAGCTGGACAGCTAAGCTGTAGGTGGAGTTTTTTTTTACTATTTACAGGAGGGCTCATTTTTTGCAGAGAATAGTCTCTTATTAAATTCAAAAAAGAATGAAATATTTATATTGTTTAGCTTAACTGGCAGCGAGTCACTGTAGCTGCAAGACAGAACAGAACAGTAAGCTCGTTCAGCCTCTACAGCACAACCTGATAACGATATGAAAGGAATGCGCAGAGGGGTGTGAACACGTGTGAGATGACATCATTGTCGACCCTTGTGAAACATAATGCAAGCTAGCAAGTCTTATGCTGTTTGGTTTGTTCTTGAGAAAATGCAAGTTGATGTGTAACATGAGCTGACGCAGGTTTTGGCCTTGAACGTTAGCTGTACACATGCATGATGACAGGATGCTCAAGTATGTGAAACGTCGAGTCAGTCAAAAGTACAAAGCACGTGTAGTAATGACGTAACCTACAGTGTAGGGAGGGTGAGTGGGGTGGTGAGAGTGAGTGAGAGTAGACATGTCTTAAGCATGTCTACTCTCACTTATATCATTACTTGGTAAGACGCAACAGTGTAAATACTTGCTCGCGTTTTCAACAGTTTCTTTTTTACGTGTTGGTAGAAAATACTTGAACTAGTTGTGAGGTTTATTTATTTGCTGACAATTAGTGATAGATTGATTAATTGATAAGGTGATTAATGAATTTTAGTTAATTGTCTGCAGATAATTGGTATACCGGCTGTGTTGACGGTGACCAGATTCCTATACCTGACCCAGTCAATGGTGACATTGGATGAATTATTTTGAGTGGTAGGTATATTATTAATGGTTTTTGATGTTTTAATTTTAATGAATGTTTAAATTATTGATTGATTGACATTTATTTATTGATTGTTTTATTTTTAGTTTTAGAGAACCTGTATACCTGTTGTGAAGGGATAGAAGGAGCGTTTTACATTTCAGTTGACGAGAAGGGAATAAAGCAAGTCTTAACAAGGCAAGGTATGATTTCCTTTTATATAACCTGTTTGATTTTTATTACCATATTTTATTTATGAAATGCATGTATTCATTTGAATTGATGTACTGCCCCCGTAAATTGAATTATTTAGGGACAAAATGAGAGTATTTTCCGTCCCCATGATAAAATTTAACCAGCAAATATAATTTCTGGAAGTGTGACACAGGAGTGTAATGTTACAAGCTCGAGGATGTGGGAGAGACCGATCACGTGATATATTGCACAATGGACGCTTCTAGAAGGCTATAATTAGCATAGCAACAGCGAGTATGGAAATTAATATTATAAATATTGTTATAAATTATGCTATTGGATCCCAGCCTAGAGCCAATGAGAAGAGGTCTTATTGAAGACGCGATCAACTTCAATTACATAATATGATGAAATTATGCATTTAGGCCCTTAGAAGAAGATTTTCTTATTTGGTAACGAAGAGAATATTAAAAGACATTATGTCTGATACTTTAAAAACCGCAGATCGGTTAATCTACGCAGTAATAAGCATTAGTAATCTACGCGCTAAAATTATGGTGGGAGTTTGATATGGCCGCCAAAAATTCGACTTGGAGGGGGAGATCCAAGTATCGATGTTTTTATTCCAGCAGTCTTTGAAGAGTGAGGAAGTGTTTTTACTGGGTTAACGGAGATCCCAAGGCTTAGTCCGAGTGCGACGACTGTCGACTTGTGGAGACGCGAGGATAGCTAGGTGGAACGTAGGAGATCACCGCACTTCCATTGTATGTGAAGTTGCGAGGAACATTGAATTGATTATATCTCTCATATCATTTAGATCTGAATTTTAATAAGCGAATATATATAAAGAACAGGTCGCATACTACATTCTGCGAAAAGTCGAGTGTTTAAAAACTTACCGTTTCGACAATATAAGCCTGTTTTTATCAGATTTTCAAATGTGCTGGAAATAAAGCTGAACATCATTTTAAATTGCAACGTGAAATTGGCGAACCCAGTTCAAGTGAACAGTAGCGGAGAACTTTTAATATTGGCGCAACACATAAACATTAACAGAATGACTATTATTATTCTTCAAGTGTTTTCAGTCAACATAAGTAACATTGTTGATATGATGAACTAAATAGTCATGCGCCAGAGACATATTCGATAACAGGAGTTAAGATACAACGATGGAGCTTCGTTAGACGACGTATTCTTGTATACAGACGTAGTGTACGGTCCATCTTGTACATTTTCGTCAGTCTACGAACACTAATATAACATCAATTAGCAATGGAAATATTTCATTCACCATTTATATGAATATTTCTATAAATTATTCAAATGATGAGGCTGATACATATTTACGACGGTGAATGAAGATTCCACAGAAGAGATTTGTCAAGATGCTAGGGGGTAGCCCAGCAACACAGAAGAATTTGCCAGAAGGATGTCGTTCGAGCCCAGGCGAATGTTGGTGAATTCCAGAGAGGGACGTTTCCTATCTCTGAGATCGCAGATCCGAGGTTCGAATGCAGATCCATCTCAGTGTCTTGTACTGAGGAAACATCTTAGATCTTCAAGTTTTCGTCCAAATAAGGTAGCAGTGTATCTCATTTGTAGTATAGAGCTTGATTAGTGACATCCTGAGCCAACAATCTTATTCCATATTTCTATATTTTCACATTTAATGTATTTCAGTGTTTTCATGTATTTTACACTTCAGATGTGTGTTGAGATTTTTATGCTTCGAGATTATTTAGGAGATGATTGCCTTTCATCTATTTTTCAATTTTATTCTACGGATCAGTTGTGGAACTGACATTAAAAATTTTGTTTGAGGAATCATATTGCCTCATAGAAGACTTGTCGTTTCGACTCTCGAATTTTAATAATTTTATTTTAAACCAAGTATTCTGACATTGTGTCATAGCTACAAATTAAATTCTTTTAAATTTAATTTGAGCACTTTAACATAATGCCATATAACTCCAAGAACAGAAGAAACATCGAATGATATTGTTATATCATTATTGTACATAAACTGTCGACGATCTAAGAAATACTAGTAGTTTGATAAGACCGAAGTCTTAATCCCTATGAACATTCTTTGTGTAGAGTGGAAAAACATTACGACATTTACAAACCTTTTTATTATTTGTAAAGCTAAGAGCTTTGTTCATTTAATAGGTTAGAGGAAATACATTTTGATAGAAGATTATTCAAATCTTTGGCTAGGATTTCAAAGCTAGTTTATCCCGGTCAAGATTGAATTCTATCTGACACTATAAATTACATGTGTGTTATTTTATTCTATTTGTGTAACATCACGTCATTTTGTCGACATGATATTACAACGATAAACAATTTAAAGCTTGACAGGTGAGGTGAGGCAGGAGTATTATTTTTATTACATGTATTTGCGACAGACGAGTTAACAGTTAATTATCTTGTTGTGGAGTAAACTTTAGGAGGTTAATCACGACTGTATAATATCGTTCATTACAATTGGAAGTTTCGTTTGAAGAACTTAAGTATGTATAATTGTAGTCCAGTAGTCATGTGTAATGATACTGAGGGTCATTCCATTATTTGAGAGAAGTGCCTACAGAAGATATGTTAATAACAATTAATCCTTTTGGTTATTGTTTAACATAGTGGATTATAATTTTTATGCCATATATACTGTTATATGAGGATTTGTAGAGCTATGCTCGTGCGGGGGAGTTCCGCATTTTTAAAAGAAGTCAAAGTATTATTGTTCTTTGATAAGAAGGCATGGATCATGATGAGAGCCGTTGTATACAAGTAGTCCAGTTCTTGGGAAGTAACGATTTAGCTGTGTTAACAGGAGGGTTTCAGCGGAAATACAACTTGAGAAAGATTGTCTACTCATGTCAATAATACAATTAATATATTTTATTAAACCCGAAGTTATGTAATTAAGTACAGTTAACTTTAATTAGTCGACTGTATTAAACCGACAATGTAATGAAACCTATATAAGACGATGTGTAAGCAGTATATCAAAACTACGGAACGTTAGAGAAGGGTTATGTAAGAAAACCAGTGTATATAGTTAGTAGAGAATTGTATTGTGACCGAGAAGCCAGAATCTCGAAAGTAACGTGTTAGCAACACTAAATAATGTATATTATTATGAACATATTATATGTAAATAATTCTTTGAAAATGATTTAAATAGTTAAATAATTTAGTAGGATTTATTAATCAATTGTTTTGAAATAGCGTGTATATTATGAGCGGATGTTTTTGGTATGAATGATTGTTCACTGTTAAGAGTAAATGTGGAACCGAATTGGTCATGAACAATTGCGGGGTGCGAATGAAAGAGTGTATATTTTTTAGATTGATTGTTTAAGAAACAGAGTAGTTATGTGAACTTTTGTAAGATCTGAATGTTATTTTTACGTGTTTTTATAAACGCACACAAGAGCAGTCTCTATGTGGGCTGGAGAGAATGATTCACCGTTATAGTTGGAGATCGATGACATAATATAAGCAGATGGACACTCACCGCCTTTTATATAAATTGTAAAACATTTCCGAGTGTAGCGTGGTGCTGAGGTTTCATTGATGAAACAAGACCAATGCACGTGCGTTCTACAAACGCAAGCTAGTGAATGAAACCATGTGTTAGGAATGCCACGAATGTAAGAGCCTTCATTAAACGGTTTTATTTTTACGCTGTATAGGCATAAAACAAGCCAAGATTTTATGCTCATAATTTTTATACACAGCATTGTAGTAAGACGTGGAGTTGAAAGGAAGTGTGAATGATTGCGTGTTTTTAATTTAATTTTTGATTGTTAAATTAGTTTATTGTTATTTTGTTTATACTAGATTAGTTTATACTATTGTTAATAAATTTTATTCAGTTTGTTATCCGTTGTTGTTGGAGTGTGATTCATTTTAAATATAAGGATAAGAGTATTGTGGATGTATTGTAGGCGAGGTTGAATTGCCATTCCCTGAGGAGGTAAGTAAATGTTAGTGCCCCGTGTAGTTTGTTGTTGATCCACAATATTCTTGTAACTGCTGTCTGTAAATCCCTAAAGGCCATGTTGGAAGCGATTTATAATGTAGTAATTTGCAGGAGCTGTTAGAAATAGGCAATCCAGCGGGGGCAATGGATATTCCAACAGGATCCTTTCCGGATTATCGGGTACAGTACTTATGGTGGTTTATTTAATTTTTTTAGATAGTTGGAAAAATAAACTTTACCGCTACAGCAGCTAAAAACCTATGACGCTGTAGAGTGGAAACATTGTCGTGCAGTCAACGGCTGAAAACTCAGGTAAGACTAACTTACAATGATGTCTCATTCTGCCGCTGCTAATAGTTTAAACTACGAGGCCCTTAATTCTTGTTTTAAATCCCGTGTTTGCTCAGGTCGCGCGGTAAATATTAGGGAAAGTTTGATTCCCAAAGAAATTTTGGAATCTTGCTTTTAAATATTTAGGGAGCAAATTTGTACAGCTAAAAGGTTGCACACGGCTTTAGAGGTGAATACGTAACTAGTGTGCGATTTTGTATACAAAAAAATAACGTGGAACATACAGATACATTTTATATTTACAGCAAAATGCGAGAGCTTTTCACAGCCCACAATTTGGAACAGTGGTATGAAACCCATGTGGTTGCTTGCTAACTAAATTTGATAAACTGCAAGAAGGACCCAGTGGCCTTGCCTTAGATAAAATTCATCACCTGCAAATCAACATTTGCAAATTCAACCCTTTCAATGCTGGGTCTAGATATATCCCTACACCACCAGCGATTGCCTGTCGGAGAGCGGAGGTGAATATAAAGAACAGGGACGATAAATGTTTCCTTTGGTCGGTGGCTACGTATTTTCAGCCAGCACAACGTGTTGGTTGTCGACCGGGAATGTACAAGGCCTTGTTTGAGCAATTAAAACAAAATTGAAACTTAACTCGTGTATCGTTTCCTATGGACTAAACCAACATCCACAGGTTTGAACAAGATAACCTGGATTATTCGTTTATGGTGTATGGTCTTGACGGTGATGAAATGATGGGTCCTCTTTATGCCACGAAAGAACCAAAAGAACACCACATTCGTCCTTTACGTTTGTCTGAAGGAGAGGTGAATCACTATATCCTTGTTGAGAATTTAAGTACATTGGTAGGCCGTCAACTGTCCAAAGATTGTCATAAGAAACACATTTTTGTGATAGATGCCTCCAATATTTTAAAAACCCCACCCTTTTAGAACGACATAGGGAAGATTGTGTATCACAGGAGGCGGTGAGACTAGTATTTCGACAAGGCGAGGATGCATTTTTAAAGTTTAAGAATATCCACAAGCGTGATACAGTCGCCTTTGTGGTCTATGCTGATTTTGAAGCTATCACCCTATCCATGGCGGGATGCGAACAAGATCCCACCATGAGCTCAACTACACCCTTTGCCGTCTGTCCTTGTTCGGAGATGTTGTCGCAGTGGAAGTGTGTACCAATTAGCCTGGCGCTAGGCCCATTAAACCGGACTAAGGTTATAAAGGTATCAGAGGCGATGGAGTGAACGTACATTCACTGCGATGTGAATGCAAGTTCTATTCGAATGCGCTATTCATTGAGAACCATGAGCCTAGCTTAGCCTAGCTTAAAGAAATAAAGACTAAATAACGGACTAAGTAAGGTACACATACTCAACACTAAAGTAAAGGAACGGTAATGTATTCTCCAAGGAAATATTCCTAAGGTATGACGAGGAAGCTTAACACGCTAATGTAAGGTTATGTGGTTGACAAGATAATCTGACAGTTCAAGGGACCGTGACATCAAGGTTATGGGCGATACGAGGTATAGGTATAGGGGAACGTATATGGGGGAAGAATGCTCATAAAGAATAAAATTACATTGTGAAAAGAGAAAGATAACAAGGGCTAGACAAAGAGTCGGGAAAAGTGAGTGTACCACCAAAGAAGCGAACGGTAGCCCAAATAGCCCTGAAGGAGGCGAGGGAGTGCGAGAGGGACGGAGTATTAATAAAAGCGCGCGTAGAAATGACGAAAATGAATAAACACAAAATGAGGGGCAACTAACCGAAATGAAATAAACACGAGAGATGTTACGTTACACAAAATGAAAGATATCCATCAAAATACGTTACGCTAAAAAGGGGTTAAGCCATACTCATAGACTTGCGTACGAAGACGCAATCTTAAGATAAGAGGCAAACAAAAGATAAGGGGTATGGCAATGGTCTTACTGGAGAACGCACTATACAGTAAACCATACCAAATACCTACACAAAAAGATACGAAGATAGGGGGACAAAGATAACAGTCGCACAATGGACATACTAGAATAGGCGATACGCCCTAGTATTCCATACGATAACCAAATACGCACACACACATACAGGGATAGTAAGTCGTAACATACCTTGATGGATCTGCTTAATCCGGCATCGCGGAATTACACAAAATAAACTAAATTCACGCACCTACACACACCTTTATAATAAACACAAACGAACGGGTAAAAAACGGGTAGAAAAGCAAGGCATCTTGAAAACGAGAAAGGGAACACAGAATATCAAGTCCTACATGGAAGATAAAAACAGAAGACTGCCCAGAGAGTAACAAAGGGTTGTTACAGGTGACGGAAAAGAGAAAGTAAGAGGAAAGAGATGTCACTGATCACGATTCGACATAGTAAGAAATCACTATAACGAACCTTAATCAGCAATTATAGAAATGTCCACTGATCTGCTCGGTTACCCTGGCCAGTAATAACCCAGAAGAAAAGAGAACAATTCTGATAATTGACACGCCGAAGGAAAGAAAAAAAGGGGAAGACTACAGGAGGAAGAAAAACAGTTCAGATTCCCTCACACTCCGCCAAATTTTTTGTTGCGTCCGACAAAACAGACGAACAAAAATTTTAATTAAACAAACAAAAGGAAGGGAGAAGGGTAGAAAACGGGTACATCACGAAAATGTGTTGGGAAGGAGCCTAGAAGAGGGAGAAAAGATGGGAGGACTCCAAGGTAGTGTACTGTATTGAAGATGAATATAAAAATCAAAGAACGAAAATTTTACAATAAGAGAATAATATAAATCAGTCAAATAATATAAGAAAATGAAAACCCTAGCTTCCTCGCCAAAATATTATACAAAAGTTACAAAGTTACAGAGTTGCAATATATAATAAATATAATAATAAATATAAGTATATCAAAAGCTGTCTTCCTTAATCTCCCAAGGTAGGATGTCAGAGAGCAGAAATCGATAATTAACTAAAACAAGAAAGAACGATTAATTGAGAGCGATATTAATGTATTCTAACAATGGGATTAAGTTGAGTGGTGACCATCGCGGTACTCCAACAAAGATTAAATTTTGGGACGAAGAAAAATGACTAGCAGTCATCTATTTAAATATTATTCGAAGGAATAACCTGAAAAAGAAGTAGTTAATTATAATTGAAAGCAACGCCATCTTGCGCCATCGCACGTTAACTCGAAGCATATAGAGCTGGAAAACGTGTCACAAAAACAAATAAACCTTTAAGAGAAAGAGAAGAAATGTGACAAAGATAGATAGACTTACAAAACGCTTCAGTTAGATAATATGAGCGGTAGATATTTGTTGCAGGTTGTCGTCACTTACAAGTTTCATGGTACGCCCCTGCATTGCTCACAGAGTGGAGCTCTCCAATACCTAGTCGTTTACCTGAAAAGCAATGATATACCTTCCTACGTTGAACCTATTTTTGATGGGAAGAACATCAGTCATCACCGAAGCGTAGTCCCTGCTGAAATAAATCTTCTTAGCCTCATTAGTTTTCCTGGCGGGGGCTACATCGTGGACACGCAGTTCTAATTACATCGCGTAATCCACAACCGAAACAGAAAACCTTAAGACGGTCTGTGTACATACAGAAATGATGTTCTTTACCACAATTCCAACATGTATGTGAACTGTCATGTTCACCAGTACGAAAAGAATCACGACGAGGACGTATATTAATAGGTGTGGTATCTGTTGCAACATTGGATCGGACATGATTAACAGATGAGGGCCGAGTTCTGTTGACTGCGGATAAATGGCGCGATTGAACTTCACAGGCCTACTAGCAGTGGAATGAGTAATTAACGTATGTGGTAGGCAACAATGTCTAGCATTATTGACAGCAGGCGAAACAACACTTGGAGTAAAAGAATCGTATCCTTCAGTGCTATTAAGAGCTATTACAGGAAACATTGTATCAGAGGGTGGGGGTGGTGGAACATACTCTTTTCACAGGCGATAATTACCTTCGAAATCCCTTCCCAAGTTAAGGATGTCATCAATAACGAATACAGAAGATCTACGTATATAGAACTTATATTCTAGATGTAGGTTACGATATATAATATCGATAGTTTCTTGACCAGTTAATGGAATGGGAAGACGAGACATTAAAATTCGAATAGCCGTGACATAATCATCCACACAAATAAATGGAAAGTTGCAATACCTTGAAAGGCAGTAAAGTGTAGAGAAATGTTACTCCCTTATTCTTAAATATTCGTTCATCAGCAGTAATGGGATGGGGTATCCAATTGCTTTTATTGGCGATGATATATAATGGCCTAGTTGTCAACAAACCGCAGCCATATTTCACTCTCGACACATGAAAAAAAACACGTTATAGTACCTTATTGCCAACTTACACATACAGGTGGACGTATTTGTGGGCTACGCGGTCCTCTTATGTCATTTTGGGGAATGAAACTAGGTGTAGTTACATGTAGAGCGATACATTCGAATAGTAACCACAAGCTCTGGCTACCATTTTGTGCCGTCTGGGCTTGTTCGCAGGTGTTTTCGCAGTGGAAGTGTGTACCAATTAGCCTGGCGCTGGACCCATTAAACCGGACTAAGGTTATGAAGGTATCAGAGGCGATGGATTGAACGTACATTCACTGCGATGTGAATGCAAGTTCTATTCGAATGCGCTATTCATTGAGAACCATGGCCCTAGCTTAGCCTAGCTTAAAGAAATAAAGACTAAATAACGGACTAAATAAGGTACACATACTCAACACTAAAGTAAAGGAACGGTAATATATTCTCCAAGGAAATATTCCTAAGGTATGACGAGGAAGCTTAACACGCTAATGTAAGGTTATGTGGTTGACAAGATAATCTGACAGTTCAAGGGACCGTGACATCAAGGTTATGGGCGATACGAGGTATAGGTATAGGGGAACGTATATGGGGGAAGAATGCTCATAAAGAGTAAAATTACATTGTGAAAAGAGAAAGATAACAAGGGCTAGACAAAGAGTCGGGAAAAGTGAGTGTACCGCCAAAGAAGCGAACGGTAGCCCAAATAGCCCTGAATGAGGCAAGGGAGTGCGAGAGGGACGGAGTATTAATAAAAGTACGCGTTGAAATGACGAAAATGAATAAACACAAAATGAGGGACAACTAACCGAAATGAAATAAACACGAGAGATATTACGTTACACAAAATGAAAGATATCCATCAAAATACGTTACGCTAAAAAGGGGTTAAGCCATACTCATAGACTTGCGTACGAAGACGCAATCTTAAGATAAGAGGCAAACAAAAGATAAGAGGTATGGCAATGGTCTTACTGGAGAACGCACTATACAGTAAACCGTACCAAATACCTACACAAAAAGATACGAAGATAGGGGGACAAAGATAACAGTCGCACAATGGACATACTAGAATAGGCGATACGCCCTAGTATTCCATACTATAACCAAATACGCACACACACATACAGGGATAGTAAGTCGTATTTATTTATTTATTCGAGTCAAAAGCACTACAACATACACAGAGGGATGATACACAATATTAAAAAGGAATAATACATACAACAATGTCTCGCATTAGATTGTCTTCGCCCAGAAACGGGCCACTGTCACTCCCTTTTCATGACCTTCCATTAACTCCTGCGTTGTGCAAGAGCACGGGCACAGTTCACAGGAACACAGGTGTATCATGGTCTGTCTCTCGCCACACTCACAGAGTTCTGATTCCTGTAGGTATCCCCATTTGTGGAGATTAACTTTGCATCTCCCAACACCAGTCCGAAGTCTGTTGAGTGACCGCCAAGTTTCCCAGTTGTTGTTGTGGCCTGCTGGAAGCCTTTCCTTGGCCTTCATCCAATCTGGTGGTATGGTTGATTGCCATAGCTGTATCCTGGCTACTTCGGGTTTTGTAGTAGGCATCGATGTTGTTTGCAGAAAGCTTTTCCTTGATTTTAGCCTCCTTCTTGGAGGCTGGTGACCAAAAAGAGGGTGAGCATGGTCCTCTGCGGACTTTTTTCGTTCCGTTTGTGCTATGACCTCACGGCGTACCTCAGGAGGGGCTATTCCTGCCAAGGAATGTAATTTGTGGACAGGTGTAGTTTTCAGGCAACCAGTAATTATTATGCAGGACTCGTTGAGGGCAACATCAACCTGTTTTACATGAGCTGAGTGATACCATACAGGGCTAGCATACTCAGCAGCTGAATAACACAGAGCTAATGCAGACATACGTAGTGTTTCAGCATGGGCGCCCCAGTCGGCCCCTATCAACTTTCGATGTATGTTATTTCGTGTAGATACTTTTTGTTTAACATTCATACAATGTTTCTTGTAAGATAGGGTGCGATCTAAAGTTACCCCTAGGTATTTTGGGGTAAAACAATGTTCCAGGCGAGCTCTTCCCCAGCTAATATTGAGTTTCCTTGCTCCTTCCCTGTTTCTAAGGTGGAAAGCACAAACCTGTGTCTTGGATGGATTAGGTTTGAGTTGATTTCTCTTGTAGTAAAGTGAAAGGTCCTCCAGTGCATCAGAGAGTATCTGCGCCACTTCTTCAAACTTTTCACTTTTTGCTGTCAGACAGAGGTCATCTACATAGATAAATCTCTTGGTATGCAGAGATGTAGGCTGATCATTAGTGTACACATTAAACAGAAAAGGTGATAGAACACTGCCCTGTGGTAGACCATTTCGTTGGGTTTTCCAGCGACTGCGGATTCCTTGGAACTCGACAAAAAACCTTCTGTTTTGTAGAAGACAAGCAACAATTTCTGCGAGTCCAAAATCTTTGGTAATCTGGTACAGTTTACCAAGCAGGATTTGATGTTGAATAGTATCGTAGGCAGCCGATAGATCCACCAAAACTGCACCAGTTATCTTCCTGTTCTCCAAACCATCTTCAATGTGCTGTGTTAGGCACAATATCTGTGAAGTACAGCTCTTTCCTGGTCTGAAGCCTGCTTGTTCTGGGATCAGAAGTGGATCAAGTTTTGGAGATAGTCTGTTAAGGAGCATTCTCTCAAACACTTTGTATAAATGGCATAACAGCGAGACTGGTCTGTAGTTCTTAGGATCAGATGGATCTTTGCCCGGCTTCAGGATGGCGATGATTTTTGCTTTCCGCCATATTATTGGAATTTGTTTGCGGCAAATGATGTTGTTGAAAAGTTGTAGAAGCCACTCCTTTGTGTTTTTACCAAAAATTTTTATTTGCTCTATGCGGATGTCATCAAGACCAGCAGCTTTACCATTCTTGCACATTTGTATGGCCATCTCCAGTTCTTTTAAGCTGAAGACACAGGAAGAGTCACTTGTTTCATTGTCATAGTCTCTTTGGATTTTGGTTTTCTTCATGTGCTCCTCGACTTTGCCGTTCAACACTAGCTGATGGGCTATTTGGTTGGGAGAGATGTTAGAATGCAATTTTCTATTGGATGGTTCATTGTTTAATCTCTTCATTAGACTCCAAGCTTTTTGACTGTTTTGTGACATGTTGATGTTAGATACTGTTTCAGCCCATTTGTTTCGTTTTCTTTCTGCCAGGGCAGTATTGAGTTGACGACCTAGGTGAATTGTTTCGTTTCCAAATGGATTCATATTGATGGAACAAATGTACCCTGAGTATACGACTTTTATCTCTGGGGTAAGACCTGCAATGTACACTGTTCTGCAACCCCGTGGAATGCACTGACGGGAGCATTTCTGGACAGTGGCCACAAACTGTTCATAATTCTCTGTAGATGCATCCAGCTCAAGAACAGATTCATCAAGTAATGCCGTAAATTTGTTCCACTTAGCTTTCTGGAAGTTATATCTTCTTCGAAATGGCAAGCACTGAGGGCGAACTGCAGCGAAAACTTGACACACAATAGGTCTATGTTGTGTATTTGGAATTGGGTTTGCTACGGTCTTTACGCACTGCCCAGCAATTGTTTCGCTTGAAAAAATTAAATCGGGGTTGTAGCCACGTTTCCATCTTCCACTGTTGAATGACGGAGGCAACTTCGGGTCGTGTACAAGGCACTGCTCATTTGATTCAGACCAATTTATTACTGCTTCACCATTTTCGTCATCATGAAGGTAACCCCATAAATTACTATGACTATTAAAATCTCCAATTACAAAGTGAGTGTCTTTGTTGTCCATATTTTTAGTGTTCTTAAAGGAGAACGGAGAATTGGGTGGTTTATATATTGAAGATATTGTGCAACTTGATAGCTCCACTGTTAGTATCTCTATATTACCTTCATCAGAACAGTCAGTGGACAATACTGTGATACCTGATCTAATAAAGATGGCACTCCCATATTGCTCGTGAGTTCTTTCAGCGACTAGTATCATTCCTGGAATTGCTGGTAGTCTCAGCTGGTTACTTCTGTGGGTTTCCTGGATACAGAGTACATCACACTGATGTTCATGACAGAGAGCAGATAAGAGATCTGCCTTGCTGTAGGAGATTCCTTCAATGCTAATCGAGACAATAGTTAGCTTTGGTCCTGAAAAGGACCTATTCATTATATCATTTCCCATCGTAACACAAATTAATTGAAATGCTTTTGGAATGCTGACGTTCAGTTCAGTACTAGAAATTCTATTCCAGTACCTATGCAGGGACACCACTTGCAGGAATCAGTAAGTCGTAACATACCTTGATAGATCTGCTTAATCCGGCATCACGGAATTACACAAAATAAACTAAATTCACGCACCTACCGACAGTAGTGGCTACGCTGGCTAACGCGCAGCATTAGTTCATGGGGCCAAGCTCTCTGCTGACTCGGTAGACGCGTGGGTTCGAGCCCCACCGTCGGCCGTCCTTGAAATGGTTTTCCGTGGTTTCCCATTTTCAACACCAGGCAAATGCTCGGACGGTACCTTCTGACAGGCCACGGCCGCTTCCTTCCACATCCTTGCCCAGTTTCATTCACCATCATTCATTTCCTCTCTCATCAACTCCTCTCATGAGGTTGGCGTCAGGAAGGGCATCCGGCCGTAAAAACCATCGCCACAAAGACTTCCATCGCATCTCATCCCCGACCCCGTTGGAAAAACGGGAATAATAAGGGGTAGACATACAAACTAAATTCACGCACCTACGCACACCTTTATAATAAACACAAACGAACGGGTAAAAAACGGATAGAAAACAAGGCATCTCGAAAACGAGAGCGGGAACACAAAATATCAAGTCCTACATGGGAGATAAATAACAGAAGACTGCCCAGAGAGTAACAAAGTGTTGTTACAGGTGACAGAAAAGAGAAAGTAAAAGGAAAGAGGTGTCACTGATCACGATTCGGCATGGTAAGAAATCACTATAACGAACCTTAATCAGCAATTATAGAAATGTCCACTGATCTGCTCGGTTACCCGGGCTAGTAATAACCCAGAAGAAAAGAGAACAATTCCGATAATTGACACGCCGAAGGAAAGAAAAAAAAGGGGAAGACTACAGGTGGAAGAAAAACAGATCAACCCATTCAAAAGCATGAACACTTTGCCATAGGATTTAACGTTGTGTGTGCCTATGACCCCACAAAATCCTATTTTAAATCTTATCAGGGACAAGATCATGCTAAATGGTTTCTGAACGAACTTGTCGAGTTGGCTAACCATGTATGGGAGTTTCTGGACCACCCATTGCCCATGAGCCTAACGCCAGAACAGCAGCAACAGTATGAGCATGCAACCACATGCCACATTTGTGAAAAGACGCTGGTGAGTGCTGAAGACACCGTCAGAGATCACTCACACTTTACGGGGGAGTTTCGTGGAGCCGCCCACAAATTATGTAATGTGAAGTACCCAGCTTCACGAATTTTTAGTGTGTTTTTCCACAATCTGGAAAATTATGATATTCAGTTTCTGATTCGTGAATTGGGTCAAGTCGGCAAGGGGACTATTTCTATTGTTTCCCAAAAAGATGAGCGTTTCACAGCCTTGACATGGTGGTTGAGCAAATTTTGCATTCAATTTCTAGATTCATTTAAGTTTATGGCTTCATCCCTAGACAGCCTAGTCAACGGCTTGGATGAAAAGGAATTGAAATACACCAGGATACATTTTGAAATTTCTGAAGACTTTAAATTGTACATTTGGAAAGGTATTTTCCCATATGATTTCTGGAACAGCTTGGACGTGTTAAAACAGAAAACTCTGCCACCGCAAGATAAATTTTACTCTATGCTTACACGCTGTACTGTTTCCGATGAAGACTATGCACATGCAAGCCAAGTTTGGCGAGTGTTCAATGTAAACAATCAAGGGGATTATACTATGCTTTACCTAAAACTCGATGTATTGCTGCTCACAGCTGTGTTTGAAAAGTTTCGTGAGTTGTGTCAGCACATCTATGGATTTGACCCGGCTCATTATTTTACGAGTCCTGGGCTATCCTTTGATGCTGTTTTGAAATACACCAAAGTGGAATTGGATTTACTGACCGATTTAGACATGGTCTTATTCTTTGAGAAGGGCGTTCGCGGCGGGTTTGTGTCGCATAACCAGCGCCATGCCGAAGTGAATAATCAATACATGCCATCTTATTCACAAGACAAACCAGAATCGTATTTAATGTACTACGAAGTGAATAATTTGGATGGGCATGCCATGAGTCAACCTTTACCCTATAAGGATTTTAGCTGGCTCACAGAGGAACAAGTGTCACATTTTGATGTGAATACGGCCAGCCTTGAAACATACCGCGGATATGTTTTAGAGGTCGATGTTGAATATCCCTCATCGTTGTATGACCAACATGCCGATTTTCCATTCTGCCCAGCTCGAATAGTTCTCTAAGAGTAAAGTGAAAATTGAAAACTTGATGGGCACGCATTACAACAAAAATCTGTATGTGCTACATATCCAAATGTTGGTGCAATGCCTAGCCCAAGGCCTAGTGTTAAAGAAAATCCACAGGGGTATTTCTTTTGCCCAAAAAGCCATACATGGAACTAATCACCGAGCACTGACAAATGGCAACACAGCAGGTTGTAAAACATTTTTTAAATAGATGAACAACTGTATTATGGCAAGAGCATGGAAAATGTACGCAAATACCGTGACATTACATTAGTTAATGTCTGGGAGGGGCAGTGGGGTGCCCGGCGGTACACTGCCAAGCTAAATTTCAAATCGATTAAAATTATCGACAAGAGTTTAGTGCTTTTCAGTCGGTCAACACGAATGTACCCAAAAGAGATGGGTTATGCCCTAATCCTGAAATAAATTACATGAGATTAATAAAACACTAGGATGACCAGTTTCGATCGTCAAGCGATCATCATCAGATCCAATACACTTAGGCTATAAAATCTATGTTTGAAATACAGGTGAAAATATTTACAATATGTACAATTATTTAGTTGCAGTATTGGTACTGCAACTGTCAGTGTATGCTAAATGCAGTATATATGTTAGGTGAAATGCTATGGTTGTAAACTATGGTTAAACTATAAAATTTTAGGCTAACTACTTATCTGATTGTCTTCCGTACTACAGCTATTCGCAGTTTCCGTGCTCACTTGAACTCGCTGTGCGGTCGACTGCGGTGGTTATCTTAACGACTGGTTTTTCCCTGCCTTCCCCCCCTGTCCCTACGTGCTGTGGGGAGTGATCGCGATGTGTTTATGTGAGGTGTTGCCAACCTAGATAAGATGTATGTTATTGAATGAGGTGGATCTACAACTATTAAAGACCGTGGATTAGTCCTCGCCACGCGTGGAGCATAACCCATTCGAACTAAGCGTTGACGGTCTTATGAGGACGTCCCGGCACCTTTAATACTGCCTCTAATATGGGCCTTGGTTTATTGCAGAAGAAAAGTACATCGTACACCTGATCCAGATAACATTTACCTATTAAAAACCCCCTAATTTCCCCCCTTTTTTTTTATCTAGCTTGGCTGTGTCGCTAAATTGTGTTTTGTTTCCGACAGGGTGTGTTTTTTAGTAGCGTGAAGAGGGGTGAGCTCTCCATGAACGTGTGTTCATTTAGATTGTTGGGATTGTTTCGTTTGGCTAGGTGTATCTCGATTGCTTCCTTTATGTCAAGAGCTCTGCCTTTCGATTCGTGATGGATTATTTTAAGGTCCGACTCTATGTTGGTAAAGCTATGCCCTGCGTCACACATATGTTCGCACACGGCTGAATGTGTTCCGTATCTTATCGCATTTCTATGTTCATTATAACGTGTGTCTACTCGCCTTCCACTCTGCCCGATGTAATTAGCTTGACAATCGGTGTCTTGGCACGTTATAGAATATACCCCTGACCTTGAATACGGGTCACGTTTATTTAGATTACTATTTAGGAGGTGCCTAGCGGTTGTGTTTTTCGTCGTGAAAGCTATCTTTATGCCTTGCTTTTTGAATAGGTTAGTGATTTTATATGTATTCGCATTCACATAGTTGAAACGCGCAAATTTTTTCTCATTACTGTCCGGTTTGGGAATCGTTTTATCTTTATTTTTATGTTTGGCTATAATTTGATTTATTTTGCTTGGCGAGAAGTTGTTTTCCTTTGCTATTTGCATAATAGTTCTTATTTCCTTATTATAGTTGTCTTTTGACATGGGTATGTTTAAAGCCCTGTGCACCATTGAATTGAAACCCGCTAGTTTGTGCGTACTGGGGTGATTAGACTGATTGTCGATTGCATGCGAGGTTTGTGTTGCTTTCCGGAATATGGAATATGAAAGGTCGTTGTCTTTACGTTCAATAGTTATATCGAGATAATTTATTTTCCGGTCTATTTCGGATTCCTTAGTGAATTTGATAGAATGGTGAAGGCTATTAATGGATTGGAGAATTGTTTCTTCGCTTGTTAGTTCAGTATCGTAGATGCAAATTACATCATCAACGTATCTTTTCCATATTACTATTCCCTTTGTTGAAGTCTTTTCTAAGAACGCATTTTCTAGTGCATTGATGAAGATGTCAGCGATTAACCCACTTAGTGGCGATCCCATTGCTAGGCCTTCTCTCTGTGTGTATATTTTATTGTCGAATTGAAACACGTTTTGGGTGAGAACGACCCTCAGTAATCTCACAATCTCTTCAATTTCTTTTACCGAATTGTTGGATTTTAAGTTGTTTTCGATAGTGTTGATTGCTTCAATAATCGGAATATTGGTGTACATGTTAGTTACGTCGAAGGATACTAGCCTGAAGCTAGGTTTCATTTGTAGGGTGTTCAATGCTGTTACTAGTTCTGTTGTGTTCTTTACAGAGTTGTTTTTGTCGTTGGAAAGACGGCATTTTAAGATTTTTAGTAACTCTTTGCTGATTTTGTAATTAGGGGCATTCCTACAATTGACTATTGGTCTCATTGGGCATTCCTTTTTGTGTATTTTTGGTTGTCCCCTCAATGACGGTATTTTCGGGTTCATGTTTATTAGTTTTGATTTTTCAGCTTTGGTCAGTATGTATTCTGTTTCTTTTAGCGCACTTTTTATTTGTTTTTGGAATTTGTTGGTGGGGTCTTTTGTTAATTCCTTGATTTCGTTGTTGTTTAGGAATTCGACTGTTTTTTCAATGTATTCTGTTTTGTTCAAAATTACTGTAGTGTTTCCCTTATCTGCTTTTGTGATGATTAAGTCATGTTCTTTTATTTTTTGTTTCAACGACTTTATTTCTTTGATTTGTTTGTTGTTTTGAATGTTATTGCTATCGCCCTCTCGTTTGAGGATTTTTTTGGCTTCGTTGGTGGCGAGATTTTTGGTTAATTCCCTGTCTTCTGCTGGGAGCTTGTGACTGGCTATCTCAATATCTGTGATTAACTGTTTTATATTGTGGTTCGTGTGTGCGTCTGTGCAGTTGTATTTCAAACCTTTGTCTAACATATTCATTTCACCTTGAGAAAAGGTTACGTTCGTTCTGATGTTTACTCTGCTGTGGAAATTGAATTCATTGTTATTCGTGTGTTGTTCGTTAGATTGATGGTTCTGTGTTTCTCCTAGTTTTCTTAATTTATTTTCTAGCGTTTCATGCTTCCTCGTTGCTCTGATTTTGATGGTGTCATGTAGGTGTTCGGTGAAGCTGTCCCATTGGGCTGCGTGCCAGAAATTACTTAGTTGCAATTGAATGTCGTACAATTGTTGGTTAATTTTTTGCTTTCTTATGTATGCAAATCTTAATTCGTTTTTTATCCAAAGCGCTTTGGCTTGTTTAGTTGAAATGATCGAGGCTGGTGTGTTCGGTACGGTTTTAATTGGTACGTATTTAGGGGTGAGGTTTAGTTCTATACATTTTTTGTTGAACCAAATTGACTTGTCTAAATTCATGAGTTTAAGCCTGAGTGATTTGAATTCCTTGGCTTCACGATTTGCCTGACTAGCCGTGAACATTGTGGTGTTCGAAGCCATATTTTCAGTGTTGCCTTAGTAAACAAGAGTTTAGTGCTTTTCAGTCGGTCAACACGAATGTACCCAAAAGAGATGGGTTATGCCCTAATCCTGAAATAAATTACATGAGATTAATAAAACACTAGGATGACCAGTTTCGATCGTCAAGCGATCATCATCAGATCCAATACACTTAGGCTATAAAATCTATGTTTGAAATACAGGTGAAAATATTTACAATATGTACAATTATTTAGTTGCAGTATTGGTACTGCAACTGTCAGTGTATGCTAAATGCAGTATATATGTTAGGTGAAATGCTATGGTTGTAAACTATGGTTAAACTATAAAATTTTAGGCTAACTACTTATCTGATTGTCTTCCGTACTACAGCTATTCGCAGTTTCCGTGCTCACTTGAACTCGCTGTGCGGTCGACTGCGGTGGTTATCTTAACGACTGGTTTTTCCCTGCCTTCCCCCCTGTCCCTACGTGCTGTGGGGAGTGATCGCGATGTGTTTATGTGAGGTGTTGCCAACCTAGATAAGATGTATGTTATTGAATGAGGTGGATCTACAACTATTAAAGACCGTGGATTAGTCCTCGCCACGCGTGGAGCATAACCCAATATTCCGATTATTGAAGCAATCAACACTATCGAAAACAACTTAAAATCCAACAATTTGGTAAAAGAAATTGAAGAGATTGTGAGATTACTGAGGGTCGTTCTCACCCAAAACGTGTTTCAATTCGACAATAAAATATACACACAGAGAGAAGGCCTAGCAATGGGATCGCCACTAAGTGGGTTAATCGCTGACATCTTCATCAATGCACTAGAAAATGCGTTCTTAGAAAAGACTTCAACAAAGGGAATAGTAATATGGAAAAGATACGTTGATGATGTAATTTGCATCTACGATACTGAACTAACAAGCGAAGAAACAATTCTCCAATCCATTAATAGCCTTCACCATTCTATCAAATTCACTAAGGAATCCGAAATAGACCGGAAAATAAATTATCTCGATATAACTATTGAACGTAAAGACAACGACCTTTCATATTCCATATTCCGGAAAGCAACACAAACCTCGCATGCAATCGACAATCAGTCTAATCACCCCAGTACGCACAAACTAGCGGGTTTCAATTCAATGGTGCACAGGGCTTTAAACATACCCATGTCAAAAGACAACTATAATAAGGAAATAAGAACTATTATGCAAATAGCAAAGGAAAACAACTTCTCGCCAAGCAAAATAAATCAAATTATAGCCAAACATAAAAATAAAGATAAAACGATTCCCAAACCGGACAGTAATGAGAAAAAATTTGCGCGTTTCAACTATGTGAATGCGAATACATATAAAATCACTAACCTATTCAAAAAGCAAGGCATAAAGATAGCTTTCACGACGAAAAACACAACCGCTAGGCACCTCCTAAATAGTAATCTAAATAAACGTGACCCGTATTCAAGGTCAGGGGTATATTCTATAACGTGCCAAGACACCGATTGTCAAGCTAATTACATCGGGCAGAGTGGAAGGCGAGTAGACACACGTTATAATGAACATAGAAATGCGATAAGATACGGAACACATTCAGCCGTGTGCGAACATATGTGTGACGCAGGGCATAGCTTTACCAACATAGAGTCGGACCTTAAAATAATCCATCACGAATCGAAAGGCAGAGCTCTTGACATAAAGGAAGCAATCGAGATACACCTAGCCAAACGAAACAATCCCAACAATCTAAATGAACACACGTTCATGGAGAGCTCACCCCTCTTCACGCTACTAAAAAACACACCCTGTCGGAAACAAAACACAATTTAGCGACACAGCCAAGCTAGATAAAAAAAGGGGGGAAATTAGGGGGTTTTTAATAGGTAAATGTTATCTGGATCAGGTGTACGATGTACTTTTCTTCTGCAATAAACCAAGGCCCATATTAGAGGCAGTATTAAAGGTGCCGGGACGTCCTCATAAGACCGTCAACGCTTAGTTCGAATGGGTTATGCTCCACGCGTGGCGAGGACTAATCCACGGTCTTTAATAGTTGTAGATCCACCTCATTCAATAACATACATCTTATCTAGGTTGGCAACACCTCACATAAACACATCGCGATCACTCCCCACAGCACGTAGGGACAGGGGGGGAAGGCAGGGAAAAACCAGTCGTTAAGATAACCACCGCAGTCGACCGCACAGCGAGTTCAAGTGAGCACGGAAACTGCGAATAGCTGTAGTACGGAAGACAATCAGATAAGTAGTTAGCCTAAAATTTTATAGTTTAACCATAGTTTACAACCATAGCATTTCACCTAACATATATACTGCATTTAGCATACACTGACAGTTGCAGTACCAATACTGCAACTAAATAATTGTACATATTGTAAATATTTTCACCTGTATTTCAAACATAGATTTTATAGCCTAAGTGTATTGGATCTGATGATGATCGCTTGACGATCGAAACTGGTCATCCTAGTGTTTTATTAATCTCATGTAATTTATTTCAGGATTAGGGCATAACCCATCTCTTTTGGGTACATTCGTGTTGACCGACTGAAAAGCACTAAACTCTTGTTTACTAAGGCAACACTGAAAATATGGCTTCAAACACCACAATGTTCACGGCTAGTCAGGCAAATCGTGAAGCCAAGGAATTCAAATCACTCAGGCTTAAACTCATGAATTTAGACAAGTCAATTTGGTTCAACAAAAAATGTATAGAACTAAACCTCACCCCTAAATACGTACCAATTAAAACCGTACCGAACACACCAGCCTCGATCATTTCAACTAAACAAGCCAAAGCGCTTTGGATAAAAAACGAATTAAGATTTGCATACATAAGAAAGCAAAAAATTAACCAACAATTGTACGACATTCAATTGCAACTAAGTAATTTCTGGCACGCAGCCCAATGGGACAGCTTCACCGAACACCTACATGACACCATCAAAATCAGAGCAACGAGGAAGCATGAAACGCTAGAAAATAAATTAAGAAAACTAGGAGAAACACAGAACCATCAATCTAACGAACAACACACGAATAACAATGAATTCAATTTCCACAGCAGAGTAAACAACAGAACGAACGTAACCTTTTCTCAAGGTGAAATGAATATGTTAGACAAAGGTTTGAAATACAACTGCACAGACGCACACACGAACCACAATATAAAACAGTTAATCACAGATATTGAGATAGCCAGTCACAAGCTCCCAGCAGAAGACAGGGAATTAACCAAAAATCTCGCCACCAACGAAGCCAAAAAAATCCTCAAACGAGAGGGCGATAGCAATAACATTCAAAACAACAAACAAATCAAAGAAATAAAGTCGTTGAAACAAAAATAAAAGAACATGACTTAATCATCACAAAAGCAGATAAGGGAAACACTACAGTAATTTTGAACAAAACAGAATACATTGAAAAAACAGTCGAATTCCTAAACAACAACGAAATCAAGGAATTAACAAAAGACCCCACCAACAAATTCCAAAAACAAATAAAAAGTGCGCTAAAAGAAACAGAATACATACTGACCAAAGCTGAAAAATCAAAACTAATAAACATGAACCCGAAAATACCGTCATTGAGGGGACAACCAAAAATACACAAAAAGGAATGCCCAATGAGACCAATAGTCAATTGTAGGAATGCCCCTAATTACAAAATCAGCAAAGAGTTACTAAAAATCTTAAAATGCCGTCTTTCCAACGACAAAAACAACTCTGTAAAGAACACAACAGAACTAGTAACAGCATTGAACACCCTACAAATGAAACCTAGCTTCAGGCTAGTATCCTTCGACGTAACTAACATGTACACCAATATTCCGATTATTGAAGCAATCAACACTATCGAAAACAACTTAAAATCCAACAATTCGGTAAAAGAAATTGAAGAGATTGTGAGATTACTGAGGGTCGTTCTCACCCAAAACGTGTTTCAATTCGACAATAAAATATACACACAGAGAGAAGGCCTAGCAATGGGATCGCCACTAAGTGGGTTAATCGCTGACATCTTCATCAATGCACTAGAAAATGCGTTCTTAGAAAAGACTTCAACAAAGGGAATAGTAATATGGAAAAGATACGTTGATGATGTAATTTGCATCTACGATACTGAACTAACAAGCGAAGAAACAATTCTCCAATCCATTAATAGCCTTCACCATTCTATCAAATTCACTAAGACAACGACCTTTCATATTCCATATTCCGGAAAGCAACACAAACCTCGCATGCAATCGACAATCAGTCTAATCACCCCAGTACGCACAAACTAGCGGGTTTCAATTCAATGGTGCACAGGGCTTTAAACATACCCATGTCAAAAGACAACTATAATAAGGAAATAAGAACTATTATGCAAATAGCAAAGGAAAACAACTTCTCGCCAAGCAAAATAAATCAAATTATAGCCAAACATAAAAATAAAGATAAAACGATTCCCAAACCGGACAGTAATGAGAAAAAATTTGCGCGTTTCAACTATGTGAATGCGAATACATATAAAATCACTAACCTATTCAAAAAGCAAGGCATAAAGATAGCTTTCACGACGAAAAACACAACCGCTAGGCACCTCCTAAATAGTAATCTAAATAAACGTGACCCGTATTCAAGGTCAGGGGTATATTCTATAACGTGCCAAGACACCGATTGTCAAGCTAATTACATCGGGCAGAGTGGAAGGCGAGTAGACACACGTTATAATGAACATAGAAATGCGATAAGATACGGAACACATTCAGCCGTGTGCGAACATATGTGTGACGCAGGGCATAGCTTTACCAACATAGAGTCGGACCTTAAAATAATCCATCACGAATCGAAAGGCAGAGCTCTTGACATAAAGGAAGCAATCGAGATACACCTAGCCAAACGAAACAATCCCAACAATCTAAATGAACACACGTTCATGGAGAGCTCACCCCTCTTCACGCTACTAAAAAACACACCCTGTCGGAAACAAAACACAATTTAGCGACACAGCCAAGCTAGATAAAAAAAGGGGGGAAATTAGGGGTTTTTTAATAGGTAAATGTTATCTGGATCAGGTGTACGATGTACTTTTCTTCTGCAATAAACCAAGGCCCATATTAGAGGCAGTATTAAAGGTGCCGGGACGTCCTCATAAGACCGTCAACGCTTAGTTCGAATGGGTTATGCTCCACGCGTGGCGAGGACTAATCCACGGTCTTTAATAGTTGTAGATCCACCTCATTCAATAACATACATCTTATCTAGGTTGGCAACACCTCACATAAACACATCGCGATCACTCCCCACAGCACGTAGGGACAGGGGGGGAAGGCAGGGAAAAACCAGTCGTTAAGATAACCACCGCAGTCGACCGCACAGCGAGTTCAAGTGAGCACGGAAACTGCGAATAGCTGTAGTACGGAAGACAATCAGATAAGTAGTTAGCCTAAAATTTTATAGTTTAACCATAGTTTACAACCATAGCATTTCACCTAACATATATACTGCATTTAGCATACACTGACAGTTGCAGTACCAATACTGCAACTAAATAATTGTACATATTGTAAATATTTTCACCTGTATTTCAAACATAGATTTTATAGCCTAAGTGTATTGGATCTGATGATGATCGCTTGACGATCGAAACTGGTCATCCTAGTGTTTTATTAATCTCATGTAATTTATTTCAGGATTAGGGCATAACCCATCTCTTTTGGGTACATTCGTGTTGACCGACTGAAAAGCACTAAACTCTTGTTTACTAAGGCAACACTGAAAATATGGCTTCAAACACCACAATAAAATTATCGATATGAATTTGGCGACCATTGAAATGAGTAAGACCATTGTGACCATGAATAAACCCATTTACTTGGGTTAAGTCATTTTAGACTTTTCCAAATCGGTCATGTATAAATTCCACTATGAGTTTGCCAAACAGCATTTCGGGGGCGTATCTCTTTTGTATATGGATACGGACTCGTTTATATATCACAATCGCCACTGCAGCCCCTATGTCGTGATGAGGCAACATAGTGACTGGTTCGACACCTCTTCTTAAAAGTGCTGGCAACGTGTTTCAGCGACCTATGAAAAACAAGAAGACAATGGGTGTTTTAAAATATGAATGTGGTGATTCCATCATGACGGAATTCGTTGGTCTGTCTTCCAAAATGTATGCATATCGCACACAAGACGATAAGGAAGCTAAAATACCAAAAGGCGTAGGTAGAACTGTCGTAAAATAGCTACGTGTGGATGACTACCTAGAGGTTTTACGAACTGGGAAAGCCACGTCCCATAAACTGTGCAGGATTCAATCCAGCAACCATAATTTGTATCTTATGGAACACAGGAAAGACATACTCGCCTCGATGGATAACAAACGTGTGTGGACTGACGACCTGCTCACCAGCCTGCCATGGGGTTATCACAACGAGGAGGATGTGTGATTTTTCTGTTTTATGGTTTAGGGAAATAGCTTTCTTGTAAATAGTAGTAGTAGATTCAATATTTTTGCTTTGTTAATGATGGTTATTTTAAATAGTAGTTTTTTAATTGTAAATATATACATTTTTGTAAATAGAGGAAACAACCTAGGCCCTTTGCTCTTTAAAGCCATGTACAACCTTATTTTCTTATATATATACTTTAAATTTGACCGTGTTGGAAATTGAAAAAATGGTAAATTGTAAATAGTTTGATTTCAAGACTGTACAAATGTGTTATTTGTTTTTGTATATTAAATGTGTAGTATTTTCTTTTTTGTAATGGTAAATCTTAAATGGTTACCTAAAGGTTCTTTGGGATGGGTGTGCATGTGAAGGATGTTCATTGGGAATAAATATGGTGGTTGTGTTTGTTCCCAAAGGCATGTATATATGTGTGTATGTATATGTGAATGTATGACTACAGAGGAAGAAAGAGAGAGAAAGCATGAGTATGTAGCATTATCGTTCGACCATAGCAAACATGGTGAGGGAGGGCGGTGAGGGGAAATTAACGTTTATATTAATTCTAAATAGTATATTTTGTTTTTCTTTGACTGCAGTGGTAGATAGGCTTTATTTGTAAGACAGTCTTTCCTGTAGTAGTAGTATGCCTCTACGTTTCTGGAAACAGATAGAGAGACTGCACCATCGCCATAGCCAGGCACTCGCATCAAGACAATTTCAAAACATAAAATGTAAAAACCTGTTTACGAAAAACTGAAATTTTCAATATCGGCAATGTGTCATACTTAAAATGAATCTAAAAAAAATGCAAGTTGCAAATTGGACAATATCAATGTATCGTGCTCTGGTAATACTGTTTTAATTTTACAACCAATAGGGCTTTACAAAAAGAAGACAGAGAATACAAAATACCAATTCCTCAATCCTCTTTTTTTTAAATGTTCATGTCCACTCAACATTAACTTTCCTTTCATAGCACTAATCACAATCACGGCTGCCAACCTCTCTCCCACTGAGGGATCACAGGATGTCAAACGTTTTGTAGCTTTTTTCAACAACACTTTATCCGCCACACGTCTTAATGCAGGATGACTATGGCGATAAGAAACGTCATGTTCTTTGCATGCTTGATCCAAAGGATTAATAGGTACATCGTCACGCTGCAAACGTTGATTAAGCTTCGTTCCAGGACCACAGTAGCGATACCCAGGTAAGTGCATTTCGAAAGGTAATATATTAACGACTTTGTCAATGACGCCACGACCAGTACTAGTCCTACATTTGCTTTTCAATCGGCGGGGAAAAGGTTCGATCTTCCTCCTTTGTTGAGGATGTTGTTGTTGCCTTTTTCTCGCCATCACACACGTGGAATGAGGAAACAAAGTCTTTACAATGAATTTTATGACCTTGATATAGTTTGACCAGCTGACAAGTAGCACACTGTCGCATATATGGTATTTTTGCCATGGCCACTTGCTTATGGTGATCGTAATCGGTGCACGGTTTCAATTCACTTAACACAGGGTCTTGAGTCCACGATTTCAGTACATGTTGCCAGATTTCTTTCACTCCATTAACCGCCACATAATAAATGAAGGATTTTGGCAGCGCCAATAATTCCTCTTCGGTAAAACTGTCCAGTTTCTTTTTGCAAACAAAGAATTTGCCAATAGCTTTATCTGTAGCACTCCCCTCCATCCTATGACGATGATGATGTTTACACGTCGCTTGTAGGAATCTCACTGCTTTCACCAACGGGTAATACTTGAGTTTTTATTTTATTTAACATGTCCCAGCATGCATTGGTGGTTAACTAATGAAACAGATGCCACGGATGCGCCAGGGCTTTATTGGTAATGTTGCCACAGGGGCAAAGATCCATCAATGTTTGCAGTGAGAGATACCTTAAATCCATGAGATCGATACATTGACAGCTAGAAGCCAAAATCTCTTGTATCCATTGTCGCTTTTCATTACCTTTCACAAACACCACATTGGCTGATGACAAATGCGCCTTCATCACCATGTCGAGGTATTCATAAGAAATGGTTCCCTGATTCCATTGTAGTTGCAAATGATTTTCAATCCACACGTATCATAACTTTTTCATGACTTAGAGGCACTAGTGAGGGGTAGCTTGAATGGCATGGTATATTACCCACATCCATTCTACAGGGGTAGGGACAGGCTAGTGACCAGCGCTGATGTTCTTGCATAGGTTCATCACTCTCTTCCCATTGGTCTATGGTTATTAAAAAAACACACATTTTACTTCATCTTTTCTTTTTGAATAATAGAAACCAGCCGCTGCCTAGGCTTGAGGGTTAATGAAAGGCACAGACCACGTTGCAAATGTCTTGAAACGTTGTTCCTCAAATTTTAAATTCATTGGTGTGAAACCTCTTGTGGCTTTAAAGCAATCCATGACTGAGCTGCTTGACGTTGGTTTGCCTGTTATTTATACACTAGTCACTTGATTGGACAGGGGATAATAGTTGACATGTTTGTGATGAATAATGAGACAATAAGCCGTGGTGTTTGGCGGTACATTGTCATGAGTTTCAAAATCTAGTCTGATGTCAATATTGGATTGCTTGACAGACTCTTCCAAGTAGGAACAATCAAAGACCACCAGTGGCGCCCTTGCCTTAAATTCTTGGGGTGTCCACATGGGGAAATTCTCTTTTTGATAATACGACCATCTAAATTTAGAAAACAAGTCGTAGAGTGGGCCAAACGTATTTTTTGAAAAATCAAAATCCAGTCCTTCATAGGGAAAAACAACTCCGTTCAGGAAAAGACGTATATTTCTCAATTGTAGGTGATCAAATTGAGCGACATCTTTGGTTTGTTGATACTTGCGATTCGTTTGAAAACCAATAATAATGTAGAGAGGTCTCTCTGTATAGCGTGCTGTTTTCACTGACCAACTGTGTGTGTTGTTCGTTGGCAATGGTGAGTACTCATGTAGCGCCCAGCTTCTAAATTCCACGGGTAGTGGCATATCTTTTCCCACAATCTTGAGCAACTCCAGTTTTTTGCCATCCGAAAGGGTATCGTGTGGTACTTTCCATAGAATCCGTTGTAGTTGAATTGTCGAGTCTCTAGGTGCATCATCGGCTCCCTTGAGAGCATTATTATCGCTCATGTCTCTGACTACATAAAGAAAGCACTTGCCTTGCTTTTACCACATTACGCTGGTGATCATCAGAAAAGCCCAAAATTAGTTTAAGTGGTAATAATTCAGTAAAGGTGCCATTGGTGTGAACCATCCAGTCATTGGTAGAGTCAGGGCACCAACCCGCCATGCAAAGTGTTTTATCTTCTTCCACAATATACGAGGGGTATAGTTTCATGACACTTAAAAAATAAACATTTTGAGTGCTACCCACCATAATATCATTAGCGCACCTCAGAATACAGATAGGCGAAAGCATGGTTGGCTAACTTGGATGTCGTGGATGTAGAGCCATTCACGTTTGTGAGCCGACCTTCAATCTGAATGACTATTTCATGTGGTAGGGTGTAAATATCTTGGTTGTTGATAACAAATTGAATTTCATCATTGTTATTTAATCCCAGTCTTTGAGCTTGATAGGAATGCGTATCAATTCTTACCACCCCTTCTTGCTCTTCGATGCGGTTCACCACTTCTAGGATAGAATTCATCATGTAGACTTAGGTGGTAACCCAGTTGCTGTAAAATCTGCTTGTCCTTACGTATTAACGTGTATTAACGTGGCAAACAACTAACACCATGGCTAGACGGTGTTGTTGCTTTATACACCAACTTCATAGTGGCTTTAGAACCAACTTATAGGTGACTGGTGTGCGGGAATCTAGTTGAATCAGTTGTTGGTCTCTATTGACCAGTCTTAACGTTATATTACTAATATGATCAACACCTACAGAATGAAATAGCACCACTGGAGGGTTTTCAAGAATAATATAGCCATTGGACGATGTCACAATAAAATCGTAGAGCGAATGAGATGGCTATTGATTGGTGTACACGTAGCTAATAATATTACACGTCACCGACACGTGATGGTCCTCAATCAATTTCACTTCGTGGTCCGATTCATGTCTTTTGTAGGGTTCAAGAACTCGTGGTAGAGACCCCAGTAAAGGGCCGATGGAATCGAGTTGTGTTTTAAAATCAATTTTAAACGAGAATAAAATACTGCAGTGATGAGTGATGGTATGGCCAACAAGTTCAAACTTGCGTGTTCCATCAAGAAATGACATATTGCTTTACCAGCACCACGTAAATGTGTTCATAAATATCGTCTATGGTATATCCACCAGGGGTCAAGGTTAGCATGGAATCATCCTAGTATAACTTGTCGTTGACATTTTTACATATGTTGTAAATTCTCTTGTACGTTTCAGGAGAAACAAGCTCCAATACATAAGGTCTTTCACTCAATTCAATAGGAGGGTAAAAGTCTAGACTGACTTCAGGTCCATGTCCATGCAGTGTAAACGTCTTACTTTCTGCTGACATACTGTTTACGTTTTTTGCTTACGCTGTGTGTTATATACAGGGCACCCGAGAATGTTCTCCGCAGTGGCTACGTGCAGCTGCGAGTGGTTGCGTCATCTCATCAGTTTAGTTGGCAGCACTGTGTCCTTGAAAGGGAGACTCCCGCGCGTATGGGCTGCAGGCTGTCGAAATCGTCAGATAAGCGAGTGTGCATGTCTTCAGTGTGTATTGCAGTAAGCGAGCGATCATATAGATTATTGGAGGAGTGCAACAGTATACAGGCGGTAAAGTTTACTACTGAAGAGAGAGTTTTTTTGGTTGATACGTTTTTCGTAAAATTAAGATTTCAGGCGCGGTTTTCTAATTCAAAGTGTCCAAACCATGATACCGTTCGGGATTTGATAAGTAAATTTCGTGTGACTGGCTCAGTTCACGATGTACCGGGAACAAGCAGGCCTACGCTTTTAACAGACGATAAACTTGTTGAAATCTCCGATATAATGCTGCGTAGTCAAATAAATCAACACGAAAATTAGCTCAACAAACAGGAATCTCCAAGTTGACAGCACATAAAGCTGTAAGAGACAAGCTTCAGTTGTTCCCTTATAAAGTTACCGTGGTTCATGAATTATTAAAACAAACTGATTACGGGAAAAGAGTGATGTACTGTGAATGGTTCCAAAGATTCATAAAGCGACATGGACTTGATGTTTTAAATAAAACGCTTTTTTTTTATACGAAGCATGGTTTCACTTATCCGGCCATGTAAATTCCCGAAATTCATGAATTTGTCCTTCAGACAATCCCAATATTCACTAAGACAATTGCCATTGCATTCGCAGAAAATTGGCGTATGGGTTGCCATATCACGAGCACGCGTAATAGGGTCAATCTTCTTTGACAGTCCGGTGAATTCTGATGTCTACGGCTCAGAGATAATTTACAAGTTTATTGCTCAGTTAAATGAAGAATAAATTGAATGCTCTTTCTTTCAAGAGGACAATGCCACAGCACATACGTCCCACCAGTCGCTTCGCCTTTTAAATCTTTTTTTTGATAGAATAATAACTAAAGGCCTCTGGCCACCACGGTCTCCCGATTTTTGGGGTGCGCCGAAATCTGAGGTATACAAAACTAATCCAAAAACGACTGGGGAACTTAAAGTGATTATCATTAATTATATGCAGTCCATTCCGCAAGAAACGTTAGTGAAAGTCTTCGACAATATGTGTAGACGTGTTGATGTCTGTCTTCGAACACAAGGACAACAGTTCCAGCATGTGTTATGAATGGCTGTGGTGAGTAAGAAGTTTACTGTTTGTTATGATGCTAGCGGCAGCCGTGCTGCCAACGTAACTGCTGTAGCTAGCTCTCGCAGACGCATGTAGGCGCTGCGGAGAACATTTCCGGACTCACTGCAGAAACATGAGACTTAAGCGCCCACACTCTTGGGTGCTGAACTTTTGCTGACGTTTCACATTATAGTATATCATTGTCCTGTTTCCAAAATACTTGTATAATTCCATGGGCGGAGGGCGATTTCCAAATCTGTCCAAGTACCGCACTGTAGAACCCTCTTTGACATAGGCTACCTAATGGGTTCGGTCCTCGGTGAACATCTGGATTAATGATGGCACATTCCTGTTTCCATGGTCGTGGTTGGTTACGCATAAACACGCCTCGAAAACGGTAAATCTTTAGTTGTTTTGCATAGCTTTTGACTTCTTCATGGGTCAGGGCATGCGTTGGTATGGCTGTTGTTAATTTGTTTTTGGTGATAGGTAAATACCAAGTCCTTGTTTATAGAAGGCTGTCTTTAAATTTGCGTTTCTAGTCCCCATAGCAATGGCTTTCATCGTTTCATTGTGTCGTTGACTCTCTTTCAATTGTTGCTTGCCCTGTTCTACAGATTTTGTCGTTTTGGTAACAGCACTGGCACCACCCAAAAGGAAGGAAGCTTGTAGTTTAACGTGACCGTTAATCTCGCGATCATAAGCCACGGGACCTCTTTTTTACGTGGAATCCGAACCACAGGACATGGCATTTCACATCGAAAATCTCACATGCATTGGCCGGGAATCGAACCTGGTCCGCCTTGGTGAGAGGCATACAGCTAGACCGCTGAGCCACCACGCCCCCCCCGCCACCCAAAAATGAACCCAGGGTTGCGAGATCGGTAAACAAAGTCGGTAAAAATCTAGCTAGTTTTGGAACAGGAATCACTCGGCCTTGATTTGAGACCTGCCGTTTACTTTTTGGATTGACACGTCTCTGTGCTGCTCGGAGTGCTTTCTTAACAGTCAACACTTTATTTTATATATTTTTTTATTCGCAAGGGCTTGTCAACAAGTGCTTTTACCCCATTCTATTGCGATGACTGGGTCCTTTTTTTAAAGTTTTTTCACCACGTATCTTCGTTTCACCATGATGATGAACAACCTTTCATAAGAAAGTTTGAGTGACAACTAACGTGTGGTGATTATTTCATGGCTGTATATCCAAGTTCCATATAAAACGGGAAATCGATTATCGTGTTTCCTGGTTCTTTTTCCTCTAAGGTTAGAACCAAATATAAAGATAGTTTATCACCCACGCTGACTGTATAATCATTAAGTAGTGACATGGCACTATGGTTCAATCGTATCGATAAATGTCTTGCATCTGGTGTATAGTCCATAATACGAATACTTCCATCATACGGTAAACAATAACTCGTTGAGCCTGAAGGTAAAACATAGGTAAGGTCTTGAGTGTCTTTTACAAAACCTCGATGAGTCATGGTCATACGAAATACATGAGGGCGTGGTTTTATTATAGAGGATACATAGTCTTCCACAAATTGTTTGGTTGCCACCTCATGAGGCTCTATGGGGTCTAAAACGTCGGCTAGCCGTCTTCGTTTCATGTGTAAACTCTTCTCTTTAACTTCATATCCATTCCTCATTTCCAAAGTTAAAAACTGTTTGGTACAGACATCTTGAGGGTTTACAGGGTAAGCCACACGAATAATGCGGTTATGATTAGGCGTATAGCCATCGACACTGAGCTTGTGCACTTTGTCATATAAATCTCGCACCTTGTTATCCACATACTTTTTTGTGGTGGCATCAGTAGAAACTTGAAGATGTTTGACATAGGTTAACCACTTTCCATTAAAGTCATAATCTCCCAGTTTAGTGCGTGCCACCTCTGACCTATCCACATAGTGTTTATTGGCAGGGTCTGCCTCTTGTTTAGGATCATGTAATGGGGCAGTCTTGGCCTTGGCCATTAACGCACGTCCAAACACATCCATCTTCATACTGTAGTACTGGTTACTGTTCCTGACACAAGGCTTGGTTCCATGTATATAGACAGCCTGCTAGCCTCTTTTACCATTAGTTGATATGAAGATTATTAAGCAGCAAGAGTCATTCCCCGTGAGGGACATGTTTTTCCATCTCTATCCTACATCACGTGAACAACGCCACGGTTCACTGTTTCCGTCTTCCATTCACTGCATCATGGTGGGGCCTGATGTGGAAACACCAATCCTTTGCTCACGCTCATCACAGTGCCTAATGGTCTGCGTTTTCATTTTTTTTTTGCAAAATCCCTCTACCAACCCCTCTACGTGTTCCTGGATCATGTCACGTCTGAATTACGATCCGAGGATATGGCTTATTTTACGTTTTCCATGCAAGAAAATGTTATTGCCCCGGATGTTGTGTGGCCTGATTCACTGATGATTTTCGATGATGCATCCACTGAATGACAAGCCGTCATTCAGAGCTATTTCAGCATGAGTCGTCACAAACATATCGATTGCTTTTATATTGGACAAACGTATTCTGAAATGTCCAAACAACTTATTCGCGACAATGCCAATGTTTTTGTTTCATTTCGCCAGGATGAGCGGAATAGTCGCCACATTTATAATGAACATGTCTATCCGGATACGACCTTTCACACTTTTACTGAATTCTGAGCCAATTGCTGGAATATGCCCGTCTTGTTATTGACAAACAAAGTGAACTTGATCAAGGACGTTATCGCTTAGGGTTTGATCATTTTATTACTAATTAAGGGACTGTCACATACCCTCCTAAGTCATTTGTCGTGACACCTTGGCATTAGCAGAGAGTCAATTGAAAAATCATATTATTAAAGCAAAACATAATATTCGCCAAACGTTTCGTCAATTGAAACGAACACGTGCGGATAATGCTTTGTTTATTCAGCAACATTTAGCGCCTCCTCTAAAAGCCATGTTTAAACCATCTTCCAAGCCATCTGACAAGCAACCCACAGCTTCACAAGCAACGCAAACTCTACAAGAGATTCCTGTAAAAAAAGGAACAAAAGGAATTGGATAGTTCTAGCGATGTTGAGGATGAGGATGGTCAAGTGTTTACTCCTCAAAAATCGTCACCCATTCAACAGTTTTTTAAAATCTGTCATTGCTGAAACATCTTCACTTCCAGGCAGTCTACGTTGTCAGAACTCTTGTCCACGCCTCAAAATAAAGCAGAATTTTAAAAAAACTTTTAATAAAACAGTATGGATTGCAGCTGGCGCCCGATCTGACAGATCTATTTACTGGAAGGACAGATACTACATATGGGTCCAATATGAAGATGATTGTTTTAAAATTGGTTATTCATTTATTAAATTTACTCGTACTAGTGTCATCATTAAAAATTAAACTATAGATTAACTCCAAGTCTCTTGAAGCTGTTATTTTCCCGTAATCCACCTTCAGACGATTATACACCTGATGATCGTAACAAATATAAATCCATTTTATTGGAAACGAATGCTCACAAAAGAGAGTATAAACCATCTCAACAAGTTAGTGAAAATATATCTAAAATATAAAACCTTCATTGCGAAAACATTTAGTGGGCGTACTGGGTAGATTATAGGCTAAGGAATAACCCACCCACCAAGGGAAGATGATTAAGAAAAGGAAGTGGGTTTCGGACTGGAGAAACAGGATAGAGAAATAGGATGAGAGTTCCACAAAAGTTATAAATTTAACTTTAAATACCCTTAGAGGCAGTTGCCACTGAAAATTAACTCTCTGATACCTAAAGTAGGTACGAGCTTGGTCGAAGCTAACGGGAACCGCAGCTAGGACTTGGGCGATTTGCAAGAGAGAGGCTTTAGTGTATTTCCTCCCAGGCATGTATAAGACTACTATGGGGAAAGGTGTTGGTCTGGCAAGACTGAGAGTAACCGATTTATTGTATGTCTTTTCAAAGAAATTCTTTTTTTCGAAATAATTCGAAGAATGCCAATAATTTAAATCAAGTTTGGTATTTCCAATTTTCGAAGTTATAGAGTTCCTGAAAAAAGCGACCCAGTGCTTCCAGGAAGGATAGTGATGCAAAATTATACCTTGGAAAGTAATTTTGGTAAGTGAACCAATGGTTGCATTTGGAAATGGCTAAGCCTTTACTCAGCGAGAGGCCGGCTAAAAGCTTAGACAAAGAAGAAACACTTATCTTTTGGAAAATTAACCATAAGTTATCGGAGAGGATCTCCACAAGCAGGTAGCTGGCGTAGCGAGCTTTACTTGCCTTACTGGCCAATTAGAATTAGCTATTAAAGCTAAGAGAAACTTTAACAAGGTTGCCACTGAGAGTTCTTGCTCAAATGCAACAAGTGGTGAAATCCCTATCAACAGATTTAATGGCATCGAGTAGGGAGAGCCAAGGAGGACAGGATCTTGCTTAACCGTTGTATTAGAAAAATGAAAAAGCGAAAAGAAACTCTTAATTTATTTAACAATTCAGAAGAAGTTGATATCTTTAACAATTAAATATTTTTCAATCTTATTAACAATTTGGGGTCGCAGACCACCGACAACATTTAGAAATTGCTCCAGGCAAATAACAATTCTTGAGGTTTTAAACCTGGTACTAAAATCTTTGTAAGATTTTAAAAAGGCAAATTAAATGATTAAAGTTTAGACATTCACAAGAGTACAAGGAGTGTACTATAAGAAATTTCTGAGAGAATATTCTAGAGAGAGTAACAACTTCGAAAATAACAATAAGAAGAACATGAAGAATAAGATAGAAGTTCCTACAACTTCTTATATTTAAGCTGAATTACTTTATAAAAATTATACAAAAGAGAGCAGGTCACTTACGGTGAAACCTAAAGAAAAAAAATCAAAAGGAAGGTTCTAGACTTCCTATGTTTAAGTAGGAATCACGAGCCAAATGGGGCAGTTTCCATTTCGTGAGACCTAGAAATAACTCACTCAAGAGTTGCAAGTATTGTATTCTCTCATTAGAAGGGAGAAACAATGTAAGTTTGAAACGTGTGCTGAGCACGTAATTATACAGAAACTAATTAATTACACATGAGAAAAAATGGGAGGGCACATCTATAGATTGACACCTCGTTGAAACAGACCTAAATTTAAAAGTTTATTACGGATTGTTAGTAAGAGGTTTAGGAAAGAGAAATAGGGATTGAGGAAAAATGTTCATGGCCTTATTTAAATGTAAACGGACGATCGCGACGCGGTAGAAAGTTGAACAAGCACTGGTTTTCACTATAGTTCGTTGAAATATATGAAAAGTTCACTATCGAAACACGAAAGTTTATGGCAAAGAAAGTTATTTCAATTTGAAAAAATGACTGGTTGCACTAGATGAACAAAAGTCTATTGCTTGAGAAAATAGTGGATTACAGTTAAATGCGCCATAGAACATCCAACGGTGGAAGAAAATTCGCTATTGAGCTTTAATTCAGAAGTGAGATTCTTCAATTTTAAATAGCATTCTCACAAGTGAGTGAAAATTTCATAACGGCAGGACTTGTAGATGAAATACAGAATCTGGAAGGTTCCAGAACGATCTTAGTAGAAAAATGGGGCTAATGTTAATCCAGCGGAGGAACTAGCTTGGTGAATTATAGACAGCGGGTATTTAGATAATATCCCACGTAGTGAGAAGATTTCTCATTTAACAAGCATAAGAAAGCTACTTTCTATTAAGGTTGGCTTAGACAGACAAAGCTCAACATGGCAAATCCCGCGAAGAATGATTTTTGCCCCAAATAAGTAATCTCACGCTGTCCATAAAATATCTTTAAAACATGTAGAAGTTAAAACCATGAAGATGAGGTTAAAACTTGAAGCTGTACTTATCTTGGTTACATGTCGAGGGTGAAGATCCCTTTGACGGATGCCTAGAGTGCCAACATGGCGTAGAGAGTAGAGAATGCCTCTTGGTTTGAGGAGACTGGCTCTAGGTGAGCCCTGACTGATTGAGTCAACTGCCGATTTACAAGTGAGACCTGCTCAGAGAAGCACGGAGGGTCCAAGGAAGGGAAAAGAGTGGGGGTAGGAGACAAAAGGTATACATATCAGCATAACCAACTTATCAAAAATAAATGTTCTTCTTGATGAATGGTCTTCAAAGAGTTGATAGTAGGCGATACTAGCGCAGCATGGTGAGTGAAAAAGTAGACGTAGTCCTCTTGCTCAAGGAGAAAATAGCTGGCGATGGTAACAAGATCTGGTGGCGAGATAGATAAGTAAGTCTTCTTGCACCAGGAAGAATTGAGGAGCTTCAGAGATTCGCTGCGAGATGACGCTAGGTGGGTCACAGAAGATATATATCTAGAACAGACTCATGAAGACATAAGAGATTTGCCCATCAAAGAGAAAACAGAAGATCACTGTTGGTGTTTGACAAAGAGGAAGGAATGAACATGCAAAGAGCATTAAAAAATTAGATTCTCACGTACCGTGTATTTAAAGAATACACCACGTACAGCGTCTGTGTATGGTGTAACGTTTAAACCATTAAAACCCCTTGCGGACGTTACCTACTGGCATAATCCCAGTAAGCTAGTCCAGCGGCTACAGTCCTTGCATGCTTCACGTCAAGCTGGGCACAGCGGTCACGATTGGGAAATGCAAGAAATTGAACAAGAATTTCGAAATGCCAAAATTATTGTTTAAATTCTCACCCATCAAAGTGGAAATAGCTCGCGAGTTGCACCGACCTGCCAGGCGTAACTATCAGCGCGTCAAGGTAATTTCACGGGGAGTGGATGAACTTTGGCAGGCTGATTTAGTGGAAAATATTCCCTATGCTAGCGTTAACTATGGTGTACGCTATATGCCGACCGTCATCGATGTTTATTCCAAAATGGCATTTGTTCAACCTGTGAGTCGCAGGTCAGGTCCTCTAGTAACCAAGGCCTTTAAAAGTATTAGTCAACATTCCAAACGTCAACTCCAGCAGTAGGTTAGTAAGGCGGGTTCTGCTGCACTTGACGCGGCTGTGCCCAAAAAACAAACATGGCGGCCAAGAGAATGTTAAATAATTAATGGCTCTCGAACCCAAGGTCCAATTTTGACATGTGACATGTTATGGAACTCGGGGTGATTCCCGCTTTCCTATGGACGACTTGTTATATTTAAAAAATATATTTTTGGAAATTTTTGTCTTTGAAAATAGGTGATATTTTTAAATTAATTATAATACAACGTTGTGCAATGTTTCCAACGATAGGTCTTTACGTCCTTTATCGTTAGAATAAAACTTTATATTTTTTACATTTTTTCCAAAAACGTTCAATTTTGAAAGTGGGCTATATTTCCAAAATTAGGAAGTTAACAATAAAGTTTGTTTGACATAAATCGAAGGTCCTTACCCCCTCTACCTGTAAACTAAGTTTCAAGTCTCTAGGGCCAAAAATAAACTAGTAGGTTAGTAAGGGGGCTTTAAAATAGTGACACTAGCCGCTCGGCTACGCTGACCCCTTATGTGGATTACTCGCGAACCCATGGTCCGATTTTCGCAAACGACATGTCAAATCACTCAGGCTGATGTCCTCTTACCTATGGACCACACGTTATATTTTTAAAAAAATTTGGAAATTAGATTTTGTGATTTTTGTTGATATCTCACGAACCAATAAGGCTAGAGACTTGTTCAAGATATCATTTTTTTCGACGCGTTGCCCTCTTTCCGAGAATGCCTGTGTCGAGTAGGATCAAAATCCCATTTGGGGTAAAATGTGATTTTATACCTTTTGTTATATCTCGTGAACCAATGTTGCTAGGGACATGTACGAGGACTCGTAGGACTGGGGGTAACGGCCCCTTTCGAATGTGGTAGTTATTATTTTAAAAAATCACAAAGGGCCTAACGCTATACATTTGAAAAAATAATTGTTTACCTGTTTTTAAATATTAAATGAAGCGTGGTTGTCAAGACAGACGGTACCACTGGCATGTGTGTCAACGGGCCTGTCGCCAGCTATGGTGGCGGTATTCCAATAGAAAAATGGATATTTTGACAGGACGGTGAGGCGGTTTACGATGGTTCGTTTTTCGATATTCGTTATGGCGGATAGGTGGAGGCTATTATTCCAAAACGAGTGAAGCGTGCTAGTATTTTTTACTCCTAAAGGAGATGTTTAACCTGCTAGTCGATGTAGTGTCACGGCTCTGCGGCATTCATGCATGCTCATAGGCCAGCGGGCAGTTAAAAGATATGAAGCTATAACGTTTTCATCGACCAAGCAATTTGTATGAAGGCAAGACATTAGCGTTAATGCAAATGATAATTCTGTGATGAGATAGATTTAGAATGAAAACCCAAGCTTTGGATGGATGAAATGTATGATTTAACACTTTTGAAATTGGCGCTATTTTGGAAATATCGAATTTTAGAAAAAAGTTTGTTTGACGTCAATGAAAGGTCCCTATGCCCTCTAGGCAGACAGCAAGTTTCAAGTGTGTAGGACAAAACAAAAATGATAGCCTACTTTCTCGCGAATATTGTAGATAATTCGCGAACGCATGATCGGATTTTAAAGAATGAGGTGTTGTTGGCATTGGGGTGATGCCCCCTTTCCTATGGACGACTTGTTATATTAAAAACATTGAAAAAAATCGTTTTTGAAAGTAGGTGATAGCTTGAAACCAAACATGATAGAACGTTGTGCCAAGGTTCAAACGAATGGTCTCTATGACCTTTATTTTTTATAATAAAACTTTTTATTTTTCATGTTTTTTGAAAACAGTCCAATATTGAAATGCTTATATTTTCTGAACTATGAATTCTACAAAAAAAAGTTTGTTTGACATAAATGAAAGGTCTCCACCCCCTCTACCACGAAAATAAATTTCAAGTCTCTAGAACAAAAATCTTTGCATTTAAATGTTTTTTTACTTGTTTATTCATTTTTTTTAATGAAACGTGCTCGTAGACAGAGAGCCGGTAGCGCTGGGTGTATGTTACTACGAGGCTATCACCGGCCATGGTGAATACAGCAAATGACTATTACGACGGGGCGATCTATGAAAGAACGACAGGGCGAGAGGTTGCTTTCCGATATTTTTTCTATGTCGAAAGAATGAAGGGGAATATCCGAAAATGTGCAAAGAATGCTATGATTTTTTTACCCTGAAGGGGATCATTAACGTTTTAGTCAACGGTGATGAGCGAGACCGCTCTCTGACACAGCAGACGGTTGTAGGATATGACCAAGTGATGTGCATGAACCCAAAGAGCCGAAACGGTAAGTTCATTGCCCTGGGATGTTATAAACTAATTATTGGACGTGGTGAAAGTATGTGGTTAACATGGTCATGTATTGAGGATGGCCGCTTGCTAATAATTATTACAGTAACATGTTTAATAATAATAATAATAATAATAATAATAAGACACACACGTTTTCAATGCTAACACACATAGTCCTGCTTGCTGGACACTGAATACCGGCTTGGCGGTTTGGTGGGAGTGACTGCTGATAAGACAGAAATGTCTACGTGGCAGGAAGTGCAGTATCCGTTTACTTGCCTAGTGGTGGCTAGCAGGTCTGGCGTTTAAACACCAGCCATGTTGGTTCTTATGCAGTAGTACTACCGATGTATAAGAGGCAGCCATTTTGGTTCTTTATTAAAAACATGAAACTAGTATCAGGTACGCGAATCGTATCGCGCTTGAGGAATGTGTCGAGGCGTGGGAACATGTGAGAGACAGACAACAGTTCAAGGTCAAAACGCTGAGAAAATGTAACGCTCTCTGTTGCTAAGCAGACTGATAAGGATTGTGTTAGTGATGCACTTGTCGTTTTAGCAAACAGACGTATACAGTGGAGCTCTGAACTGAACATTGGAAGAAAAATCCTTTTTGTTTTCGGTAAGTACATATTAATGGTTATTTTAATGATGTAATGCTAATGAATCTTAAATTTGTAGTTATTGATAAGGTAATTAATGAAATGAAAATCCACAGCCTGCTTCCAGTCCCCGACCGGGTCAGGAATGGAATGAATGAAGCCCCAATCTAGCGGCGAGGATATGAACTGTGCCAGCTGACGAAGCCTGTCGCACTCCTCTGGGGCAATGATTAAATGAATGACAGATGAAATGAAATGATAGTGGAGAGTGTTGCTGGAATGAAATTTTGACAGGGAAAACCGGAGTACCCGGAGAAAAACCTGTCTGCCTCCGTTTTGTCCAGCACAGACCTCACATGGAGTGACCGGGATTTGATCCACAGACCCAGCGGTGAGAGGCCGGCGTGCTGCCGCCTAAGCCACGGAGGCTCAAGGTAATTAATGATGTTTTTAATTTATTTGTTTGCAGATAACCGGTATACCTCACATGTCTGAGAGAGAGAGAGAGAGACCATTGCACTTTTGAGCCCACTAGAAGAAAACAGCAAGAAGCCAGTACAAGTCAAGGTGAGATTTTTTGAACTAAATGGTTTCATTTTTGTTTGATATTTTTTTTATAAAATGCATGTATTAACCTGCATTTAGGTATTAATGGCGGTTTATTTTATTTATTTTTAGAAAGTTGCAAAGAAAAGCTTTACTGCTGTAGCAGTCGCTGAAAACCCGAGACGCACTAGAGTGGAACCATTGCCAAAGAGTGAACTATTCAAAACTCAGGTAAGTGTAACTTAAAATGCTATCCCATTTAACCACTATTGAAACCCCTAGACAAAATTCATTACCTCTTCATGACTGGGACGATGATTGCTTTCTTGATTAATGGCTATGTATTGGCAACCGGCACAAGACCAAGATGGTTGTTGACCGGGAAAGTACAAGGCCATGTTGGATTTTTTAAAACAAAATTTTTTAATTTAATTTGTGGGTTGTTCCCTATGGACTCAACGAATATCCACACGTTTGTACAATATAATCTGAACAAAATGACATGACATTCATTTTTGTTCATATATTGGTTAAAGGGGGATGTAAATGACTGCAGCTTTATAATAATATAAGTAGATGGGTTACTGTTAGTGCAGACATACAGTTTATTTTTAAATATTTTTTGATGGTGTTTTGATTTAATGTCAATTAATGTTAAAGTTTTATTTACAAGTATTGATTGATTGATTGATTGATTGAGTGATTGGCTATTTTGTTTGTTTTTTAGGTGTGGTCATGCGCCATTAACATAATGAACAGACAGTGAACAAGCATACATTATGCTTTAAAAGTACTCTGTGCTCTTGTACAACGTTAATAACTTACAATAAAAAAGTTTTATTATAACACATGGCTTTAGTACAAAATACAACAAGTGAGCAAGTCGGTTTACCACGAGGGTTAAATTTAAAATCAGAAAACGATCGTTGGTTAACATTTGAATCCTGGCCTGTAAGCTTTTTGTCAGCACATAAACTTGCTGGAGCTGGTTTATATTACTTGAACCGAGAAGATGGTGTGCGTTGTGTGTTTTGTCATGTTGAACTTTCACACTGGGAAGAAGGGGATGGTCCCTTTAGAGACCATTTGCGATGGTCTCCTCGTTGTCCTTACATGCTTGGAAAAGAAGTGGGTAACATACCAGTGTATCCATTTTATCGAACCACAAAGCCATTGGCTACTACTTACTTTGCTCAATCGCAAATAAATAATAACGGTAGTGTCGATATATGTGGTCCATATGCCATAGACAGTGTTGAATTGGCATGTGCTTTTGAAAAATTGGGAGTTTGCAAGACTATAGCACTCGCACACCCTGAGTACTGGTCTGTTGAAAAACGATTAGAATCTTATAAAAAAATTTGGCCATTAATATTAAAACACCTTACAAAAGAGCTAAGTGAAGCCGGATTTTTTATACTGGTGAATGGGATAAAACAATATGTTTTCATTGTGGATTTGCTTTAAGGGGGGGGGGGAGACCCAGCTTAACACAGGAAAAAGGCCAATATTCATTCGATTGTTAAATATGCTACACATATAGTTGGCAAATGCTGCACATATCCCAGTATTGGTGTGCTTCCTGGCAACCAGAAGCAACCTCAATAATGTACAAATTCTAATAATAACACTTTAAAGAAAATTTTCAAAATTTCCAGTCTTTTTAACAATGTATCACTGTTTCCCTTATAAATTCCAAGTTTATAAGAATTTTTATACTTTTACTTTTTTAAAGTGTGTATCAAACCTCAACCTATAAAATGAACCTCAATCACTAATATACACTGTGATTTAGATTTTTATAGGGTTTATATTCTGAGCACCTGATTAATATAAAATAAACTAGCAGAAGTACCCATTCTTCAAACGGTCTTCGGTATTAATAACCAGACGTAATCAATTGAGCTACTGTTGCAATGGTTAGAGACTTGGAACCTGTTTCTCAACTAAGAAAAATGATTAGTTAAAATATGCTCTGAAACTAAATTTACCTAACGTGTACTTCCGGACGTGAAAAAAAATGAAAACCTCGTAGACGAAACCCAATACACGTCAAATAGAACAGACCTTTACTGTTGTGTCATGTCCCCATCCAGAGGAAGACCCCTTTAATAATTTATAAAGGCTTGTGGTGCATGAAAATTCAGGTTTTTTAGACTCCAATCGCCCAAATCCCTAAAAGAAAAAAAACTACCGTATTTCAATTCAGGAATTTTTGAAAATAATGCTTCTGTTTGGAGATATAATAGACCTTCTGTACGACATAACGCACATTTAAGTCGTGTGAAAAAATCTAGGGTAGCCCTTGACCCCTTAAGCGCAGTGATGAATTTCACAGTTTGAGTTGATTCCGTAATAACCTAATAGCCATTTGCAAACAATCACAGAAATTTAATAAATGGAGTGGCTTTACTTCTTGCAGAAATAGATGGAAAGTTGGATGTCACCTTTTCAGATATTGTTGTCATGGTTACTGGCTTGCATTCCTTCATTAGTTTATTAAATGAAATTAGTTTTCTGGGAATATCTCAGAAACTGTTGGTTTTAGAGCCTTAAAATGTACTTTTCGGGGACCCTTTACTGCTATTTAGGGGCACCGAGTTTTGTTTCTGACACCAAGGGGCTGAAAATAAGCTTTGTCTCGTCGTAGTAGGCCGTAGTATAATAATAATAATAACTATAATAATAATATGACAATGTAGGGATAGGGATATAATAGACCTTCCGTACTACACTCGCACGTGTAAATCGCGTGAAAAAATCTAGAGTACACCTTGACCCCTTTAAGCGCATTATATGACATTGATGAATTTTACAGCTTAATTTGGTTCCGTTATAACCTTAAGCCGTTTGCAAACTATCTCAGTAATGTAATAAATGGAATTGTATTGCGTCTTACAGCAATAGATGGACCTGTGAGATTCCGTTGCCATGGTAACCGGCTTGCATTCTTTCGTTGTTGTCTTAAATGAAAGTAGTTTTCTGGAAATATCTCAAAAACTGTTGGTTTTAGGGCCATAAAATGTTTCTCACATCGAGGGGCTGAAAATGAGCTTTGTCTCGCCCGTCTACGCCTATTTCAGCAAGTATTTTAAGGGGGTAGGCCCCCTTTTATGAGAGGTACAGAGAAGAGTTACATCAATGATTAGTGTCGTGCCTCTGAAGGATATCTGTACCAAATTTTACGTTGATCCACCCAGCCGATCTCGAGTTATAAGGGAACAACCACTTTGTCCACAGACAGACAGACAGACAGACATACAGACAGACAAAAAATTATTGTCGCGCGCATCCGTCATAAAACAGTCTGAAACGCGTAAATAACGCAAATTTCCGTAGAAATTAAGAAAAAACAGACAAACTTTCATTCTTATATATAGAGAGATAAAAATTCTATAAAAAAATCTAAATCACAGTGTATGTTAGTGATTGAGGTTCATGTTGTAGGTTGAGGTTTGATACACACTTTAAAAAAGGAAAAGTACGACAATTCTTATAAACTTGGATTTTATAAGGGAAACAGTGATATATTCTTAAAAAGGCGGGAAATTTTGAAAATTTTATTTTAAAATGTTATAATTAGAATTTTTACATTATTGAAGTTCCTTCTGGTTGCCAGGAAGCATACCAAAACTGGGATATGTGCAGCATTTGTCAACAATATGTGTAGCATATTTAACAATCGAATGAATATTGGCCTTTTTTTTTCCTGTGTTAAGCTGGGTCTCCCCCCTTAAAGGATTGGCAAATGACTGATGACTCTTTTGTGGAACACGCTCGTTGGTTAGCTAACTGTAGATACATGGTGTTGCTTAAAGGTCAGAAATTTGTGAACACTAATCGTAAAGAAAACGTGATTGCAGCTCAAAAGATAAAAGTGCCTTTAGAGTTAGAACACGCGGTACAAATACATAAAGGTGAAAAAAGAAAAAAAGATGTGTCTGACCAACAGACACAAAGGTGTGACCAACAATTATGTAAAACTTGTTATGAAGATAAACTAGGTGTTGTATTTTTGCCTTGTGCACACTTGATAGCATGTGTCAAGGGTGCAATAGCACTTAACACTTGTGCTATATGCAGAAAAGTAGTATCTGCTACAGTTAGGGCATTTCTTGCATAAATAGTATAATTTATTAGCAATGCATAGTGAAAAATACCTATATGCACAATATTATTACAAGCTGTTGTAGCGTGTAATAGATATGCTTTTGTTTTGTTTATATACTACTACAATGAATGTTTTGAATGCTGTGGGGCAAGCATGTGGCTTAGAAACAAAGAACCACAGCGAATTGCCAACGCGTATTCCATTCCGCATTATCAAGAATCGGAAATTGAAAACAGCATATAGTGATCGTGTACCTTGTGAATGTGAAAACTTTGAGACATTTCTGTCTACACGGTTTAATGATATGTCGGAGAGTGTTTTTGATGAAGTGAATAATGCTATACAACCTGTACACTTAATTTATGAAGGTTTTAAAACAATAGGTGTATGGTCCATTTTAATTAATTAAAAAAACAAATGTGAAATAATAATCTTTACTAATATAATAAAGCTGAAGAGTTTGTGTGTTCGTTTGTGTGTTGAAACGTTCTAATCTCTGGAAATACCAGTCGGATTCGAAAAATTCTATTTTTATATGATAGCCAGATTCAAGAGGAATAGTTAAGGCTATGTTAAATTTCGAACAGACCACTCCATTCCCTGCATTTAGGCCCTTTGGCACCGATCTGTCCACCGATCTGAACCAAACTTTGTATACTTACCCTTTGGAAACCTGCGAGTAACTCTGTCTGCATAAAAAATATGACAGACCAGTTCATTCCCTGCATTTAGGCCCTTTGGCACAAATCTACACCTTTTCACCGATCTGAACCAAAATGTGTATACTTGGCCTTTGGAACACTGCGAGTAACAATGTTTACATGAAATTTCGGACAGACCACTCCATTCCCTGCATTTATGACCTTTGGCACAAATCTTCACCGTTTCACCGATCTGAACCAAAATTTGTACACTTACCCCTTGGACCCCTGCGATTAACATAGTCTGCATGAAATTTCGGACAGACCTCTCCATTCCCTGCATTTAGGTCCTTTGGCACAAATTTAACCGTTTCATCGATCTGAACCAAAATTTGTATACACACCCTTTGGAACACTGCGGGTAACACATTCCACTTTAAATTTCCAACAGACCACTCCATTCCCTGCTTTTAGGCCTATTGACACAAATCTACACCGTTTCACTGATCTGAAACAAAACGTGTATACGTACCCTTCGGAACCCTGCGAGTAACACTGTTTACATGAAATTTCGGACAGACCACTCCATTCCCTGCATTTATGGCCTTTGGCACAAATCTACACCGTTTCACCGATCTGAACCAAAATTTGTATACTTACCCTTTGGAACCCTGTGAGCAACACTGTCAGCATTAAATTTCGGACAGACCACTCCATTACCTGCATTTATGGCCTTTGGCACAAATCTACACCGTTTCACCGATCTGAACCAAAATTTGTATACTTACCCTTTGGAACCCTACGAGGAACACTGTCTGCATGAAATTTCGGACAGACAACTCTATTCCCTGCATTTAGGCCCTTTGGCATAATGGGGCGTGGTGGCTCAGCGGTCTAGCTGTATGCCTCTCACCAAGGCGGTCCGGGTTCGATTCCCAGTCAATGCATGTGAGATTTACGAAATGAAATGCCATGTCCTGTGGTTCGGAATCCACGTAAAACGGAGGTCCCGTGGCTCATAATCACAAGATTCACGGTCACGTAAAACTACAATCTTCCTTCCTTTCTTTTTCCTTTGGCATAAATCTACACCGTTTCACTGATCTGGACCAAAATTTGATTACTTACCCTTTGGAACCCTGTGAGCAACACTGTCAGCATTAAATTTCGGACAGACCACTCCATTCCCTGCATTTAGGCCCTTTGGCACAAACCTACACCGTTTCGCCGATCTGAACCAAAATTTGTATACTTACCCTTTGGAAACCTACGAGGAACACTGTCTGCTTGCAATTTCGGACAGACCACTCCATTCCCTGCATTTAGGCCCTTTGACACAAATCTACACCGTTTCACCGATCTGGACCAAAATGTCATTACTTACACTTTGGAACCCTGCGAGCAACACTGTCAGCATGAAATTTCGACAGACCACTCCATTCCCTGCATTTCGGCCCTTTGGCACAAATCTACACCGTTTCACTGATCTGAACCACATTTTGTACACTTACCCTTTGGAAACCTGCGGTAACACTGTCTACTTTAAATTTCGGACTGACCACTCCATTCGCTGCATTTAGGCCCTTTATCACAAATCTATACCGTTCCTCCGAATTGTACCAAATTATACATACACTTTGAATCTTTGCTGGTAACACTGTCCACTTGATATTTTGGACAACGCACTCCATTCCCTACATTTATAATAACAAACAAACTGAACTTGAAAACCATGTATTAAGGCCCTAGAATCATTCATGTCCGTAGTAGTGTAACTGTAAGAGTATTTTAATAATTCTATTGTTGACTGGCAATTTGGGCTGCATCACGTCGCCCCTACCTGTGTTCTGGTGCAGTATTGAGAAAATAGTTAAATCTTGCACTGCTTATAAATTGCAGTCACGGGTAGTAATTAGTGCAAAAAGATTTCTTTTGCCCCTTATAACAGTTATCATCGTGAACATATTATGCATCTGTATAATTGCAATGGAGTTGGTGCAATACATTGATGTTATCAGTTGCAATAAGCGTTGGTGTTTTCAAATTTACCTTAATTTATTCCGAAACTTATCGATGAGTGCTATGTGGCCATAAATGATACTATTGCTACCTCAGGAGTTCGGGACAGCCGAAGTTTTCCAAAGTGTTCTGATTATTTTCCTACGGCGCTATGCGTCAAAAGACGACACTATTGGTCTCTACATTTCTAACATACAATGAGATATAGGCCCTAGGCAGTGTCTTTTATTTCACTTACTCCTCTTTCTAATCATTTTTAGAAATTTGTTTGTAAATTATATAATGATGATGATAATTGTTGTTTTAAGAGGCCTAACATCTAGGTTATCGGCCCATAAATTACATGTGTAAGTGCTGTAGTTAGTAAATATACGTTTCCCTATTCATTATTATCATTAGGCTAAAATGGCCTAAATGTTACGTCCATTACACTGTACTGCTTATAACCCTCACTACAACAACCACCACCACCACAATTTCTTTTTTCTGGTAGTTTTAGTATCATGTGCCAGTTCTGTAGTAGTATTCATTATCATCCATAAAAAATCCACCGGGCGAAGCCGGGCACTACTGCTTGTGGAAGATATAAGTGATGACAATAGCCTGAAAAAGAAAAGAAAATAATTGTATAGAATAATAATGTTTTAGTTTTTAGTATTGTCTTTAAAAATATTATGATGAAACTCAAAATATATGTATATAAAGTTTTTAAATAAATGCAAATGATATTACAATGCTGTTTTATTTTATTCAAAGTTAGAATATTTTTATTTATTTAGTTTTTTCTGTTACAATAGATACACATTGAATACAACTCTTTCTCTTTATCATTGCTTGTTATAGTTTTTTAAGCACAACGCTTGTTGTAGATCATTTTTCCATGGTAAACAATAGGTATAAAACGTCATTATCACTATCATAATCATAAGCAGCATTATTACTATCATTATAATCACATTATTATCCTCAACATTACCCTCAACATTATCCTCAACATCACTAAAACCAGTTAACTGGTCCTGTTCCTCTTTCTGTTCCTCTTCCTCTTCCTCTACAGTGTCCTCATGTAGAGTCTGCGTGGCTTTTGAAAATGTGAAAGGTTTTTTGAACGTTAAACTATTTTGAGCAGCAATATTGTATTCCTGCACTCGCTTTTTAGCATTTTCATGATTTTCTGTTGACAGCAACAGTGTTTCATGCAGTACACTACATTGATGATCGCTGACACATAAAACCTCACTATTTTTACATTTTAACTTACTGCGACATTGTTTTGAACGTTGTATTGAACAACGCCAAATAACGGTTCCATTTTTATTGGTTCGTTTCACAATATATGAATGTCCTTATAGAATGCATGAGGCTTACCATACCTAGTCACTGATACTTCCATATTACCTGTCAAGCATAGACTAAGCTCTAGTTAAGACAACTTGGTAATAAGAACAATAGTTTAATGTGCGAGCATATATGGGTGCAAATGTGGTAGCAAAAAATGGGAGCAAAATGTGGAAGCAAAAAGTGGGAGCAAAAAGGGGGAGCAAATGTGAGAAGCATAATGAGGGAGCACATGTGCGAGCACAAATAATAAACTAAGTTATAACCTAACCTAACCTAACTTCACCTAACCTAACCTAACCTAACCTAACCTAACTTCACCTAACCTAACGTAACTTAACCTAACTTAACCTAACCTAACTTGAAAGTGGGATCAAATGTACAAGCAAATGTGGAAGCAAAAAAGTAGGAGCAAATGTGGGGGCAAATGTGGAAGCAAAAGTGGGAGCAAATGTGGGAGCAACAAGTGGTAGCAAATGTGGGAGCATAAAGTGGGAGTAAATGATGGAGCAAGAAGAGGAAGCAAAAGTGGGAGCAAATGTTGGAGAAAAATGTGGAAGCAAAAAGTGGGAGAAAATGTGGGACCAAATGTGGAAGCAAATGTAAGAGCAAGAAAGGGGAGCAAAATGTGGGAGAAAAAAAATTGGGAGCAAAAATTGGGAGCAAAATATGAGCAAAAAAAGTGGGAGCATAAAGTGAGAGCAAATGTGGGAGCGAAAAGTGGGAGCAAATGTGTGAGCAAAAATGTGGGAAGCAAAATGTGGGAGCAAAAAGTGGGAGCAAATGTGAGAGCAAATATTGCTGCAAATATGGGAGCAAAAGTAGGAGCAAATATGGGAGCAAAAGAGGTAGCAAGAAGTGGGAGCAACCATGACTGTTTGTTGAGACTTTCATATCAACCAATACAAATGAATTAAATTTTAGTAGAGTAATCTGGATTTAAAAAACATAATAATAATAATAATAATAATAATAATAATAATAATAATAATAATAATAAAAGTTTAAAAAATTGAAGTGTATTGATATTTTCAAAGCTGGAATTTCCAAAGGACTGTCAAGAATAATAATTACATGAAACAGATTCAGAGAATTCTAGAGTACTTTAAGATTAATCATTGGCTAGGAGTGAGATAGAGATAGCTAACCTAACTTAACCTCAGCTCACCTAATTTAACCTAACTTCACCTAAACTAATGTAATGCAAGTTGTGACTTGCTTAGAGACTGGCTATGATATCACAGATGAATGGCGGTGGGAGGCTGGCAAAAAAGGAAAATATTTTAGTTTAATAAAAAGTTATGTCGTCATTGCCAGTCTCGATGCAAGTCACAACTTGCATAACATTAGTTTAGGTGAAGTTAGGTTAAATTAGGTGAGCTGAGGTTAAGTTAGGTTAGCTAGCTCTGTCTCATTCCTAGCCAATGATTAAACTTAAAGTACTCTAGAATTCTCTGAATCTGTTTCATGTAATTATTATTCTTGACAGTACTTTGGAAATTCCACCTTGAAAAATATCAATACGCTTCAATTTTTTTAACTTTTATTATTATTATTATTATTATTATTATTATTATTATTATTATCCAGATTACTCTACTAAAATTTAATTCATGTGTATTGGTTGATATGAAAGTCTCAACAACCAGTCAGGGTTGCTCCCACTTTTCGCTACCTCTTTTGCTGCCATATTTGCTCCCACTTTTGCTCCCATATTTGCAGCAATATTTGCTCCCACATTTGCTCTCACATTTGCTCCCACTTTCTGCTCCCACATATTGCTTCCCACATTCTTGCTCGCACATTTTGCTCCCAGTTTTTGCTCCCACTTTTTGGTCCCACTTTTTGCTCTCACATTTGCTCCACTTTTTGCTTCCACATTTTCTCCAACATTTGCTCCCACTGTTTGCTTCCACTTTTTGCTCCCACATTTGCTCCCACTTTTTGCTCCCACATTTGCTACCACTTGTTGCTCCCACATTTGCTCCCACATTTTGCTTCCACATTTGCCCCCACATTTGCTCCTACTTTTTTGCTTCCACATTTGCTTGCACATTTGCTCCCACTTTCAAGTTTGGTTAGCTTAAGTTAGGTTAAGTTAGTTTAGGTTAGGTTAGGTTAGGTTAGGTTAGATGAAGTTAGGTTAGGTTAGGTTATGTTAGGTTATAACTACGTTTATTATTTGTGCTCCCACATTTGCTCCCAGTTTTTTCTTTCCATGTTTAGTCCCACTTTTTTTCTCTTACATTTGCTCCCATTTTTTGCTGCCACATATGCTCGCAATTTTTGCTCCCACTTTTACTGCCACATTTGCTCCCTCTTTTCGCTCCCACGTTTTGCTCCCATATTTGCTCCCATATTTGCACCCACTTTCAAGTTAGGTTAGGTTAGGTTAGGTTAGGTGGAGTTAGGTTAGGTTAAGTTAGGTTAGGTTAGGTTAGGTGAAGTTATGTTAGGTGAAGTTTGGTTAGGTTAGGTTGGTTAAAGTTAGGTTAGGAAAAGTTAGGTTAGGTTAGGTTAGGTCAGGTTAGGTTAGGTTAGGTTAGGTTAGGTTAGGTTAGGTTAGGTTAGGTTAGGTGAGGTTGTTTTAAAAAACACCATATTTTCCCCCACATTTTGCTCCCACTTTTTGCACCCACATTTGCTCCCACTTTTGCTTACACTTTTTGCTCCCACTTTTTGCTCCCACTTTTGCTCCCATATTTGCTCCCACTTTTTTGCTCCCACTTTTGACACTTTTTGCTCCCACTTTTTGCTCCCACTTTATGCTTCCACTTTTTGCTCCCACTTTTGCTCCCACATTTGCACCCATATATGCTCGCACATAAAACTATTCTTCTTATTACCAAGTTGTATTTACTAGAGCTTAGTCTATGCTTGACAGTTGATATGGAAGTATCAGTGACTAGGTATGGTAAGCCTCATGCATTCTATAAAGGATATTCATATATTGTGAAACGAACCAATAAAAATGAAACTGATATTTGGCGTTGTTCAAAACAACGTTCAAAACAATGTCGCAGTGAGCTAAAATGTAAAAATAGTGAGGTTTTAAGTGTCAGTGATCATCAATATAGTGTACTGCATGAAACACTGTTACTGTCAACAGAAAATCATGAAAATGCTAAAAAGCGAGGGCAAGAAAACAATAATGATGCTCAAAATAGTTCAACGTTCAAAAAACCTTTCACATTTTCAAAAGCCACGCAGACTCTGTATGAGGACTCCGTAGAGGAAGAGGAAGAGGAACAGGAAGATTTGACTGGTTTTAGTAATGTTGAGGATAATGTTGAGGATAATAATGATGATTATAATGATAGTGATAATGCTGCTTATGATTATGATAGTGATAATGACGTTTTATACCTATTGTTTACCGTCGAAAAAAGATCTACAACAACCGTTGTGCTTAAAAAACTATAACAAGCAATGATAAAGAGAAAGAGTTGAATTCAATGTGTATCTATTGTAACAAAAAAAACTAAATAAATAAAAATATTCTAACTTTGTATGAAATAAAACAGCATTGAAACATCATTTGCATTTATTTACAAACTTTATACACATTTATGAGTTACATCATAATATTTTTAAAGACAATACTAAAAACTAAATCATTATTATTCTATACACATATTTTCTTTTTTTCAGTCTCTTGTCATCACTTATATCTTCCATTATTATTTCGCATTTGTTTTTTAAATTAATTAAAATGGACCATACACCTATTGTTTTTAAAACCTTCATAAATTAAGTGTACAGATTGTATAGCATTATTCACTTCATCAAAAACACTCTCCGACATATCATTAAACCGTGTAGACAGAAATGTCTCAAAGTTTTCACATACACAAAGTACACGATCACCATATGCTGTTTTCAATTTCCGAATTTTGATAATGCGGAATGGAATATGCGTTGGCAATTCGCTGTGCTTCTTTGTTTCTAAGCCACATGCTTGCCCCATAGCATTCAAAACATTCATTGTAGTAGTCTATAAACAAAACAAAAGCATATCTATTACACTCTACAACAGCTTGTAATAATATTGTGCACTATGCATTGCTAATAAATTATGCTATTTATGCAAGAATTGCCCTAACTGTAGCCGATACTACTTCTCTGCATATAGCACAAGTGTTAAGTGCTAATGCACACTTGACACATGCTAACAAGTGTCCAAAGGCAAAAATACAACACCTAGTTCATCTTGATAACAAATTTTACATAATTGTTGGTCACACATTTGTATCTGTTGGTCAGGCACATCTATTTTTCACCTTTATGTATTTGTACCTCGTGATCTAACTCTAAAGGCACTTTTATCTCTTGTACTGCAATCACGCTTTCTTTACGATAAAGTGTTCCCAAATTCCTGACCTTTAAGCAACACCATGTATCTACAGTTAGGTAACCAACGAGCGTGTTCCACAAAAGGGTCATCAGTCATTTGCCAATCCTTTAAAGCAAATCCACAATGATAACATATTTTTTATCCCATTCACCAGTATAAAAAAATCCAGCATCACTTAGCTCTTTTGTAAGGTGTTTTAAGATTAATGGCCAAACATTTTTATAAGATTCTAAACGTCTTTCAACAGACCAGTGCTCTGGGTGTGCTAGTGCTTTAGTCTTGCAAATTCCCAATTTTTCAAAAGCACATGCCAATTCAACACTGGCTATGGCATATGGACCACGTATATCGACACTAGCGTTATTATTTATTTGCGATTGAGCAAAGTAAGTAGTAGCCAATGGCCTTGTGGTTCGATAAAATGGATACACTGGTATGTTACCCACTTCTTTTCCAAGCATGTAAGGACAACGAGGAGACCATCGCAAATGGTCTCTAAAGGGACCATCCCCTTCTTCCCAGTGTGAAAGTTCAACATGAAAAAACACACAACGCACACCATCTTCTCGGTTCAAGTAATATAAACCAGCTCCAGCAAGTTTATGTGCTGACAAAAAGCTTACAGGCCAGGATTCAAATATTAACCAACGATCGTTTTCGGTTTTTAAATTTAACCCACGTGGTAAACAGACTTGTTCACTTATTGTATTTGGTAGTAATCCCATGTGTTATATTAAAACTTTTTTTATTGTAAGTTATTTACGTTGCACAATTGCACAGAGTACTTTAAAGCATAATGTAAGCTTGTTCACTGTTTTTTCATTACGTTAATTGCGCATTACCACACCTAAAAAGAAACAAATTAACCAATCACTCAATCAATCAATCAATATTTGTAAATAAAACTTTAACATTAATTGACAATAAATCAATACACCATCAAAAATATTTAAATTTAAACTGCATGTCTGCACTAACAGTAACCTATCTACTTATTTTTTTAAATAAAGCTGCAGTCATTTATATCCCCTTTAACCAATATATAAACAAAAATGAATGTCATGTCATTTTGTTCAGAATATTTTGTTCAAACCTGTGGATATTCGTTGAGTCCATAGGGAACAACCCATAAATTAAATTGAAATTTTTGTTTAAAAAAACCAACATGGCCTTGTTCTTTCCTAGTCAACAAACATTATGGTCTTGTGCCGGTTGCCAATACATAGCCATTAATCAAGAAAGTAATCATCGTCCCAGTCATGAACAGGTATTGGATTTTGTTTAGGGGTTTCAATAGTGGTAAAATGGGATATTATTTTAAGTTTCACTTACTTGAGTTTTGAATAGTTCACTCTTTGGCAATGGTTCCACTCTAGTGCGTTTCGGGTTTTCAGCGACTGCTACAGCAGTAAAGCTTTTCTTTGCAACTTTCTAAAAATAAAAAAATAAACTGCCATAAATACCTAAATTCAGATTAATACATGCATTTATTAACAAAATATCAAACAAAAATGAAACAAGTTAGTTTAAAAAATCTCACCTTGACTTGTACTGGCTTCTTGCTCTTTTCTTCTAGTGGGCCCAAAAGTGCAATGGTCTCTCTCTCAGACATGTGAGGTATATCGGTTATCTGCAAACAAATACATTTAAAAATCATTAATTACCTTATCAGCCTCCGTGGCTTAGGCGGCAGCACGCCGGCCTCTCACCACTGGGTCCGTGGTTCAAATCCCGGTCACTCCATGTGAGATCTGTGCTGGACAAAACGGAGGCAGACCGGTTTTTCTCCGGGTACTCCGGTTTTCCCTGTCAAAATTTCATTCCAGCAACACTCTCCACTATCATTTCATTTCATCTGTCATTCATGTAATCATTGCCCCAGAGGAGTGCGTCGGGCCTCGGCAGCCGGCACAGTTCATATCCTCGCCGCTAGATAGGGGCTTCATTCATTCCATTCCTGACCCGGTCGGAGACTGGAAGCAGGCTGTGGATTTTCATTTCATTAATTACCTTATCAATAACTACAAATTTAAGATTCATTAGCATTACATCATTAAAATAATCATTTTTTTAGCGTATGGCTTTTAGTGCCAGGAGTGTCCGAGTACATGTTCGGCTCGCCAGTTTTGTAGCTGCTTCGAGACGGACACCCAATGGGTGAGCTACAAGTACCGTTGGGGAGGGAAGTTGGAATGTAAGGACGAGGAGTTGGAAGGTAGCGGCTGTGTCCTATAGTTAGGGACCAACCCCGGCATATGCCTGGAAGGAAGATGGGAAACCACAGAAGACCATCTTCATGGTTGCCGGTGGGGGGATTCGAACCTCCTCGCCTCCCGGATGTGAGCGACTGCCATTAGTCATGCCGTAACGACCACAGCTAACTCACCCGGTAAATAATCATTAATATGTACTTACCGTGAACAAAAAGGATTTCTTCCAAAGTTCAGTTCAGAGCTCCACTGTATACGTGTGTTTGCTAAAACGACAATTGCATCACTAACACAATCCTTATCAGTCTGCTTAGCAACAGAGAGGGTTACATTTTCTCAGCGTTTTGACCTTGAACTGTTGTCTGTCTCTCACATGTTCCCACGCCTCGACGCATTCCTCAAGCGCGATAAAATTCGCGTACTTTATACTAGTTTCATGTTTTTAATAAAGAACCAAAATGGCTGCCTCTTATACATCAGTAGTACTACTGCATAAGAACCAACATGACTGCTGTTTAAACGCCAGACCTGCTAGCCACCACTAGGCAAGTAAACGGATACTGCACTTCCTGCCCACGGAGACATTTCTGTCTTATCAGCAGTCGCTCTCACCAAACCGCGAAGCCGCTGTATTTAGTGTCCAGCAAGCAGGACTATGTGTGTTAGCATTGTAAACGTGTGTGTATTATTATTATTATTATTATTATTATTATTATTAAACATTTTACTGTAATAATAATTACTAGCAAACGGCCATCCTCAATACATGATCCTGGCGCAGTCAGCTGGCATTTGAGGGTGCGCAAATGCAAGGGAGCCGTGTCAGTAGATTTACTGGCACGTTAAAGATCCCCTTCGGGGCAAAATTACGGCTCCCCGGCGTCTCAAAAAGCCAGTGTAGTTAAAAGGGTCGTAAAACCAATAACATTATTATTATTCAATACATTATCATGTTAACCACATACTATCACCCTACAACACATCACTTCACCCAGTTCAATATTTAGTTTATAACATATCAGAGCAATAACCTTACCGTTTTGGCTCTTTGCGTCCATGCATATGACTTGGTTGACCAAATGTTGTAGGTTTCCATATTCTACAACCATTTGCTGTGTCAAACATCGGTCTCGCTTATTACCGTTTACTAGCATGTTAAAAATCCTCTTTAGGGGTAAAAAATCTTAGCACGCTTCACACGTTTTTGAATATTAGCCTACATCCGTCATACGAAATATCTCAAAACCAACCGTCATAAACCGCCCTCCGTCCCGCCAAAATAGCTATTCATTTCTACCGGACACGGTCGCCCTGGTTGGCAACAGGCTCGTTAAAACACATAACAACGGTACCGTCTCTCTCAACGACCACTCTTAATTAAAATTTCAACAGGTAATATATATTTTTCTCAACATATTATAGCGTTAAACCCTTTGTATTTTTTTTCTTCAAAAATATATTCAAAAATGGGGCGTCATTCCAAGTCCACCAACCCCTTATACAAGTCCATAGCCTTATTGGTTCACAAAATATTAACAAAACTGCACTTAGCCCCTTTTCAAAAAAATCAAAACTAAATTCAAAAACGGAACGTCATCCCAAATCCAACGTCCCCTCCTACAAGTCCGTAGCCTTCTTCGTTCTCGAAATATTAACAATAGAGCACTTAGGCCCTTTTGACAAAAAATCGAAAATACATTCAAAACCGAGGTGTCATCCCAAATCCAACGACCCCTCATACAAGTCCATAGCCTTCTTAGTTCTCGAAATATTAACAAAAGTGCACTTACGCCCTTTTGACAAAAATCAAAATGACATTAAAAAACGGGGTGTCATCTCAAATCCAACGACCTTTCATACAAGTCCGTAGCCTTCTTAGTTCTCAAAATATTAACAAAAGTGCACTTAGGCCCATTTGACAAAAATCAAAAATAAATTCAAGAACGATGCGTCATCCCAAATCCAACGACCCCTCATACAAGTCCGTACCCTTCTTAGTTCTCGAAATATTAACAAAAGTGCAGTTAGGCCCTTTTGACAAAAATGAATCATGCATTCAAAAACGGGGCGTCACCCCAAGTTCAACGATCCCTTATACAAGACCATAGCTTTATTGGTTCGCAAAATATTAACATAAGTGCACTTATAGACCCTTTTGACAAAAATCAAAAATAAATTAAAAAACGGGGCGTTATCCCAAATCCAACGACCCCTCATACAGGTCCATAGCCTTGTTGGTTCGCAAGATATCATAAAGCACATGACCTATTTGTTTTCAATCTTTTGGATAAATAAGAAAACCTTATCTATAAATAATTATTTAAAATGCCCGCCCTCTTACAAAATCCCCAAGTACGCGTGCGTAAAAAATAAAACAGAAATGTTAATTCATAGCGGCATCCAGCAGTACGCTTGCGATTTATGTGGAACAAAGTCTAATTACATATTAGCAGCGAACCTCATACATGTTGCATTTGGAAAGCGACTTTCACTAAAACAAAAAAAATCACCCCCTAATAGGGGTAGATTTTATTTTGGGGTTGAAATAAGTTGTCCATTGGAAAGAGGGTGTCACCCCGAGTCCAACGATATGTCGTATGCCAAAATCGGACCATGGGTTCGCGAGTAATCCACATGTGAGTTCAGCGTAGCCGAGCGGCTAGTGTCACTATTTTAAAGCCCCCTTACTAACCTACTAGTTTATTTTTTGTCCTAGAGACTTGAAACTTGGTTTACAGTTAGAGGGGGTAAGGACCTTCGATTTATGCCAAACAAACATTTTTTTAAACTTCCTTATTTTGAAAATATAGCCCACTTTCAAAATTGAACATGTTTGGAAAAAATGTAAAAAATATAAAGTTTTGTTCTAACGATAAAGGACATAAAGACCTATCGTTTGAACCATTGCACAACGTTGTATTATAACTAGTTTAAAAATATCACCTATTTTCAAAAACAAAAATTTCGAAAAATATCTTTTTAAATAGAACAAGTCGTCCATAGGAAAGGGGGAATCACCCCGAGTCCTAGAACATGTCACATGTCAAAATCGGACCATGGGTTCGAGAGCCATTAATTATTTAACATTCGCTTGGCCACAATGTTTGTTTTTTGGGCGCAGCCGCGTCAAGTGAAGCATAACCCGCCTTACTAACCTACTCCCAGCTTCTACAAACAGACCAGCGAAAATAATTTTTCAACATGGATTTCTCCTGTTTTCTCAAATCTTTGGATATTCACTATTACACCACGTACGGCAATCTAATAGCCCGTGTGTTTGAGCGGTTTAATCACTCGCTTAAAACCAATATGTGGAAAGCGTTTACAGCTCGGGGATCCTATAGCTGGATAGAGATAATACCAGAGCTAGTGTCACGTTACATTGATACCAAACACGGAACTATTGGGACAAAGCCACGACTGGTCACAAAACATATTCCGTGGCTGAATAAACTGTTTAACCCCATAAAACGGCTGATCCTAAAAGCCACGGCGACGATGTACGTGTGAGCAAATTCAAGTCTGTCTTCGACAAGGGCTATACCCCGAATTGGGGGACAGAACTATTTCGCTACAGTGACTCGGTACCATCTAAGGTAAACAATATCACTATTTCATTCTTTTGTGAATTTAATAAGAGACTCTTCTCTACAAAAAATAAGCTTACCTGTAAATAGTAAAAAAAAAAAAACACCTACCGCTTAGCTGTCCAGCGTCTACCGAAAAAAATAATACAATCACACTTCATAATAATAAACATCTGGTAGTCGTGTCCTTTAAATAAATTGAGAAAAATAAATAACTCATCTGCGGTAAAGACAATCATTCACTCGTTTAAAATGAGCAATGGCACACCTTTCTAACATTACAGGTTCGTGAAATATCAGGGAAACCAAAGTCCATGACCTTGCAGTTTTGGGCCTTTTGCATAAATTCATGCGCTATAGTAAAGGGGGTTTCGCACCACGCAAAACGACACTTCACATGTCCATCTACGATTAATGGTTCGCTGTCTATCAAAGGAAAAAAAATTCAATGACCTTGTCGTTTTGGGATATTTGAGTAAATGTGTGCGCCATAGAAAATATCAGATAAAAGAATATCCTTAAATCGAGTCGTCGCATGACCCTCTGCGATCAATGGTTCACGAAATATCGATTGATCTATTGAGCAGAGCCACCGTGGTTGGCGACATGCTTGTTTAAACACAACCGGTACTCTCTCTCTCACTCTCTCTCTCTACTACCACTATTAAAATAAAATTTATTAAGTTAAAATATTTAGATTTTTTAAAATGTATCGTTAGGCCCTTTGTCAAAATTTCAAAAAAAAAATCAAGAAGGGGGCATCACCCCAAGTCGTTTAATACCTCATATGTCCAAATCCGATCATTTGTTAGCGAGATATTAAAAAGCCGATGACCTATTAGTTTTGGGTTCTTTGGTTACATTAGGGGGTTATAGAAAAAGAAGGGGCATCACCCCAAGTCCTACGACACCTCATATGTCCAAATCCGATCATTGGTTAGCGAAATATTAAAAAGCCGAAGACCTATTAGTTTTGGGTTCTTTAATTAAATTTAAAAAAAACTCATCCATAATAGTACATTATGCAACGAACCTATAATGGCTATAATTAAGACACGAGTATCTTTATAAAACGAGCGTATGCGAGTTTTATAATTTCCATACGAGTGTCTTAATTACCATTATAGGCGAGTTGCATACGACTGTTTATGTTCGACGATAATTTTAACTTTAATATATGTTTTAACATAAATATTCATAAATATCAATTGAGATTGTCACTAGAACTTTGTGATCGGGTGCTGCGCTGAGTATAGGATATCTCTGATTTCCAAGCTCTCTGATCGACCGACGCATGAGCTCTGTGTGCTTCAATGCCATATGTGCAGATTGAGCGCCAGTATTCAGTAAAAATGTCACCGAATGCGTTTGAAAACAACGCGCTGTGTAGAAATTGGATTTGGAGATACTAAGGTACAGTGCTATTTCTTGTCTCATATTCACCAGTTTATTTACGCGAACATATGGACGGTGCACTTTCGGTAATTTATACAGACATGTTGGATTTTGAGCGCATGCGCGAAGGTATCCTTATCTAATTGGTCAAACAACTGTTTCTTGAGCTGTGATTGGTGGGAGAAACTGTTTCATAATGAAAAATAGTGTTATAATGACCATCATTATGATACAGTTTTCAGACATATAACAGTCAGGGTCGCACATAAATAATCTTTTAAAAAGCTCACCATCTTACGAAAGCCGTGAGTGTACATGCATACAAAACAAATCACTATTTCACCCCCAGGTAGGGGGGAGTTTTTATCTTGGGGTGGGAATAAGTTCTCCATAGAAAAAGGGGCGTCATCCCGAGTCCTACGACATGTCGCATGTCCAAATCCGACCATTGGTTCGCGAGATATCCACTAATTTAACATGGACGCCGCCCGATCAGCGCCGGGTGGATTTAAACTGTCACTGCTCCTCTACTATTATCTTTTGTCCTGGAGACCTTCGACTTATTTTGGGGGTAAAGGGGGTAAAGACCTTTAATTTATGTCAAACATACAACTTTGTAAAATTCTTAGTTTTGGCAATATAGCCAATTTTCAAAATTGAACTTTTTTAGAAAAAATGTTAAAAATATAAAGTTTTTTTAAACAATAACGTGTATAGGGACCTTTGGTTTGAGCCATAGCACAACGTTCTATCATTATTAATTTTGAAAATATAGCCTACTTTCAAAAACACAAAAAAATAATATAACTTGTCATACATAGAAAAGGGGGCGTCACCCCGAGTCCTACAACATGTCACGTGTTCAAATGCGACCATGGGTTCGTGAGATATCAATTATTTTAGACTGGATGTACTACGGGATGTCCATTCAGTTTGCCCCTGCGTTTAGATCGACCTCATCTCTCTACTGGGAAGGAATAAATTGGGAAAGATGTTATAGGCGGAGGATGCACATTGTGCCAATTCTCAACAAACCGAGGCCACTAAGCAGGCAGAGTTCTATCCCGTCTTAAATATCGGTTGCAAGCATTAATGGGTAAATGCATTAGCTGTGGCAGATAGTTACGTGGCCTGCAATAATAATGAGAATAGTACCAAAATCCATTTTTGTAAAACATTCCAGCTTCAGTACTTTTAAATCAGGATAGTCACAACTTCTGCCAAGATATGCCGCGACTATGTTCACGCGGACTCGCTCAGAGGCACTCAGTCGTTAGTAAGCACGCTTAGAGCATACACGTGTACAACTAACGGCGATGCTGGGATAGGAAGCTATATACATAATAGAATTCAACTGCATGTTCTAATTTCATGTTAGTATATTGCGTTGTTTTAACTGTATGCAAGTGCATAACACTCATACGTTGTTCGCAAACCCTTAAACACAAAATAACTTTATATAACGAGATTCAAAACTGTGAATCGTAATATAAACACCAATTTGATACATTATACTAAGTTTAATAAGACCACAAACATAATATTTGAATATAAATTTTAACCTCAACCCCAGTGGTGATGATGATGATGATGGTGATGAAGGCTTGACAGTCGACATGCGAAATCCTAAATTACCCCAGTGGTAATAGTGATCATAATTAACGCATGTATTTTTTTCGGGGGTGTTTATTTACATATTAAGTTGCTCCCCCGCCCAGTCATTAGGCAAATTCATGTTGACCGACTGAAGAGTTACAATTAACAGGCTAAAGCCCTTCATGGGGCATGATTCCATTGGGGGATAGCTGTGCCTTCTTCCGTAGTTTTTCGAGACGAGCAGGATGACGGTCGGCGTCATCATGAATGAACAAGTTTCCTGATCTTGTTGGCCGTGGTCTAGTAGGGTTTAACCTTCCCAACGTGTCACCGGATACTACGTCCGCCATCTTCAGGGTAGTAGTAGTACTCTCAGTCGGTCAAATTGCTAGTATGCGATGATTAATAATAGAGTCTGGTGCCCTTAAGGGCTCCTTTCACTCTGTTTAAAGGGGATTTTTTGTTCTTTTTAGTTATTAAAATAATTAATCATTCGTTATGTTGTTCGCCCCCAATTCATTATTTATAATGCTTTAGGGAGAGATTTTTGTCGTGTGGATGTTAATTTTATCGTATGGTTTGAAAACCTTTAGGAGCTGTCTGTCTAATGCTGGGTTGAGAGTACTAATAATTGTGGCAAGCCTGTGGGAGCTGCAAGGTTGAATATGGGTCAGCTACTAAGACTATGACCATCTTCCTCTACAGCGGCAAATATGTGATTAAATTCATTGTCACCATGGCCTTGGTTGCTAGCTGGTGAATTTATTATTTCATTTAGAATGAAGTAGGAAAAGGTGAGATATAGACCGTCTAGTGGGTAGATTTAGTTTTTGGTTGGTGAAGATATATAGACCTGGAGTAGTTAATTCGTTAATTTAATGCCGGTCACTCCCCAGGAGACTGGGGACGGACCACTCAGAGAAAATGCTCTATAATCTAGCAGCGAGACACCACTCCAGTTAACTGCCGACTGTCAGAGACAGAGAATTCCCTGAATATGCCGGAAGCAGTATCGGGTGAAACGCTAGGAAGCTACAACCCTTCTAGACCATGGCCAACAAGCCCAGCAAACGTGTTCATTGATACAATATATTGGTGAGATCTAGTGCGAGTACTTATCAAAGAATTGTCATCTGAACACCGCAGCACAGCTTTCTCATCTTAGAGTTCACACTGGACGCCGGTGTCGTCTATCAAATGAGCGCAGTTCAACACTCGCAAATGTGCTGGGGCAGAGGGCACCTGAAGATGCCATGAATAATATGAGGGAACCCAATTCAACTCGCATAACGTCCATCTTAAATGCTACCTCGAAGGTATGGGTCAAGATCTAAACTCCATATTGTACAAAAAGATAAAAAGATCCCAAAAATAAATGACTTTGATAGAAAAACTATTATGAATACAACATGTAGCCTAATGCTAGAAAAGTGAAGGGGGCGTGATGGTGCACTGGTCAGGCTCCTTGCCTCTCACCAAGGTTCAATTCCCGGTCAATGCATGAGATTTTTTCGAAGTGAAAGATCACGCCTGTGGTTCGGATTCCACGTGAAATGGTTCATGATCGCGAGATTAACGGCCACGTAAAACTACAAGCTACCTACCTCCCTTCCTTAGAAAAGTAAAGGGAGGGGATTTGGTGACGATAAAAGGGGGGATGTATGGGGGTACTATGGGGCTGCCACGCTGCAGGTTTCAAATCGCCCGCGCTTACAATATGAGCACGGGTCACACTAGGCTGGTGGCCAGCCGCGAATAAAGGAAGCTGCTACTATCAGCATGATGTGACCATAGAACTCACAGCTGGCACAAGCAGCCGGCGAGTATTTGTCAGCGGCTGGCAAAGTAGCACAGGTAGCAGCGTCTAGGAGGTAACGTTACTCAACTCACATCCGCTGGCGTCAGCTAGCAGCCAAAGTCTGACCACCTCAGTAGCTCACCAGCCACGATTAAAGCAACTCGTGGCTTCAATTTATACGGTAAATATGGCCGATTTGAAGTGGTCGGGTTAGGAGATTATTGAATTTCTAAATGTATTTCCAAATTATCCGTGCGTGTGGGACGTTTCGTCAAAGGAAATGTCAATAGGAGAAAGAGGCAGCTTGCAACAAACTGTTAGAAAACCTAAAGGATGCTGGGATGCCTGGTACACTTAATCCTTAATAATCGCCTAATTTCTCGTTTACGTGGACCCACAGACGACATGTTGAGTAGAACTAAAAATCCTGACTGGGTCGCCAGCCGCTGCTTGTTGGGTGTGTGTGACCGGGTCGCCAGCCGCTGCTTGCTGGTGCTACTGCCAGCCGCTGATCACCAGCGGCTGGCGACTGGCGGCTGGCAACCAGCCTAGTGTGACCCATGCTTTAGTACGCTGTACTTTCACTAGGTAGCTGGCTGCGCTGGTGGATGACGTATTCTGGCGGTTGTAACATTGAAATTGAATTTTAAGCCTCAGTAATCGTTCTCTCTCCATATTCTGTAGCAGGGTCGGTCTCAAGCAGGGCCCCGTGCCACTCGACATCAACTGCCGAAAAACATTGTTTTATGGAGGGAGAGAATTATTTCGTTTTGCACGCTCTCAAGTATTCTAGAAGCTTCCGGTTGAAGCAGGTCGCGTACAGTAACCACCAAATATACTGCATGTAGATGTTTTATTACAAAACTCAGTAAGTCTGTTGTTTTCCAGAATCGAACTAAGTCAAGTAAATTAGTTTACTTTTGAAAATAACTTGGCATTCCAATGTTAACAAATTCTAAACAGGGCTTAAGTTTGTTAGCGTTGCATTGCGCGGATGTTTATCTTAGGTCATAATGAAGTAATATTCCAAATAGTCTATGATTCAAAAAAGGCATTTCCTAAAAAATCAATATGTTTGACTTAGTGAGTTCTATTATAGAAATCTTTCCAGTCGGTGAACACGAATTGTGCCCAATCAGTCTATATAAGGCGGAAGTTTCTTAGTTGCTGACGTTTTCCCAACGCTCTAATAGTCTGTCATAGCTCAAAAGCTGACCTTCGTCTTCAAGGTGTAGGTGTCTGCTGGAAATTCTCCATGTAGGCCTACAGGTTGGCTACAACCGAGTTTGCCGCTCTCCTGAGTTGTAGTCAACCTGTATATGGAACATTTCGAGCAGATACTGCAGAATAAAGAAAGCGACAGTTCGCCTGTCAGCAATGACTAAGCCTAGGCTACTGGAATGATGGCGAAACAGTCCAATACATTACAGCTAACAACAGCAAGAACTCCAGTCTCGAAAGTCTACGAAACTAAGTCTATTATATGATCTTCTATATCACTATAAATTTATAATTTCAGTCGGTCAACACGCTTTTGCCGAATTAAAATAGTTGGGGTAACTATATACAGTGTGGTCCACCAGCCCCTTATTTTTTTTGGAGGAAGGCAACCCAACTAACGCGTATATCACAGCCATCCTAAAAACATTTGTACCTGCTCCTTTACGTCCATTGTACAACTTAACCGTTGAGTACATCCTCGCGAATATAGTAGAAATCAATAGTGGGAGTGTTCTTTCAATGACCTCAAATATAATGCATGATTGAAACGATCAGAGCTCCGAATAACACCTTCTTACGTTTGGACAGGAAGTGTCTAAGAAATGATTCAATACGTGCCAGCAATACACCATGGTTCTCGGTAGCTATGGTGGCTAAATCAAGAATTGACAGAGTAGCGTCAACGAAGTCGCATGGTAGTAGCATGACGAATAGAAATAAACAGTGTCATCACTCCGCTACTTAAGCGCGGAAGTCGCGCCGAACCATAAGCACGTGTGACACGAGGTTAGTACTGTAATAATCATGTGCGCGAGAAGTCATATTATGCGAGGGAATTTGTTTCTTTGTAATAGTTTACGAATGTCTGTGCAGTGTTTTGTGTGTGCAAACTACTAAATGTTCTGCTTTTTCGGGAAAATGTCGTACTATTTCGTTCCTGGATGTAAATCAGGTTAGGAAGAAAATCTGATGGTAGACATTTTTTCACACCGCCAAAAGAAACAAATCTGTTTGCGAAATGGGCGAGAGTTATTCCGCGGAAAGATAAGCAATTTATTGTCGATCAAAAATAGCATCTTTGACGTGCGTTTTTCGGAAGATTTAATTATTATAAAGGCGGATTGTTTCGTAGTGAACTGTGAGAACGTGGAACTTCCTCGCGTGAAGTGGAAATTAAAACCAGGATCAGTACTTCACATTTGTCAAAATTTACCGAAATAAATATCCACTGATGTAAAATCACGAAAGGCGCCCAGTAGGATACGGAATGAAGGCAGCCTTCCATGGTTACTTGTTCTACTTCGTGCCATCCTTACCTAAAACGAAAAAATGTATAATCCGTCATAATAATAATACGCCTAAAATAATAATAGTTTTTGATTCTTTAGGGACTTTACGACATTGTGGTCACGTAGCTCCATGTGCTTGGGTGTGTTTAGAATTTATCTGATAATCTGTGACATTGTGATGTCTGTAGTAGTCTGTTTATTTGGAATTGAGGTAGGATTTGGGAAGGAAGCGGCCGTGGCCTTCAGTTAGATCCCAACCCGGCATTCGCCTGGAGGAGAAGTGGGAAACCACGGAAAACCACTCCAGGATAGCTGAGGTAGGAATCGAACGCGCCTCTTATCAGTTTTGCCTCACGAGGCTGAGTGAACACCGTTCCAGCCCTCAGACCAGAATTAAATTTCTTGGCAGAGCTGGAATCGAACCCGGACTCCGCGGTGATAGCCAAGAATGAGACAGACATATAAAAATAATAATGGCCAACCTGCCAATAAAATAAACGGCCATCCAATTCTCCGCTTCCTTTACCTTCCTCCTGATCAATATCATAGTCAGTATTCGAGTCTTCGGATCTTGTTTCAACTTTGTCTTCAGTATCAGAGTCACAAATTCCTTTAAAATTACTGAGTCATGAACTAGCTATTCGTTATCTTTCATCAGAAGGCGACACGCTTCATCCGCATTCTTAGGTTTTCGTAAGGCGCAATCTCTTTACTGATAGTCACTAAGGCAACGTACCGAGCCAAATAATCGGTATAACAGCACACCTCCAACTCACTGACAGAATGTTAGTCGACATCATTGGTTGCGCTGGTACTATCAATCCCACACTGACAAAATGTTACACGTGTAGAGTTATTTTTAGGCTCGCCATTTCACAACTCCTGGAAAATGCGTAATAAGGTATGGTGTAAGATGTCACGAGACGATAATATCATAACTTGAACTGTTGGTTTGATATTAAAACTAAAAAAGGAACCATGGAACTGTCAGACCAATGCGCGACTAACGGAAGGTTTTAAAAGATAGTTCTACATGGGAACTGAGAATATTAATAATAACTTTTCACAGTATTATTCATAAGTCTAAACAAACAATTTGTTGTAATCAGCGTAACCGCAGCCTTCGCAAAGTGGTTTACGTAGCCCAGCGCATATCCCATTTTTGAACAGCTTACTACGGCTGACTGTGTAGCGTTGGGGATCAGCGCCACTAGCGCTACCCAAGCGGGTTGCGGTTGAACTCGATTAGTGATAACACTATGTATTCTATTCGTCATGGTAGTAGGTTCGAACCTTGATCTAGTACATTATTGTTTTTTAGCTTAATGTAGTTTATTGTGGATGTATTATGGACGCATATCTATCTGTTCCAACGAGTGATTTTTTATTTGGTCCTCAAAAGGACCGTACTTATCCGATGGTACGCAGCCAGATTGGACGACGACATAATGATCTGTAGAACGAAAGCATGGTATCCTGTATATTCAAGGTAGCAAGTGTTCGAAATTTTGACCACCTTTGTTTAAAGGAAAACTCCGACTCAGACGACCCACATAACAAATAGATTTGTTATGTGGGTAGGCTCACGAATAAATACATCAGACCGAAACTATAATTTCTTTCAACGGCGTCTGTGCGAAAAGTGCTTGCTATACACTGACAGTAATAGTTAGTGAGGTTTTAAGGGGCAGAATTACGAGGTCATCTGCCCCAAACATACAGTAAATACAGATAATTATAACGTTATTGGTTTTACGTCCCTTTTAACTGCTCTGGGTTTTAGATACGCAGGGGTGCCGGAATTTTGCTCCGAAGGGGATCTTCAACGTGCCAGTAAATCTACTGACACGGCTCCCTCGCATTTGCGCACCCTCAAAAGCCAGCTGACTGCGCCAGGATACGAACCTGCAACCTTGGGCACAGCAAGCGAAAATGTTACCGCTGAGCCTCGCAGCAAGGCAGTTATTACAGAACGTGTCATATTATTATTCTGGGATAAATATTGAACTATTAAAGTTCTAATAATCACGAATAGAGTCGCCTCCGTTGCGTAGTGGTCAGCGTGATTAGCTGCCACCTCGGACGTCCTGGGTTCGATTCCCGGCTCTGACACGAAATTTGAAAAGTGGTACGAGGACTGGGACGGGGTCTATTCAGCCTCGGGTGGACCAAATGAGTAGAGGGGGTTCGATTCCCACCTCAGCCATCCTCAAAGTGGTCTTCCGTGGATTCCCACTTCGCCTTCGGGCAAATGCCGGGATGTTACCTACCGTACTGTGCCCAATTCTAGGAATGGGTATTCCAAGATTCAGACACCTAGGTATCAAGGGAAAGGCTACAGCCGCTTTTGAAAGTTGAGATATTTGAATATCGCGCTCCTTTCCTTCTAGATTGAAATGGAAACTTTATGCAGCCAAGAAGATGTTAAGTGACGTGGCAAATAGTACCAGAGGTCGAGACTATTTGGTGATTAAATACTTAGCCATGGGGTAGAGACTTGATACTTGGATCAGATTACTGGCACGACCAAATGAAAGAGGATGCATTTAGTCTCAAGTGAATCAGACCAGAGACACCGGAGATATGAGGATTTACAGATTTCAGCGTGATCCAGCGTGGAGCCGACCGTTTTGTATAAAAGCCGCTCGGCCCAAGCATAAGCAGCTCACTTCAAACCAAGCTCTTGTAGGACAAGGTGCTGCTGCTACTTCGAGCCAAGGCACATGGTTGCCGAATCTACGCAGAAGATATCTTTGAATTGTGATAGTCACAAAAGTGCTACGATACGTGGGGAACGTAGTAAGTTTCCGGTAGAGGGAATCACTAAGGTGATTGTTATTTTCTACGGACATTGGTGAAACACTTTGTTTCTATATGGACATATGCTAGACTTTGTCTAGATATTATTCTGTCACAGTCCAGTAACAATAATTCAATACTTGGATATCTTAATCCAACATGTCAGTGTCACAAATTGTAACTAAATAACCACTCAGATCTTTCAGTATATTGACGGCCAGTCTATCACGGTGTTGTTCATTAGCCGACAAAGGGAAACTATATGTTGCTTCGCGCATGATAGATGGTGTGAAGCCATGCCCAGGGAACGATCTTCAGAACAGCCGTTGATTGTTTTAGACTATCAGTGTTTTCCTGTACTGAAAAGATTACCGTGAGTTATGTTACAACTGACGCTTTTGAGAAGAGATCATTTGGCTCTGACCCCATTTAAGCGAACTGCTATGGATTTAATTGAAGTCAATATTAAAATGGATCAGCAGTTACTTCAAACTTCAAGAAATATTTCCACTATGTCGTGCTAGACAGATTGTGGGTATATAATGGCGGCCGATACAAGGATTAGACGTGCGTGTCCAATAGGGCATGTATCTGGAAAAAATCTGGTACAGACCAGGTTCACTACGCATCAAGACCAACGAGAAATGTAAGCCACATTTGACTTTTATATTATGCCTAGCTAATTGGAACAAACTCATTTTCTGCAGATGACCAACACATTTATTTTTCTTCGTATTTAAATCTTGCATTGATTTACGCAAGACACATTAGGGTTATTCTGAGTATTTTCAGCACTCAGAACAGTATAGGATCGATGACCGAGCATACCGAGCATTTATTTGAATGTTCATTTTGTTTGAGAATCACGGTAATCAGCCGATATAACTGTAGAAGTTAATATTTATTTTTGTTGAGGAATGGATATTTTGTCCATATTCGAAGAGTCGAACATGTGATTTTTTCACATAAGGAAATAATAATTAAACATATTTAAGGAAATAATAACAATAATAATCCAATAATAATAATAATAATTTTCATAATTTTTCTAAATAATTATTGGATCTTACATTTTCTAATAATCACATCCGTTGAGAGAGAGCTTAAGGATTAGTTTAATCATTCCTAGTTTGGAACAGGTGATTTTCCGAAAGCTAGTGGATAGCGCGAGCCCGAATTCCACCAACATTATAGTTCTGGTTGAACAGTTAATATTTGCATTGAGCAAAGTATATTTTTCAGATAACACGGAAAGGCATGAAACAGGAAGCCAATGATATTTGTATCAATTAGGATTTTTTTTGGTGTTTATATAAAATCATGACGTAGGCACACATTCGAAAGTGAAATAGAGAATATCACAAGTGTGGTAACTTCACGGTTTGAACTGAATGGTAAAATAAAATAAACTTGTAAGTTTATAGATCTTCCAGTTTTGATAACAAGCAGAGGCTTGATTTATTGTATAAATTTTTGGAAGAAAATTTATGTGTGTGGAGTAGTTGAAATGCCATTCCCAGGTGCGCATGTTTAAGTCGCAGGAATGAGGAGGTTTTTTTTGAGCATCAATCAAATAGCAGGTTCGATGGCTCAGGTTTATAGGAGGAGTATTGGAACCACACATTTCGTCGAATGAATGACCAAACCATCAGTAATTATTTCAAACTTGTTTACGTATTCCATTAATACTTTGGATTTGCTAGAACCCGGTTTTGTCATGATAAAATTTTATTCTTCTTCAGAGGAAGACCTTTGCCGTTGTTGTTGGGATATTGTGTTCTTACACAAATAATTGAATGGGCCACTGCCAATTTAAAAAAAATAATTCTGTATCCACAAATTACTTAAAGGATGTTTTCAATCCTATTGTCATGAACTAAATGAATTTATTATAAAGCTACAATTCTTATTTCCGCATTCTGTTCAAGAATTGCAAGTTGTGAAAGTTACTAAAATAGCAACAAATATAAATATTTTTCTTAATAATAATTCCAAGTGGAAAATCGAATAGTTGAATGGTTCAACAATTTTTTATGCTCAAGCTGATGATTCAGAAATCATATTTCTTTGGAATTTGAAGTTCATAATCGAGTCACTTCTCGAAATGTTTAATTTTGGAAGAATAATAAATTTTGTTGTGCTTCGCACAGTTCTTCGATGCTATGCTCAAGGGTCAAATACTTTTCAGATGTTGTTATTAATATGTGTACATAATTAGTGTTGGGTCAAATATAATATTTTTGACAATATTTTTGATACTGGAAAGATAAGTGGAAGTTAAAAAATTCTATAAACAATTATAAACAGTGAGAATTTCTACGAGTGTTAATATCATGTTAGAAATTCAACCAGTGAACTACAATATTTCCAGTAAAGACAATTAAATTTGAACTGGATTTTATCGTAAATAATTGATATAATTTTGGAACACAGTCTTCTTATTTAATTCCTGCCGCTCCTTCCGGAGCATAGGGCCTTGGTGAAATTTCTCCACGCAGTACGGTTCCTGGCTATTCTCTTCACTTGACTCCAGTTCTTGTCCTCCTCTGCAATTTCATTTTCGATCGTCCTCTTCCAGGTCTTCTTAGGTCGACCTCGCTTCCTGGCACCTTGAGGATTCCAGTTTAGCGCCGCTCTCTCAACAGCTCCGTCTGGCTTCCTTAGTGTGTGACCGATCCAGCGCCATTTCCTCTCCTTGATCTGGATGCTAATCGGTTGTTGATTGGTGATGGTCCAAAGATCTTCGTTTGAGATTATGTCCGGCCACCTCACATTCATGATGCGACGCAGACATCTGTTAATGAACACCTGTAGCTGGTTGTTGATCGGTTTTGTGACTTTCCATGTTTCACAGCCATAGAGAAGAATCGACTTTACGTTGCTATTGAAAAGGCGGAGCATGGTCTTCCTGGAAATGTTTCTATTTCTCCAGATGGGGTAGAGCTGGACAAAGGCACCATTTGCCTTCCTGATACGGCTTCGAACATCTTCCTCTGCTCCCCCATCATTTGTGACTATACTCCCAAGGTAGAGGAAGGACTCAACTCGCTCAATTTCCTTTCCGTTGACTGTCAAGCTAGTCGTGACGTCAGAATTTATCCTCATCTCTTTGGTCTTGTTGGTGTTAATCATCAGTCCTGCACGTTCTGCTTCTCTCTGCAACCTCTCCAGCTTATCTTCTATGTCTCGGTACCGTTGTGCCATAAGACAAATGTCGTCCGCGAAATCCAGATCTTCAAGCCTGTCATTTATACCCCATTGAATACCCCTCTTCCGTCCTCCCATTACCTTCTTCATCACACTATCCAGGACCAACAGGAACAAAGTGGGGGAAAGGACACACCCCTGTCTTACTCCGGAACTGACCTTTATCTTTTCTGTTAATTTGCCTTCGTGTAGAACCTGGCACTCATACCCTTCGTACATCTCTTCCATGATTCTGATGATCTTTGTTGGAATTCTATATTCCTCGAGGGTCTTCCACATGATTCTTTGATTTACGGAGTCGAAAGCTTTCTCGAAGTCAACAAATGTGAGGTAAAGGGTATTCCGCCACTCCACACTCTGCTCCAGGATGATTCGGAGGGTGTTGATGAGATCCACACAGCTGCGATGTTGTCGAAATCCAGCCTGTTCCTTCCGAAGCCTTTTTTCTACGCAGTCTTTTATACGATTCAGGATGACTCTCGCCAGTACTTTGCTTGGAATGGACAGCAAGGTGATTCCCCTCCAGTTATTACAGTTTGTGGTGTCCCCTTTCTTCGGTAACTTGACGATCAACCCCTTCTTCCAGTCGGTTGGTATTTTCTCCTCCTTCCAGATCTTCTCCAACAGCGGGTGCAGCAGATTGATCGTGATATCCAGGTCTGCTTTCAATACTTCTGCTGGGATATTATCCAGACCTGGTGCCATCCCGCACTTTATCTGCTTCAACGCTGTCCGTATTTCGCCCCGAGTTGGGGAGTCGAGGCTGATGTGCGGGTCACTTTCTGCTTCCTCTTCATCTCCTCCTCGCTGCTTACTTTCTGGTCCTCTATCTCTATTAAGAACCTCCGCAAAGTGTTCTCTCCATCTAGTCAGCTGCTGTTCACACGTCGTGAGGATCTCGCCCGTCTTGCTCTTCACAGGCCTAGTTTTATTAAAACCTTTCTTCGAAAGCATCTTTGTGATGCCATAGAGCTCCTTAACGTCCCCCCTTCTTGCCGCTTCTTCTGCTTTCACCGCGTGTTCATCAATCCACCTCCTATGATCCTTCCGCACACTCCTCTTTACCTCCCTGTTTGCTGTTGAATACTCTGCTTGTGTGAGAGCCTTCTGCTGCCTAGTCTTGCAGGTGTTGAGCTTAGCCTTAATCTCCTTTCTATAATTTATCTTGTCCCAGGTCTGATCGGATATCCATTCTTTCCGCAGGTAGTTCTTGTACCCGAGCTGCATCTCACTGGTCTCCACAAAGATATTCTTTACCTCGCTCCACACAGTCTCTACATCCTTCTCTGTCTCGGAGTCCAACACCCGGTCTACAGGACTGATAATCAGACTTGTGTCTCCAAGGACAATTGTTCAATGTGTTGGAAAATTTCTGTACATTGTGTAAATAGTAGTGTGTGCCGTCGCACTGGAATGATGTTACCTTGAGCATCATTTTGCAGTCAATTTTAAAATTTAGAATAAAATGAGATAATTTTACATGTTGTGTTATGCCCAGGTGAATCTCCTTCTATCCTTATTGTTGCATTGAGCCAAAAATCAGTAAAGCATTTTTTACTTTGATTTCGTTTTTTTGCGATTAGCTTTAACCCATCTGGCGCCCCGGGATATTTTGACTCTCGTGCTGACTGATTCTTGGTAAAATGCATATGTGGTCGTGCGGACTTCGGTCTAAACGGGCACATAAAATAAGATAGAGAGAGAAAATGGCTTCGAACGTGGGGCTCGAGTTAGACACGGTCAATCGCATGCCGATTTAAATTGTGATATTTTTTATAGATATTTTGGGAGTTGAGAGATGTCTGGTTTGGATGAATGAATTAGTAGGAAACCCAATTAGTGGGGAAAATTAAAAATTAACTGGGTTAATAATTAGAATGGGTTTGTTTATTTTGATAATGGCTTAACCATTAGGGCGTCAAGTAAATTCAGTAGTAAACTTTCGATGACTGGACATACGCATTAGTAGAATCCAGGTGGAGGATATTTGAGGACTTGCATATTTTTCTTGTGATATTGTGGTAAATTTAATTCGTAAAAGTAGAGAAGTTTTTTTTCCATCGCGTCGACATTAGGACAAATCTCATTTTATTAGAGTGTTCCAATTAGCTATTCATGATTCTTGTTCTAGTTATAATCTTGTGTCTGCCAACATGTAAACCCCTAAGTTTTGACTAATACTGAAAATTATGGAAGAGATGATGAAGATGATGAGGAGTTTGGGAGAGAGTTCCAAAGAAGCTGGACTGCGCGTAGCAGCCATCATGAAAGAAAATACAGAGGCTTTGGAAAAGAAACTTAAAGAAAATTCCGATATGTTAGAAATCAGGTTAAAAGATAACTTAAAAGATAGTTTAAATTGTGAATTTAATTCTATGGAAAATAAATTTAAAGAGAATTCCGAAAACTTGAAAATGTCACTTGAGGGTAAAATGACTAAATTATGCGAAAAAACACATGAGCTCGAAACTTCATTAGCTACTAACGCAAGTTTAATGGACGATAAATTTCGCGATGCCGATCTAAGATCCCAAAGCTTAGCTGATAGGATAGAAAGTGGTCTTAGGAATGTTGGTGAAGACATGGTCAACCTAGAAGTCAGAGTGAAGAAAGAGAGCAATGAGATGGTAACTCTAGTTGTTCAACGTTTGACAGACCAATTCAAAGAACTCGTAGTGGGAGAAATAAGAGAAGGTGTGATTAATGAATTACAAACTGAAATTACAACCACAGTTATCGATGAGATTAAAACACACACTCAAGCTGGAGAACCAAGATGGAGTCAAGGAGATTAGAGAATCTTTGTCATCCCATTTTCAAGTAATTTCCAAAGATATTCAAGCGACTCAGAAGGACATATCAGATATGACAGGGTCATTGAAGAGTTACGAGGCTGTTATGAACCAGATATCCACTGATGTCAAGGAGAACTATAAGGAAACAGAAGAAATAAAGAAGGAAATTGAAGGAATTAGAAAAAAGGCCGAAGAAAACCATAAGGCAATTGAGGCTATGAAAACCCAAGTTAAGGACGAGAAACAGGCTGACCATCTGTTGAAAATGCCAAGTATAAGAGGAGAAGAACAGATACAGGTAAACCTAGGAGCAGCTAGAGGAAATGATAGTCAAAGACAGGATGAGGCCAGGGCAGTATTTCAATCCAACCCCATAACTGTATTCAAGAATGTGGAGGATAAGCCTTCTAAATTTTCAGGGCGAGATTCTGTGACACCCGTAGAATTCTTGAGAGAAGCAGGTGATTACCTTAAAGATTCCAAAATCCCTAAGGAAAGACAAATACGAGTGATAGGGAAATTTTTGGAAGGGCCCGCACTTCTCTGGTTTAGAGCATTCAGGTCCACTCTCACCAATTTTGAGGAGTTTTCCCGTGTGTTATTGAAAAAGTTTTGGTCCCCGGAAACCCAACAGCAAGTCAGAGCAGAATTATATTCGAAGAGATTTTCGACGTCACAACCTACTCGATACTCTTCGTACTTTTCTGGACAGCTTTCTAAACTTCAACATTTAGATCCGCCGATGCCAGATAATGAATTAATTACTGCATTAATACGTCAGTTTCCAGCAGAAGTCCAAAGAATTTTGATCGCTGCTGACATTTATAATATGGAGCAATTTGACGAGGTATTGCAGAAACTTGATCACACGAACGCTCAATTCTTCCATCATAGCCTAGATGTTAGGCCCCTTTAAACAACAACAACAATTCTTCCATCAGAAGGGAGGAAAGAATGGCAACGCTGTGTACACTGTTATGGCCGACAGTTATTCCCAAACACCTCGCGAGATTCGAGAGGGGCGAGAAGAGAAAACGCCGAGGGAAGAGCCTGATAAAAGAGGATGGAATCAGAACACTAATAGATACAGCTACAAGCCTTATGAGAGACTAAAGGGTGGATATCGATATGACAATCGATGGAGAGAGCCAAGGAATAATTAAGGAAGATACCAGGAAAGAAGGTACTATGGTAGAAACAATAACTACAATAACAGAGGGAATGAGAACACTCGTCAGTCCAATGAAGAGTTCACTAAGGAGACGAGGAAGATCTTGGAAGAAAGACACCAAGAAAACTCGCAGTTCTTGGAACAGAAGTCCAATGAACCAGGTCCATCGGGAACACAGCAATCCCGGGGGAATGAAAAAAAAAACTTCGAATTCACAGTAGGAGATCGAATATTAAACATTTTCACTTCCAGGATTATTAAATGGCAAACAGAGGATGATGACTTAATTCAACATAATGACGAACGGAAAGAAATGGGTACAAGAATTAAACTGCCAATCATATCATGCGAAGTATTCGGCATGCCTGTCGATACTTTAATTGATACTGGGGCTATGCTTTGTCTTGTGAGCGAGAAGCTTTATTGTCTGTGGAAGCTCAAAGAGAATTTAGGAGAGATTCCAGTATCAGGAATTAAAATCCAAGGAATAATACCCAACAAAATATCGCTGTGTAAAACACAATTATACTTATGTGTTACTATTGGAGGACATGATTTCCGACATGTGTTTGTAGTAATGAAGGACATGGCTTTTGACATGATCTTGGGAGCGAATTTCATCCAGAAATATCGAGTCGTGATAGACATGAAGACAGAGACGGTCAGATTCCAGTATACCGAAGAGATAAACTTCGAGGGAAAGGAAGAGGAAGACATCGAGGGAGACGCTCAATGGTCTCTGATTTTTCGGGAAGCTGAAGGAAAAGAAGTCTATACTGAGAAGGGGTCCCCAGAGCTAGGGAAAATTTTGGAAGAGTACCATGATATTTTTGATATTAAACCTGGTGAAATTAAAGATTTTGAATATCGAATTCGTGTAACTGATGATGCACCTTTCCATGCTAAATTGTATCCGGTAGCGGAAAAGCATCGAGAAAAGGTAAAAGTGCTTATCAAAGAGATGGAAGGTAACAATGTGATTGAAAAGTACACTACCTCTTATGTCAATCCATTAGCAGTAGTGTCTAAGCCGGATGGAAGTCTGAGACTGTGTTTAGACGCGCGAAATTTGAATTCAAGATTACTGCCAGAGTATGACAGACCACCAATCATTAGGGAACTGTTAAGAAAATTCCAGGGCAAGATCTGGTTCTCTAACATTGATCTCACTTCGTACTACCACCACATTAGGCTTAGTGAAGATTCCAAAAAGTTTACGGGGTTTATGTTTGACCAACAGACATATGTATTCCGCCGTCTACCATTTGGGATCAAAACATCTGGATCTGTTTTGATCAGAGCACTGGAACAAAATTTGAGTCCTGAAGTAAAAGAGATAGCGATTCGTTACATAGACGATATCCTAATCGCATCTGAGACTAATGAGGAACATTTGATACATCTTCAGATGTTATTCGCAGATTTAAGAAAAGCGAACTTTAAAGTAAACCTTCGAAAATTTCAGTTCTTTCAGAAGGAAATAAAATTTTTGGGCCATATTTTAGATGGTGAAGGATACCGTCCCAATGAGACAAAGATACAAGCGATTGCGAATTTCCCTAGACTTACTAGGGTGAAGAAAGTCCGCAGTTTTCTCGTAACATGCCAATTCTTTGCAGGGCATTGTCCAAGCTTCACCAAGACAGTTGCTCCCTTGCAGGAATTATTAAAAAAGGGAAACAAATGGAAATGGAATGAAGATTGCGAAAAATCATTTCAAGATGCCAAGAGGTTATTGGCAAACAGCGTGAAATTAGGGTATCCTGACTTCACCAAGAATTTCATCATAGAATCCGATGCATCCACCGTAGGGATTGGAGCTATCCTTCTTCAAGAAGATGACGATCACAGGAGATATTACCTGGCTTTCATAAGCAGGAAACTTCGTCCATCAGAAAGGAACTATTACACCACAGAGTTAGAAGCCCTTGCTGTAATCTTCGCGTTGGAGTCTTGGAAGAAAATGTTAATTGGACATTCAGTAATTGTGAGGACTGATCACCATGCATTGGAGTTTATCTTAAGAACAAACTTTGCCAGTGATAGAATAACTAGATGTTCACTTTTTATTCAACAATTCAACCTAGTTATCGAACACACTCCTGCAAAGTTGAACATTGGGGCCGATTTATTGAGTAGAGCAGTGGAGTCTACATCCAAGGTTTTTCAAGTTAACCTGACGCATGAGGATGAGGATACCTTAAGAAGGTTAAGATTGTTACATTTATCCCAGAGGAGAGACCGACGTCTTAGAAACATTTTTCGTTTTCTACAGGGAGTTATGGATCCCAATGACGATGATTTTGTGGAAACTGAAAGAATTTCAAGAGATTATTTGATGTTAGATGGTCTAGTCTACAGGTTTGCAGACCCCGACCATGCGAAGCTGAGGGTAGTGGTACCTCCACGAATGCAAACACCCATTATTTGGATGGCGCATCGAATTGCAGATCATGCTGGAGTAGATAAGACAGTCAACTTGATACAAGAGAAATTTTCATGGGAGCGAATGCGACAAACTGTCAGGAACACTATTCGGGAGTGCGACTTATGCCAAAGGAGTAAATATAATTCTAAATTATTGAGAGAATTACCAAGGCCTATTATTCCTTCTAAGCATTGTGAAATCTTTGCGACTGATCTTTATGGTCCTCTCCCAAAGTCTAAAAGAGGTAACCGATATATTCTGGTGACCATAGATGTTTTCAGCAAATACACTATGTTACACCCAATTCAGAAGGCAAACGCAAAATATTGTGCGAAGAGAATTAGAGACAGCGTAATTCCGGAAGCAGGCAAACCGGAATTCCTTTTATCAGATCACGGACCCCAATTTACATCTTTAGAATTCAGGGCCGTCATGAATAATCTTGGGATTAGACAATTGCTTTGTTCTATCAGACATCCTGAAAGCAATCCAGCAGAACGCGTGATGGCTGAAATATCTAAATTTTGCCGCCTCTATTGTCCAAATGAGCATCGGAAATGGATGGATGTTCTCTCTTTAGCATCTGAATCCATCAACTCTACGATTCATGAGAGTACTGGACAGATTCCCATGTTGCTTCATCATGGAATTAAACCAACAAGACTATGGGATCGAATCATCTCTATTCCACCCGAGATTGAACCTAGTCGTCAGAGGAGGGAGACTCTAGCTTTAGACAAGTAGAGGAGCCAAGCTGAGAAAAGAGAGCGCAGAGTTAGAGGAAAGCGTTTTCGCAGACCCTTGGGCGTAGGAACTCTTGTTTTAGTAAAAAAAACCTACACCCTCCGACGTGCAAAATCGAGTGTACTCGAAGTTTGCAAGCCTTTACGATGGACCCTATCGTGTTGTGGAAGTAAACAACAATGGAGGCTATAAAATCGCCAATACACGAACTGGTAACATCGTGGGAATTTATAATGCAGCGAATTTGAAGATTTATTATTCAAGAACCAGATGATTTAATAAGTAGATAGGAAAAATAAAATTTTTTCATTTTTTTTTTTTTTTTGCTAGGTGTGGGGTGGATGTGCCCAATTCTAGGAATGGGTATTCCAAGATTCAGACACCTAGGTATCAAGGGAAAGGCTACAGCCGCTTTTGAAAGTTGAGATATTTGAATATCGCGCTCCTTTCCTTCTAGATTGAAATGGAAACTTTATGCAGCCAAGAAGATGTTAAGTGACGTGGCAAATAGTAGCAGGGGTCGAGACTATTTGGTGATTAAATACTTAGCCATGGGGTAGAGACTTGATACTTGGATCAGATTACTGGCACGGCCAAATGAAAGAGGATGCATTTAGTCTCAAGTGAATCAGACCAGAGACATCGGAGATATGAGGATTTTCAGATTTCAGCGTGATCCAGCGTGGAGCCGACCGTTTTGTATAAAAGCCGCTCGGCCCAAGCATAAGCAGCTCACTTCAAACCAAGCTCTTGTAGGACAAGGTGCTGCTGCTACGTCGAGCCAAGGCACATGGTTGCCGAATCTACGCAGAAGATATCTTTGAATTGTGATAGTCACAAAAGTGCTACGATACGCGGGGAACGTAGTAAGTTTCCGGTAGAGGGAATCACTAAGGTGATTGTTATTTTCTACGGACATTGGTGAAACACTTTGTTTCTATATGGACATATGCTAGACTTTGTCTAGATATTATTCTGTCACAGTCCAGTAACAATAATTCAATACTTGGATATCTTAATCCAACTTGTCAGTTTCACAAATTGTAACTAAATAACCACTCAGATCTTTCAGTATATTGAAGACCAGTCTATCACGGTGTTGTTCATTAGCCGACAAAGAGAAACTATATGTTGCTTCGCGCATGATAGATGGTGTGAAGCCATGCCCAGGGAACGATCTTCAGAACAGCCGTTGATTGTTTTAGACTATCAGTGTTTTCCTGTACTGAAAAGATTAGCGTGAATTATGTTACAACTGACGCTTTTGAGAAGAGATCATTTGGATCTGACCCCATTTAAGCGAACTGCTATGGATTTAATTGAAGTCAATATTAAAATGGATCAGCAGTTACTTCAAACTTCAAGAAATATTTCCACTATGTCGTGCTAGACAGATTGTGGGTATATAATGGCGGCCGATACAAGGATTAGACGTGCGTGTCCAATAGGGCATGTATCTGGATAAATCTGGTACAGACCAGGTTCACTACGCTTCAAGACCAACGAGAAATGTAAGCCACATTTGACTTTTATATTATGCCTAGCTAATTGGAACAAACTCATTTTCTGCAGATGACCAACACATTTATTTTTCTTCGTATTTAAATCTTGCATTGATTTACGCAAGACACATTAGAGTTAATCTGAGTATTTTCAGCACTCAGAACAGTTTAGCATCGATGACCGAGCATACCGAGCATTTATTTGAATGTTCATTTTGTTTGAGAATCACGGTAATCAGCCGATATAACTGTAGAAGTGAATATTTATTTTTGTTGAGGAATGGATATTTTGTCCATATTCGAAGAGTCGAACATGTGGTTTTTTCACATAAGGAAATAATAATTAAACATATTTAAGGAAATAATAACAATAATAATCCAATAATAATAATAATAATAATTTTCATAATTTTTCTAAATAATTATTCGATCTTACATTTTCTCATAATCACATCCGTTGAGACAGAGCTTAAGGATTAGTTTAATCATTCCTAGTTTGGAACAGGTGATTTTCCGAAAGCTAGTGGATAGCGCAAGCCCGTATTCCACCAACATTATAGTTCTGGTTGAACAGTTAATATTTGCATTGAGCAAAGTATATATTTCAGATAACACGGAAAGGCATGAAACAGGAAGCCAATGATATTTGTATCAATTAGGATTTTTTTTGTGTTTATATAAAATCATGACGTAGGCACACATTCGAAAGTGAAATAGAGAATATCACAAGTGTGGTAACTTCACGGTTTGAACTGAATGGTAAAATAAAATAAACTTGTAAGTTTATAGATCTTCCAGTTTTGATAACAAGCAGAGGCTTGATTTATTGTATAAATTTTGGGAAGAAAATTTATGTGTGTGGAGTAGTTGAAATGCCATTCCCAGGTGCGCATGTTTAAGTCGCAGGAATGAGGAGGTTTTTTTTGAGCATCAATCAAATAGCAGGTTCGATGGCTCAGGTTTATAGGAGGAGTATTGGAACCACACATTTCGTCGAATGAATGACCAAACCATCAGTAATTATTTCAAACTTGTTTACGTATTCCATTAATACTTTGGATTTGCTAGAACCCGGTTTTGTCATGATAAAATTTTATTCTTCTTCAGAGGAAGACCTTTGCCGTTGTTGTTGGGATATTGTGTTCTTACACAAATAATTGAATGGGCCACTGCCAATAAAAAAAATAATAATTCTGTATCCACGAATTACTTAAAGGATGTTTTCAATCCTATTGTCATGAACTAAATGAATTTATTATAAAGCTACAATTCTTATTTCCGCATTCTGTTCAAGAATTGCAAGTTGTGAAAGTTACTAAAATAGCAACAAATATAAATATTTTTCTTAATAATAATTCCAAGTGGAAAATCGAATAGTTGAATGGTTCAACAATTTTTTATGATCAAGCTGATATTTCAGAAATCATATTTCTTTGGAATTTGAAGTTCATAATCGAGTCACTTCTCGAAATGTTTAATTTTGGAAGAATAATAAATTTTGTTGTGCTTCGCACAGTTCTTCGATGCTATGCTCAAGGGTCAAATACTTTTCAGATGTTGTTATTAATATGTGTACATAATTAGTGTTGGGTCAAATATAATATTTTTGACAATATTTTTGATACTGGAAAGATAAGTGGAAGTTAAAAATTTCTATAAACAATTATAAACAGTGAGAATTTCTACGAGTGTTAATATCATGTTAGAAATTCAACCAGTGAACTACAATATTTCCAGTAAAGACAATTAAATTTGAACTGGATTTTATCGTAAATAATTGATATAATTTTGGAACACAGTCTACAGGACTGATAATCAGACTTGTGTCTCCAAGGACAATTGTTCAATGTGTTGGAAAATTTCTGTACATTGTGTAAATAGTAGTGTGTGCCGTCGCACTAGAATGATGTTACCTTGAGCATCATTTTGCAGTCAATTTTAAAAATTAGAATAAAATGAGATAATTTTACATGTGTTATGCCCAGGTGAATCTCCTTCTATCCTTATTGTTGCATTGAGACAAAAATCAGTAAAGCATTTTATTTTTATTTTGATGTCGTTTTTTTTTGCAATTAGTTTTAACCCATCTGGCGCCCCGGGATATTTTGACTCTCGTGCTGACTGATTCTTGGTAAAATGCATATGTGGTCGTGCGGACTCCGGTCTAAACGGGCACATTATGGCCACGGCCGCCTCCTTCCCTCTTCCTTGCCTATCCCTCCCGATCTTCCCCTCCCTTCCCATCCCTCAAGAGGACCCTGTTCGCTTTGCAGGTGAGGCCGCCTGGGCGAGGTGCTGATCCCACCTCCCCAGTTGTATCCCCAGACGAGATGTTTCAAGCTCCAGGACACTGCCCGTAGAGGCGGTAATGATGGGATCCCTCGCTGAGTCCGTGGGAAAACCTAACCTGGAGGGTAAAATCGACTAAAAAAATAATAATTATAACGAATACTATCCATCCATGGTTTTGAACAGTAATTAGGGAAAATAACCATTTAAATGAGACAAGAAAATAACATTCCCTGTCGTCTTCGTAGATAATGTGAACAAAACCAAGTTGAAATCTTGCTGTTCGAGGTGGGGAGGGTATAATAAAATAGTTAAAAAGAATTTTAAAAATCTGCCGTTGGATACTCTTGAACCCGGGATCTACGAAAGTGCGAGCGGGCGCAATAACACTTGCACACATTTCCAACACACACTGGAGGTTTTTGTTGCGCTTCTTATTAACGCGTATGGTAAAATATTCAATTATTACAGTTAGATCTTAAATATTGATTGGAATGCATTCATTCAGTACCTGGCACGTTCTCTAATTTACTTAAAGCAAGTTTCGCGACCGCTTTGCGTTAATAAGGCGAATGAACTGCAAATAATGCCCTCAAACGTCAGCCCTTCGGTTTTATTTCATACAACTTAGCGTACAAAATGCTAGCGTGTGATACACTTCGGTCATACAAGCAGGTGTACTGACGAAGAGAACAGAATCACACAGGATTTTGTACCAGCGATCACAGCGGCTTCCTTGCCAGCGAGTGTCGTGTGATACGGACCTAGAGATAAGCTAAGATATTTCGTTAAAATTTAATAACAAAACAAGATGTTCGGTTAAGAACTTACAGCCTACTTTCTCCTAAATACATGGGTATTGTTATAACTCTTTGTCCTTTTCAAGGAGTTTAATTGAATATTGGTTGTAGTAGCTTCGTGAAATACAACGTGCTATACGGATATTATACATGGATATGATGTGCCCTTTGCTAGTGCTACCTCTGTAAAAAGTTTCATTCAATTCGGATTCACCGTGTTTGAATTGATATGGGGAATCGATTTGTACACATACATGGCCACTATCTGCAAACTATTGGACTGATGACCTTGTAGTTCAGTCAAAAGATGCTTCCCACAAAAAGGTATGTTGTTGAAAAATTTGGTAGAGATCAAATGATTAGGTTGGTCGTAATTTGATTTAAGCTTTTAACATTTGGGTGGCCGCCATTCCGTTTCCGTCAAGATGGCGGCGATATAAAACAAGACACTGAGGTGGCCTTTGCGTGCTACCTCTGTACGCTAAACGTGCTGTAGTTACTGTAGCCGTCCCACCTCAAACGTTTAAGTCCATGTCAAAGTCTTCAATCACGGTTTATGGTGTTGATTTAACTTTCTACTATTACAGATCACGTGGCGTAAGCTATTAATTCGATCGTATTACGTGTATGTGTGTTATTTCAAGGACAGTAAGTCATATGTTAGTAGAATGGGCCATAGTATTTGGCGGGGAAAAGTTTAAGGTCGGTTTTTCTTTGCTAGACCCATGACCCAATTATAATGCTGTCATACAGTCAGAACGCAGAGCAATATCGACCATCGGGGGAAATGCGATGTTAGTTGGGTTTCATAAAACTAAATAATAAGGGGCGGGTGGACCACACTGTATATATAACACTTTCCTAAAAATACATACATTTATTAATAATAGTCACTGATATAGGGGGGATTTTAGGATTACGGGTACGCGTAGGCTATCAACCGTCACACGGCCAACATCAGATCCTCATCCCTAGGGTTAAGTTTAAAATGATTCAAGTATTTAGAAATATAAAACTCAGCAATTTTTCGAGGTTTGTGCCGTATCTTGTGTGGGGTTTCGCCTAGGAACACCAAGCTGGCTCATCAGCGGGCTCTTGGTGTCTGTGTCCGGACCCCCACAGGCGTAGCTAACTGCGCGCTACCTCCCTTTTATAAAGCGCACCTGCGCCTCTTTACTGCGAGAACTGAAAGCTCAAGCAGCCTTAACCTCCCTATGAAGGCTTTCACTAATATACCATATAGAAATATGTGTTGCCATACTTAGTAGACAAAAGTTTGGTGCTTTTCAGTCGGTCAACACAAATTTACGCAAAAGAGTAAATTTGGGTAGATTTGTGTTGATCGACTGAAAAGCACCAAACTTTTGTTTACTAAGGCAACACTGAAAAATGGCTTCAAAATCCATAATTATACTTAGTAGCCTATAGCTTGCCTAGATAATTATGATGCGCAGTGAATCTCGTCTATTCTATGATGTGGTATTATATGTATGTGATCTATGTATGAATATTATGCACGTGAAAATAGTTAAGTTACACAACATAATGATAAAATTAGGGCATGCACACTGATTTCAACTTAAGGTTATTGAGTACTTAATCGTTAGAGGCCCAGTCGTCGCGAAAGTGTTCACAGTTCACACTTGACTAGCCTCCAAGCTGGTGCAAGTGTGAACACATGTGCGACGACTGGGCCTCTAACGATTAAGTAGACATGACCGTAAAGAGAAATCAGAATGCATGCCCTAATTTTATGATATGCTGTGTAACTTACTATTTTCACGCGCATAATATTCATACGTAGATCGCAAACATATAAGCTAATACAACATCATAGAATAGTATACCGGTACTAAGAAGACCGTTGTGTGAAGGTGGGCCCTAGTCCCAGAACCGTGTTAGAAACGATTGTTACCTTTCCCTTTTCTAAGAAATTAAAAAACAACGTCTTTTCAAACAAAATATAATACAAGAACAAAGAAATTTACAAAATAAAGGACAGATCAAGGAATGTGTTAATTAGTTAGTTATTACATGGAGACAACACCAAATACATGAAAGAAAGAACGACAGAATCACACCAATTAAAGATAGGTAGGGCCTATTCAAGACCCCAAAACAATAATCCAATAACCAACTAAACGCAGAAATGACAGAGGAAGAATACCCAAAACAAAACCTTGCATAAGAGGTCGTACTCAAATCACGTAAATGAATAAGTATTAGATAATACAGAAATCAAACTAAATTAAACCCGTTAAGGAAACGGCGTTACACAATGAAGAAAACGAAAAATGAATTAAGGTTTATCAGCTCAAACTGTTAAATCATTTACGCAGTGACACGGATCAACTTCCTGCTCGTCTGACAACTTTCATCACACTCAAAATATTATTGCAAAAATCAGTAATAGCGACTGTCGCCTGGAAATGAACAATAAAAGGGAAACAAAACCTTCATAAACGTAAGTTACGACCATCAGAGGGCCAAGAAATAAAAGGAAAATACATTTAAGAAAATTATTACGAGAGCTGTGGATCGAACAATTTTTAGGTTAGATTACGGTGTTTGGCACTAGAATTCGTACGTAGTAAGGTCCCCAAGAGCTTGGCAGAATCCGTCCTAGCACAACAAAATGACATCAAACGGCACACGGACCGCAGCAGAAGGCAAACAATATTATAATAAATCAAAAAAATGGAAATTCAACACATTAACCAAGAAATAAATGATCAGTGACCAACACCAAAGCAATTAATACTCAAATAAGAAAAGGCAAAATATGGTACAACAAAATAAAACACAAGGTTCCGTACCCTTTACAATAAAACAAGTTGAGTATCCAAGAATAACTTAGTGCTGATCAAGAAACAAAGAAATACAGGGAGCGGCAAAAAGATCTGACGGTTTTTAAATCACAACAACACAAACAATTTAAATGATACAAACTCTTTTATTACTTATAACAGCAAGGTGTACATGTCAATTAATTGAAAACATGAAAGAACAATAGATTTTCACTTTTAAGATTTGAAGATAACGTCTTTCAAATGATGCCCATCGTTTGCCATGCATTCTTCCAGTCTTGCACTGAAGCTTTGCATAGTCATTAGGCTTCAACTGCTGGACAATAACCATTTTATACGGATGAAAATGCAAATCGAAACGCAATATTCGTCTCACTGTTCGATCAGACATTTGCAAAGCAGCAGCTTGTTTACGAGCCGGCCGCCGTGGACTGGTTTCCACAGCTTGTCTCACTCGCTCAACATTTTCTGGTGTCCTGGATGACCTTGGACGACCTGTCGACGTACGTTTTAAGGCTGAACCTGTAGCTCTAAAATTACTCACCCATAACAAAATTGTGTTACGAGATGGAACGCGTCCTCTTCGACTCGCTCAGCCGTACAACGACATAAACCGTCAGATCTTTTTGCCGCATGGCAAAAGATGGGCATCATTTGAAAGACGTTATCTTCAAATCTTAAAAGTTAAAATCTATTGTTCTTTCATGTTTTCCATTAATTGACATGTACACCTTGCTGTTATAAGTAATAAACGAGTTTGTATCATTTAAAATGTTTGTGTTGTTGTGATTTAAAAACCGTCAGATCTTTTTGCCGCTCCCTGTATATATCGGTACTCGGACAAATCTGCCAGGCCAGGCTCAGCTCACCATACACATTTAAACATATCAGATATTACCTTTTGCTGCTGAGATTATAATTCATTTAAACTAATAAATTTCGCTTTTGCGTTATCAAGTTAAATACAAACTCTTCGGGGCTCTGAAACGAGCAAAACTCGCCCCGAGAGATCCTTAAAAAAATAAAAAATAATACATGTTTCTAGTTAGATTTGCCAAGATGGACTGTCGATGTTTCATTGTTTAAATTGTTGAACTCAATTCTGTGTTAATTCAGAACAACTAACACAACCTCAGACTAGGCCAAAACTTTATTATCTTAAAGTCTCAAATTTATTACTTTACGGTTGTCGACACTTGCCAAAGGCCAGTGATTGGTTCGACGGCAATAGCCAATCATCTTCGACAGGATCGCGATTTCATTGACCACAGCTGATTATATTTAGAAAGGTTTGTGAAATTCGTCGAAACATGAATCTTATTTATGCCGGTTGGATTTATAGGTTAAGTTCATGAACCGGGGCATGTTGTAGAAACTCCAGGCATTGTAACGTGAAAATCACGGTACAAATAGACTAACCACTAACCTTTTCAAAAACGAGATTCACTGCGAATCATAAGTACTAGCATTAACTAGACAAGCTATATCGGTACTCATCATCATCTTCTTGTACAGTTTCCAGCCCCAGGCTGGGTCTGTTTGGAACATAAGCCTAGCCACTTAGTCCTTTCTTCCCACCACCTCTCCACTGTCACTCTAGTCCAGTCCTCGCCTCTCTTCTTGACACACTCCTCCACTCCCTTCAGCCATCTATCTCTTGGTCTTCCCCTTGGTCGTTCCTTCTGCATCTGCATCTCATGTATCCTCTTGGGAATCTTCTTCTCATCCATTCTCTTTAAGTGTCCATACCACCTCAGTCTTGATGTCTCAATCCTACCTTGCAAGGGCTCCTCTTTCACCATTTCCCTGACCTTTTCATTCCTCACCCTGTCTCTTCTTGTTACTCCGATCCTACTTCGCAGGAACATCATTTCACCTGTCTGTATTCTGCTTATGTCTCTTTTCTTCATTGTCCAAGTTTCTGAAGCATAGGTCAGTATCGGGATATAGTAGCTTCTGTATAAGACTTCCTTGCATTTTTGTGGGACATCTTTATTCCACACTAAGCTCCTAATGCTTCTCAGAAATGCTTCTGCCTGTCTGCCACGTTCCGTAATCTCTTTGTCATTTCTCCCATTTTCCTCCACTATACTTCCCAAGTACTTGAGACTTTCCACCTTCTTCAGCTGTCCACCTCCAAGTGTTATCCCACTCATTGGTCTGTCCTTTTTCCTGGTCGTTAACAGGATCTCACATTTACTGATGTTGAACTTCCATCCGTACTCTCCCACTGTTTCTTCCCAAACCTTCAGTTACTCCTGAATTTCCTCCTCCTTGTTTCCCCAGACCATGAGATCATCTGCAAACACCATTGCTTTCATCTTATCTTCTCCTATCTTTCCTGCTATCCGTGCCATTACCTCGTCCATAACCACAATAAAGAGAAGGGGTGACAGCGCACTACCCTGTTTCAGGCCACTCATTTGTCTGAACCAGTCTGTTCTTTTCCCTCCAACTTTCACACAAGTCACACTTCCACAATACATCTCCTTCACTCTGCCTACAGTCCCTTTTTCCACTCCCAAATTTTCCATTGCTTTCCAAACCTTCTCCCTACATACATTTTCATAGGCCTTTTCGATGTCCAGGAAGGCCATCAACAGATCCTCTCCAAATTCGTAGTGGTGTTCCTGGAGCTGTCTCACTGAAAATATGAGATCCACTGTTGATCTCCCAGGTCTGAATCCATACTGCTCCTCTCTCAATTTTCTCTCCACTTTGGCTCGTATTCTACTTTCTAATATCTTTTCATATATCTTGGCACAGTGAGGTATGAATGTGACTCCCCTGTAATTTCTGCACTCCTTTCTGCTTCCTTTCTTAAATATTGGGACAATTAATCCTTTCTTCCAATCTTCTGGGATCTTTTTCTCCTTCCATATCACCCTCATCACACGGTACAGCCACTGATTCCCAACCTCCCCTGCTGCCTTCACCATTTCAACACTCACTTCATCCACACCTGGTGCCCTTCCTCCTTTCATCTTGTCTATAGCCATCTCCAGTTCTCTCCAAGTCAGGTCCTTTTCCATTCCTGTGTTGTCTTCTCCATCTTCCAATACATTGTCTTCCTCCCTATGACCATTTGGATTCAGCAAATCCTCAAAGTACTCTTTCCACACTGTCTTGAGTGTCTCTTTGTTGTGTACCTCATTTCCGTTTTTGTCCATCATTACCACATCCTCTCGCAGACCTCTTCTCTTACTTTTGACCATCCCATAAAGTACTTTCTTATTTCCTCTGCTGTCTTCCTCCATCATCTCTGTCCACTTTACCATCCACTTCTTCCTTTCCTCTGCGACAATCTTGTTTGCTTCTTTCTTCTTTATCTTATAATCTTCCCTTGCTAGATCAGTTCTTTCCTGGAACCACACTCTGAAAGCCTTGTTCTTCCTTCACATAGCTTCTTTTACTCTCTCATTCCACCATGGTGTCTCTTTACACCGCTTTCTCTTGCTTGTTCTTCCACATACTGCCACTGCAGCTTCCACCATTGTGTTTTTGAATTGCTTCCATTCCTCTTCCCCTGTTTTAGGATTGTCTGTTGGCATCCTCTCCCTTATTATCTTCTGGAATTCTTCCTTGACTTCCTTTTCCTTGAGGTTCCATACTTTGATTCTCCTTTCCTGGTACTCTGTCCTCTTGCTATCCTTAACAACTCCCAGGTTCATTACAAGTATTCTGTGGTCGCTATCTAAGGCCTCTGATGGTATTACCTTTATATCTCTGACACTTCTCTTCATTTCCCAGTCGTACAGCATGTAATCTACCAAAGATTTCTTTGTTAAATCACTGCTGTACCACGTTACCTTGTGGCTTTCTTTCTTCCGGAACCAGGAGTTGCCTACCACTAAACCATTCCTCTTGCAAAAATCCAGCAACTTTCTCCCTTCTTCATTCCTGCTACCCCATCCTTCTGCTCCCAATACATTTTCATATCCTTGCCTTTCACTTCCTACATGTGCATTCAAATCTCCCATGACAATGATGCTCTGACCATTCAACTGCTGTTGTAGCTCGTCCTCAAAGTCTTCCTTCTCTTGAGCTGTACATCCAACTTGAGGGGCATATACCTGGGCTATCTCCAGGATTCTTCCCTTTACAGTTACTCTGATCTTCATGATCCTGTCACTTATTCCTTTTACCTCTTCCTTCATTCCATCTCTCACAACTACTCCTACTCCTCTGCTCCTTCCTTCATTGTACCCACTCCAGTAAAACCGGTACCCTTTCCTCAGTTCTCTGCGACCTTCTCCTTTCCATCTTGTTTCTGCCAAGCCCAGTATATCCAGTTTTCTTCTCTCCATCACATCTACAATCTCCTCCACCTTTCCTGTCAGTGTCTGTATGTTTAATGTCCCAACTCGTAGTCCATTAGCATATCCGGGTCGTCGTCGTTTGCATCCGTTCTTTCCGAGGCCTGTTCCTGTTTTGAAAGCATATATGATATCCACTACTGGCTTGCTAGGCCTATCGTAGCTTCACCAGAGCCCCGTCAGCCGTCACTTTTCAGGGTTCCCATAGTGCCTTCACAGCTACCGCAGCGGTCCCGGGGCACACAAAGTCCCCACTGTACTTCACCCCTACAGGCAATCCCCTACTTCATGCCGTTGCCCGTCTCCCACCACGTGGAGGAGGGGTTGGACTTGTGGGAGACTATATCGGTACTAAATATAGCAAAACATATTTTTAAATACTTGTATAATTTTAGATTTTAACCCGAGTGATGAGGATCTGATGATGACCGCGTGACGGTTGAAACGCGTAAACCTAACATTCCCCCTTTATCAGTGAATAATATTAATACATGTATTTATTTTCAGTGTGTTATATATACACACCTGGGTAGTTGCCCCGCCTAATCTAATTGGGCAAAGCGTGTTGACCGACTGAAAAGTATAAATTGATAGTTTGTACAGGCAACACTGAAAAAATGACTTCAAAACTTCACACATGATCTTCTATAGCTAATTGACTGCTTTCAATGTTTTCCATTCAATCGGGTGGGAAACTTGAGTGTACCGCCTGAATGCATTCAATACTAACCGAAGCAAAGGACTAAATGCATTTGTCAAGCAGACACTCGAATTGCGTGTATTTTTACACAGAAGGGATGTATTTAATTTAGAATATATTCGAATACACGTTTTCAATATTGAATTATTCTCTTTGAAATGGAGCAATTATAGAGGCGACCCAGACATTTATAAAGAACCTTATGTAAGAAAAATGACGTTATGCCCCTGAAGTTTATACGAGGTAGAGTGACCAGTTATTACTCTTTCTTCTTTAGACAGAGTCAGGGAATTGAACCCATATTATACAGCGAGGCCACTCACACACTGCGTTGTCAGAGAAGTAAAGTTTTACTCTATGTAACGTAGGACCAATCGTTATGAGACGGAGGAAGCAACACTCCTCTTTAAGTCGACCAACTCTCAACCGGAAACCTTCCAAATAGCTGGTGTTACGTAATTCGAAAGCGAAACCTCACACATGCCCTTCTTGTAGCGAGTTCACCAGCAGTTCACTGCATTCAGTTTCTCTAGCACAATATATTAGTGAAAATTCACCGGCAGTTTGCTGCGTTCTGCTCCTCTAGCGCAGTGTATCAGTGAGAGTTCACCAGCAGTTCACTGCATTTCGCTTCTCTAGCACTTACTGTACGTATCGGTGAGAATTCACCGGCAGTTCGCTGTGTTCTGCTTCTCTACTTCAGTGGGTCGGTGAGACTTCTCCTGCAGTTCCGTACGCTCTGCTTCTCTAGCACAATGTTTCGGTGAGAATTCACCGGCTGTTCGCTGTGTTCTGCTTCTGTAGCACAATGTATCGGTGAGAGTTCACCAGCAGTTCACTGCATTCCGTTCCTCTAGCACAATATATAAGTGAGAATTCACCGGCAGTTCGCTGCGTTCTGCTTCTCTACTTCAGTGTGTCAGTGTGAGTTCACCTGCAGTTCGATACGCTCTGCTTCTCTGGCACAATGTTTCGGTGAGATTTATCTTTCACCAGCTGTAGGTCTATTATGCATTTTGCTTTAGCACAATGTATCAGTGAGATCTTGTGTTCCCCAACAATTCATTGCGTTCCGCTTCTCTAGCACAATATATGTGTGAGATCAGTTTACTGTGTTATGATTCTCTAGCACTGTAGCACTAAATACTGTTGTCGTCTCGTAGGGAGCAAGCAATTTTACTGGTTTACGTCAACTAACTGCCTAAACAACATTATTCCATGGAACTGTATTTGCACATGATCGCATCTCTAATGCAAAGACAGCATATCCCTCAAGGTCAAAAGAATCATGCGTTCCACTTTGCCTCGATATTAATACTGATATCAAGCACGCACTCCCCAGTGAATAGGCCTACCCATGTTCACGGCGATCAGCCGCCTTTATAAAAGGGAGGGCTATGTGTCAAAATGAAGATTATAAGATGTAAAATCAGAAGTTATTCATTTGTTTGCTGCTTTCCAGTAATGGTATAAAGCAAAATAGTTTAAACTTTGATTATACGTGCAAACGATTATAATCCTCAGTGTGGATTAGTTAAATGTATAGTCATCCGTTTATTAATTTTCATTTGAAACTGAGTTGCCTTTCAGCGTCCAGTCTAGTCTGCAAGCCTATGTTTGCAAACGAATCGCCTCCACGATCTCCTACTAGCAGCTAGCACTGCGGCATAATCTTCTTATGCACCAGTCACTTTCAAATAGTTAAACACTGAATCTCACAATCACCTCCTAGGTCTGCCTCTGTTTCTTTTAATCTCTCTAGCCGACTTATTTAACATCTTGGGTAATCTTTTCCCCCCCATTCTCATCGCTTGGTGGGTAATACGAACAGATACATTTGATGTGTTCATTTCTAACTCGACATTTATCTCTTCATTGGTAGTACACTCCAGTCATTGCTCCCCTCTTTGTCCTATGATTCATTCGTGCTACCCTTATACAGGGTGTCATTTATGTACTTGAGTACCCTAAGGGGCGTGTAGGGGATGGGTATAGGATCAATTTGAGATAGGGAACCTGGGGTCGGAATGGCCTCCTAACCCCAGAAAACAGGTTTGTTTCAGGCCCTCCGCCCCTGTACAGTAGGGATGCGCGCCAAGTGTTACTCTGAGGTCAGGCACTCTTTCGCTGTCAATGGTCTTGGCGCGACTACCGCTCAACGCTGCGTTAGCCGAGAGCTGCATTCCTCTTGCCAATTGATAATTCCGTCCTCTTCAACTACTACAGAAACACACGTAACTCGTTGATACTAATAATCAAAAGGCAATTAATTTACAGAATCAACGATAGTTTTAAAAAATCAGCACCGAATAAACACGCACTGTAACTACGCCCCCTCCTACCCCTCTAAAAAATAAAGAAAACGAAAAAGAAAAAATGAAGGCATCCTCGCCTCGCCTCGCCTCGCCGCTATCCTCTCGGCTAACGCGGGGTTGAGCTGTGGTCGCGCCAAGACCGTTGACAGCGAAAGAGTGCCTGACCTCAGAGTAACACATGGCGCGCTTCCCTACTTCACAGGGGTGGAGGGCCTGAAACAAACCTGTTTTCTGGGGTTAGGAGGCCATTCCGACCCCAGGTTCCCTGTTTTAAATTGATCCTATACCCATCCCCTACACGCCCCTTAGGGGTACTCAAGTACATAAATGACAACCTGATTACCTCTAGATTATGTATGAGATATACTGAATCCAGCCACTCTGACTCCCATGCAGCAAGATCGGTCTAAATACTGAACGATGCAGGGAGAGTTTCGTGTAACAAAACTAACTTCTTTCTTGCAGAATACTGTGGATCACTGCATTGACTTTTCTACACTTCGACTCTATTTCCTTCCTCTTACTACCATCCTGAGAGAACACACAGCCCAAGTACTTAAAATGTTCCATCTGCTCTTATTTAGTTCCTCCTACCTGGCATTCTACTTTCTTGCGTTTCTTTCTTACCAACATAAACTTCGTCTTTGAAATGCTGATCTCCATACCATACTCCCTACATTTCTGATCATGTTCTAACATGTTGGCTTGCAAGCTTTCGTTGGAGTCCACCATTACAACCAGGTCATCAGCATAGGCCAGACTGCTTACCTGGTTTCCACCTAATTGAATCCCACCCAGCCAGTTTATGCCCTTCAACAAATGCTTCATAAATGGAATATTCAGTAGTGGTGAGAGGTTACAGCCTTGCCTCACTCCTGTAACAACTTTAAACCAAGAACTCATCCTACCATCAACTCCCACTGCAGCCAAATTATCAACAAAATGCTTTTGATTGCCTATAGTAGCCTCCCCTCTTTATTAGGGGAAGACAGCTTCAAGCGGTGTGACGTGTCGAAACGAAGGGCGAGCCTATCAGTTCGTTTGACGTCAGAAGAGAGCCGTGTAATACCATGTTGCCTAGATCAACGGCGCTGTGCGTTCAGACCTGGAATGGTCCGTCCGCTGTCGAGTTCTCGATGTGAACAGCTTGCATGCACTTGCTGCACGGATATTATATATGTTCGGTTCGACATACTGTATGTGTGCGAACAATTCTTTTCTATTATGAAACTGGCTAAGTCCAAATCTCGAAGTACTTTGTCAGATCGCAACCTAACATGCAACCTTCGATTACAACTTTCCCAGACACTACGTCCTAACATTGATAAATTAGTTCAAGAAAAACGAAACAGAATGTGTCGGAAAATGTCCCCGTGATTGTATGGTTCTATATGACTCTTTTCTAATGTGCAGGGAAAATGGTACAATGTTCAGATCTATTTAGGCTATAGCATGACTGTCCTTCACATTAACTACTTTGTTTCATATTTTTTGATAGGAGAGAGCCGAATTGTCATTGGTTATAATCTGTGATCAATTGTGTAACTGCGACAAGGAACATTATTATTACGACATCCAAGACTTTCAGTTTGTTGTGCAGTGGCGTGGCGCGGAATATTTTCGAGGGTAAGCTGTGAAGAAGACTCAACATGTAGGCTTACACCATAAAGTAATTTCAGCACCCGGTTCCAGCTATGTCCTTGTCAATGTTGAGGTTGATATCTGAAGTAGCAACAATTACTCTACACACATAATTATGAGTCCTTCACATTTTAAAACATGGAAAAAAATGTAATACAGCACAGCTCATTTTTCCCTTTTCAATTTTAGGCATGCCAATCCATTTACATTAAGTGAGGAGAAAGTTATTCAACAATAAGGTTGGTGAGCTTTTCTTATCGTGTATCATTTGACGATTGAACAGTGTGGCAATTTGTGTTTTTGTTGTTCGCATTTCTTGTTCTAAGGAGCTAAACGTTTAGGTTATTACCCGTAAATTTTCTATTATGCGTGGCTCGGTGGTAACGTTCTCGCTTGCTGAGCATAAGATAGCGGGTTTGAATACCGTCGCAGTCAGTCGGTATTTGAGGGTGCGCAGATGCGAGGGAGCCGTCTCAGTACATTTACTGGCACGTTAAAGATCCCCTTCGGGTCAAAATTCCGGCACTCCGGCGTCTCTAAAAGCCACAGAAGTTAACAGGGATGTAAAATCAATAACATTATTATTATTATTATTATTATTATTTTCTATTATGAGACCTAAGTGAACATTAAAATAACAAACATGCTATTAGTAATAGATATTCTTATGGCATTGTATTGCATGTTCAGTTAATATTTCTTTGCAAATATCACTCAATTGTACTGATGTAGGCTTTCACGGCTTCATTAGTTTGAATGACTTAGTTGGGGCGTATAACCCATGCAAACTAGTAGGCCTACTAACAATTCCGGCGTCTAGTGCATCAGTGGAAAGAACGTTTTCTACCATGAAACTTATAAAAACCTTCAACCGAAACTCAATATATCAAGAAAGACTTTCACATCTCGCGCTTCTTTCCATTGAAAAGGAGTAATTGTGCAGCCTGCAGGGGAACACTGATTTTCACTACCACCTAATTGATGAATTCGCTAAGAGGGAGAGAAGAATTGAACTTCACTACAAGTGATCCGCCATGGTACAGTAAATAGCGGTATTAATTAATTTTGTACAAATGAGAACTTGATAGACCGTACCTACCGCAATAACCAAATATTTTTTAAAATAATGTGATAGGTCTTTAAAATATTATTCAAATTATACGGATGTACATACATTTAAAATTATGTATCCTTGACACCAACTCTTTGAATATAATTTGAATGATAATCAGAGAAACTTTTAGGGTTGATGGGTCACTCTGAAGATTCCAACGCACTATATACTCCAACTAAATAATATCAACAGTAGTTACGGTATACTAAATTTTGCTAATTGCACTAAAAACATAGAGTTGTGAGTTAACTGGACGAAGAAGAATTTCAACTACCGCGCCCAGCAAAGGTCGGATCTGATGGTCAAATGGAGGGTGGGAAAGGAGTGGGTGGGGACTGGGGAAGCGCGCCAAATAATTTTAAGCAGTGCTGGTGTTCCATGCTAACGAGGGTAAGCCGCCCGAATCGAAGCAGACCCTGCTACCAGCTTTGACTTGTCTCGACGACTGCCATGGGGCCATGGAACGCCACACCCCCTGTCTTAGCCAATCAAGGATGACCTGGGGTTCTTGGTGTACCACTCCATCGGCCATAGCAGTGTTCCGGGCCAGACGGCTCCTGGAGGTACACAAGCCATTGCCATCGCAACTAGCCGCGCTCTTTCCTCTTTCTCTGCAACGTATTACTGGCTGATCGAGAAGAACTCGGGTAGAGAACGAGAAACATCATTCAAAGCGGCGATTTTGCTGTTGCTCGCGCGTTAGAAAGTCATAATATAAACTTTATTTTTATGAGAATATACTAGGTAAGCTGTGCTTACCTCGTGGTATTGGAGAAAACGCCACTGTTGTTGTGTTATTAACAGCAGATATGTTTCACGTCTTTCCTACTTTGCTGCATCCCGTATGCATCAAACTATTTCCTCGTCCTCTGCGGCAGCTGTACAAAGCACGGTGACGTCACACGCTACACTCTTCTTCGGTGCGAGCATGTACAGCGGTGTAAGCTGACTTCACACCAGCACCGCTTGTCCCCTCCTGCTCTATATCATACACCCTCAGGATATTCAGCACCTTTTCCTTGGCACTCTGTTGTACACCTTCTCTAAATCTGCATAATTCAAACACAACTCGTAGCATTTATCAATAATTTGCTTAATAGTAAAAACGTGATCCTGACATTCCCGTTGTGGTCTAACTATGGATTACAACCATATTGGTGTTCACCAATGATTGACTCTCATTTCCGCAATGGCTGAGCACACTTTGAAAGGGACACTTAGCAAATAAATACCTGTCAAATAATTATTAAAATCTTCCCTGTTACTTTGCTTATAAATTAGGGCAATTACTGCTTTTGTCCTGTCAGAGGGTACCTTTCCTTATTCTCTTGCCAATTCCATTTCTATTTGCAACCATTTCATCCCTGCCATCTCCAACATACTTTACCATTTCTGGCCGAATTTCAACTACCTCTGGCACTTTGTGGCATTGCAGTTTATTACTATCCTCTTTACTTCCTCATCCGCGATTCTGTTCTCGTCCTCGTTCTCCTCCTCCATAATCTCAAAATCTGCCAAATTGTCAGATAAGTCTTCATTTACATTTAGCAAGTTTTCAAAATTATCTTGCTGTCTTCCCAGTGCTTCCTTGGCATCTACAATGAGTTTCTCTATATTATCCAAAACAGTGCTCATTTATGCTTAAACTCCATTTCTAAGATTCCTTATTACACTCCAAAAAGGCTTTCCTGCCACAATCTCATGTTTGTAATTTATCTTCAAATTCCTCCCAAAATTTCCCTTCGGACTCTATCATTATTTGTAAGGTTCTTTTCCTTTCCATTGTATAAAGTTCTCTGCCTACCGGAGTCTTTGTTGAAGCCGTTTATGTAAGCCTTATTTTTACTTCTACAAGCTGACTTACTTTGTCATTCCACCGGGATGTGCGCATTTTCTTGTCATTACATACCACTGTCCCAAGGCATGGTTTTGCTCCTCCTAGTACAGTACTACATTCCTGTATCCTGGCAACTCGGTTTCAATGTCCTGCGATTCTTTACCATCTTCTCTTTGAAATATCTCATTAATCATTTCCATGTATTTCTGCCTGAGATCCTTACCTTGAAGATTTTTAACTCTAATCCATGTGCAGACAGACCTCACTTTCTGCACTTTAGGTCTTACTATGCTCAATTCACTTCAGATGAGTTTGTCGGTGGTTTCATAAAAATATCCCTTGAATACCCTACAATTCCTTATCAATTTCCTAACTTGAAAGTCGGTAATGATATAGTCTACTACCGAACTTGTGTTCTCTCATGTGTATTTGTGAATCCCGTATGCTTCGAGGATGAGTTTGCAACAAGTAATCCCACGCTAGCACAGTAAACATTTCCCATCGATGTTGGCTTCCTTGTCCTCATTTCACTTGTCCATATCTTTGAATACCCTTCAATCCTCTTTCATATCTTAGTATTGAAATTCCTCATACGCACTACACTATCTTTATAGTTAACTCTCACTACCACATTACTCAGTGACTCGTAAAATCTGTCTAACTCACCCTACTTCAAACCTTCACATACAGCATACACTGAAACAATCCTAACCCGAGTTCCTGATATTTCCAATTCGATCCACACTAATCGTTCATTTACCTACCTTACAGCAACAATGTTCTATGATTGTCTAGACATACATCCCTACTTCCTACTTTACTCTGCCTCGTCTTCTACTGGACAGGAACCCCATGTAATCTCCTACTTCCTCCTTCTATCTCCCTTTATTTGATCTTCACCAATACCTAGAATCCAATCCCATCCTACTTGCTGACTCAGTAAATTCTACTTTCTTCCTTCATAACCCTCATTAATATCAATAGCACCCTATCAAATACCAGCTCGGTTGCCTGTTTATTTCCAGTGAGTCCCTGATCTTTGAGATGGAAGTGGGACTCCGTCACTCCCGTAGGTCCGAAGCTTGCTCAAAACATTTTTAGCAGGTTTCCAGAAAGTAGAAAGTGAAGCAGATTGCTAGCCTTAGTTACACAGTGCTCTGACGATGCAGGGAGCACACCGTTGAGTAGATTTGTCCTAGTCGCCTGTGCACAAAAAGGGCCACGACTCAGAATATGTCCAAGATGCTCATTCCTGTTTCATTGTAACTGGTATCCCGACTATCAGGACCACTTACTAGGCCACTTTACCATTGCTCATGGTTCATAAACTAGGACGTGAGTACACCACCAACCATTAAAAAATAGTATTTATAGAAAATTTAGATACCATTTCCCAGTGTTGCTTTCGTGATCTAGTAAAATAATTTCTTTTCAGTCGGTCCACACGTTAATGTGCCCAATTAAATTGGGTGGGGAATAAAACGTTTCTACTCGCACCTACTAACCTGGAAAGAATACATGGATTAATTATACACTTCTTATACTCGTGTCGAAAAAGGGGTTTATTGAATTGCATGTTTCGTTCGTTAGGTGAACATCATCATATCCTGTTCACGTAAGGTGTATTTAGGTTTGGCGGATATATATACGGGATGTGTCCAATTAGTATCGGGATTAAGGTCATAACTTACACTTTATTGCAGCGATATGTACAAGGCGTTAATATTCTTCAAAATAGGACCCTCCTGCAACAATACATCGTGGCCAGCGCTGTGCCCATTGTTTATACGTGCCTTGAAAGTCGGCAAACGCAAGGCTGTTCGGGCACCTCGTCGAAGCCACTTAGACCACCGCAGTCGTCCCGTAACGATGTCCTTTCCGGCTCTTCTTGATCCGAGGGAACAAAAAGTAGTCGGCAGAGACGAAATCCGGTGGGCTGTAGGGTAGTTGGGGCGGAGTTGTCACTTTGAAATTAATGACGTAAGACCTGGGGCATTGTCGTGATGGAACATCCAGGTATCGGCAATGTCCCTGTGGACGCGACGGATTCTAAGCCTCAAGCGTTTGAGCACTTCTGCGTAAACATTCCCGGTAAAATGTTGACTCGACGTGACTGCTCTATATACTGTAACTTCACACACGATCTACACATTCTGAAGGCTTGGGAGGAACTGACCCAGTTCTCGGGGCGCGAGCGACATGCCCCACCACCATTCCCGCCGAGACCATCCACAACCTTGCCCATTTGCTGGAAAAGAATTCAGTCCCGATACTTATTGGACCTACTCTGTATAAACACTTCTTGGTGGCCCAGCCAGACTGCTGATACAGTATTAGCGATGACAATTTGTTGTTGTTGTTTCATTTAAGAGCTTGGGCATCACAGTCATTAGCCCCGTGTATTTCGGTGTGTGTTGAATTTGTCTGAGGACCTGTGCTTTTGGGATGTCTGTATAGTGCGTGTATTTGCAATTGAAGGTAGGCTTAAGAAGGAGGTGGCTCTGGCCTTAAGTTTGAAATAATCCCGGCATTATATAAGCATTCTCTACATCGATAGACAGACACAGAGTGAATGGCGCCCGACTATTGGTTAGAAGCAGCCTATATTCCTCCCACCTGCCCGTTATTATCAGATTTTGGCTGTTTTATTGTAGACTATATTATGTTGAGTCATGAAGAGATTATGTAAGGTAGGTTGTAGTAATGATAATTATCACAAGTAAGGTCATAAAATCAGTTACCTTGTCGAAGCCACTTGGACCGCCGCAGTAATGGTCTTGATAGATGTTTATTGTCAATTTAGAATTTATTTATAGAGGTAGTGAATGTTGAAGCTCCTGTTGGCTACCCGCAATACCCGCCAGGCCTAAAAATTGTAAATTCGTAGTATTTCACAGTAATTATCGAGTTGAGTCTCGATATTTTAAATGTTTGTATAGTGGCGATGTAAAATTGAAGAGTTTTAAAGATTGAACCGTTTTTATCAGGTTCATTATTTTTTTCTCATGTTATTATTGTTATTATTATTATCTTCCTTTATGTCACATTATTGTGACATAAGTTTCTCTGTCATTCGTACTGCGCCCAAACTTCATACTTACCTGTAATACCTCGCAATATGGTGAACTATTTCACCCTTTTGCTAACTCACTTTATGTATAATTTTACCCATTGGTTGAAGCACTACTTGTTGTCAGGCTTTGCCTTCGCTATTGGACCCCCTCCACCCGTGTATACGGAGAGGGGATGTTTGTTGTATCTACGACTTACTTTTCTCGGGCGTGTTACTGCGTTCTTTAAGGGAAGGTTTCTTCCTTCCAATTCCTGCCGTCATGTAAGACGGTCGTGTGTGCACGCGTCGGGCTTTAGCCCGCACTCAAAAAAGCAACTAAATGTAAGTACGATTCAGTTACTAAATTTATCTAGCTTGAAATCATTTTAAATTTCTGTTTCTCCATTTTTCATTTCGTGTCTCCTTTGGTTCACTTATATTTTTTTTCTTATGATGATGTGAATCCGTTCCATGAATCCAAGTCCTTTCACCTTTGATTATTTCAATTTAGCGCAGTCTCTGTGTTTATTTGTATTCCCTCCCTTTCACGTAATCGGTTTTATTTTTTTACATAAATCTCTCAGGTCTGAAATATCTGCTATTTTCCTGCGAGGCTTTCTAACGCTCTGTATTACGCCACAAATTGATGGGCACTCTTTCGAGGCATCTTTCATTTGATTGTCGTATCAGAGTTTGTTTTTTGGGTCAAGGTATCATTGAAGTTACGGAGATGAGTCTCATTCGTATTCAAGTTGATCCTTCCCTCTGTTTCATGAAAAGTGTGTGAGCAATGGTCTTTGTGGTAATCACCGTCCATTCGCTACATTCACTTTCATTATATCATCGAATGTAGCTGTGTATCGACATTACTACCTCTACGTAAGCCTACATTTTCCTACAAAGCATATTTCTTCGCTGATTGATTTTTCCTTTCATTTCGTGTCCCGGTAATGTGAAGTAATTTAATGTAATTTTCATTTCCTTTATTTTTATGTGTTAATTTTGTGTTGCTTCCTCTAACTTCGCTATATTACGTAATTCTGTGTCATCCCCTCCCCCCGTTTCCCTACATACGCACACCTTCACTCCCCACTCTTTTACCCCTACCCCATGATTTCACAACATCATAAACGCCGTAGTTCTGTTTTATGCTGAGAGTCCAGATCACGTCATCTCCGTAAGTAGTCGTTCTTGTATCCTATCCCACGAATTTCTTTGATTTCATTAATCTTGCTTCATCCTTTTTAAATGTTATTATTGAATCGCGTTTCCAATTAGTTGCTATTATGATTTGAATTTATTTCTAGATTCCTTTTATTTTTACATTTAAGTTGCACATGTTTTACTTCCATTTTTAATTTGTAATCCGTACACATGTGTTCATTTTATTATTAATATATTTTATTCAGTAAGTACTGTGCCCGTTTAGACCTAAGTCTGGACGACCACATAAGCATTTTCACCAAAAATCAGTCAGCAGGAGAATCTAAACATCCCAGGGCGCCATATGTGTTAATGTGAGTACAATAACACAAAAAATTGCTTTACTGATTTTTGGCTCGATGCAACAATAAGGATAGAAGGAGATTTTCTGAAAATAACACAATCCGTAAAATTATCTCATTTTATTTAAAATGTTAAAAAGTTAAAGAAGAATTGCTAAAAATAGCATCATGGATGCATGACGAATCATACATTATATACACAAATTTACAGATTCACCAACACATGAACACTAGGCATTTGAAACGAAAGTCAAATTAATAGTCCTGTTGACTTCGCTCAAAAGAATTATTTACAATCGTAAGGTTTGTCAGTGCAAATTTAATTGTCCATCCTGATTCCTAACTTTAAGTATTCACACGTTGAAATGAAATATTATCACTCGATGAAAAAAATATCACTGTTCTTGTTTGTCTTTCAAATAGTAGCAGAAAATTAACTAACACTTTTTTCCCAGGAATCAGTACCTCAAAATTTGTTCAAATATAAAGTTACAACAATGAATATAACACAATATTAATTACATGGACATTCGAGCATGGATTCGAAGAACTTCGATAAACAGAAAAAAAAATTGTATCATCTGTTCTCGACCCAACATTAATATTCTGAGTTCTTGACTCAAATAGCAATATTATGGTCAAAAATTTATTATTAACAAAATATCAACTCTTTTATATCTGGATTTAACCATTCAAATGTTTAAATATCAATTTGAAATATTATTTAGAAAAATTATCACAAAAATAATATTAGTTGTTGCTATTATCAAAATTACAATTCTTTTGACAGAATGTCAAAAATCTTAATCATCAAATTAATTTGCAGAATGTTTGTGTTCTTAACAGGATCACAAATATCCTCTAAATTGTAGTGGTTGTTTAGAAAATAACAGATTTAATTTATTTACAACACCGGCCCATTCGATTTAAATGTGTCAAGACTTACATTATCATAATTAGCATCTAGACAACAGTAAAGTCTTCTCCTAATGAAATAACAAAATTCCGGGCTAACAATTACTAGGAAATATTTATAGAACACGTGGGCAAACTGTGGATTGACATGATGGTTCCATAATATAACCCTCGGTTACGAATTCGACGAAAGTGTGGCTTACAAAAATATATCAACTCCCAACATTATTTCAAAGTCATCCAACCTACAATATGGTTGATGCTCCATTATAACAACCTCATTCCTGCGACTTAAAATGCAGAATCAGAATGGCATATTCAACTATTTCCACACACACAAAAAAATCTTCCCAAATTATATACATAATGATCAAGCCTTTGCTTGTTACTCAAACTGGAAAATTCGTAAGCTAGCAAGCTCCTAAATGAGTTTACAGTAATTTTACCATCAGTTTAAACATTAATTATTCCACACCGTGTCTATTTCTAGCCAAACGTTCTATCACAAGACGTTGCTCAAAATGATATTATATTTATACAAACTCCAGTAAAACCCTAATTTATACATGCTATTTGCTTCCCGTATCATTACTTTCCGTGTCTTTCAAAAGATTTAACTGCATAATGCAAGCGTAAAATGTTCCCATAGGATTATTCTGATAGTTGAATGTGGGCATGCGTTAACCACTAGCCTTCGGAACAACAAGTCTCCGATCTAGCAAACTGTTTTGAATATCAACTTTATAAATCGCACTACATGATATGATTATTAGAAATATAAATCATAATTATTATTATCTCTGAAAAATATTGAAAATGATTACTGAAAAATGAAAATCCACAGCCTGCTTCCAGTCTCCAACCGGGTCAGGAATGGAATGAATGAAGCCCCCATCTAGCGACGAGGATATGAACTGTGCAGCCTGCCGAGGCCTGACGCACTCCTCTGGGGCAATGATTGAATGAATGACAGATGAAATGAAATGATAATGGAGAGTGTTGCTGGAATGAAATTTTGACAGGGAAAACCGGAGTACCCGGGGAAAAACCTGTCTGCCTCCGTTTTGTCCAACACAGATCTCACATGGAGTGACCGGGATTTGAACCACGGACCCAGCGGTGAGAGGCCGGCGTGCTGCTGCCTAAGCCACGGAGGCTCTGAAAAAGATTACTATTATTATTATTATTATTATTATTAAATCAGCATTATTATTATTATTATTATTCCACAAATGGAATTTACGTTGCTGAACTGTTCGGGAAATATCATCCTCGACTTCTTAAATATGGATAAAAATCCATTCCTCAACTTAAATTTATTATTAAATTTACAGTTACGACGGCTGATGACCGCGATTAGAAAAATAATTTCAAAATCAAATAAATGCTCGTTTTGCTCGTCCATTAATTCAAATCATTGACTTATCAGGTCTGAGTGAAAAAACTGCTCAGATCAAGCCTTCCACATGCCTTGCAAAATATTTGCAACAGCAAAATATCGAAGAAGAAAAAATGTGTTTGCGAGACTGTAGAAAAATGAGAAATTCCAGCTAACTAGGCATAAGAATAATGCAAAATGTAGCTTACATTCTTGTAGATCTTGATGTGGATAATCTGGTCTGAACCATACTATTTCAGTCTTCTGTCCCCATTTGGACACGTACGTATAATCTCGTATCGGCCTCCATTATATACCCGAAAAAATGTCTAACCAGACATAGCGGTATACATACTCGTTGCCTGAATATCTTGATGAAATCTGTCTATAATATTAGCTGCTTCAACAGCTGAAGTAATCTTCTTGATTGGGGTAAGATCGAAATGATCCATGATGCAAAATTACCAGTAATAACTTGACCCAACTGTGATGCATTCAGTACTATCAATACTCTGACAATCTTATTCAGCACCGGTCCAAGTTCTGATGTTCAATTCCCTGGGCAGAGTTTCTCACTCTCCAGACAATGCTAATCATGCTGGTTTCCCTATGTCGGCTGAATGAACTCAACCGTGCAAGACTGGTATGTGAACAGTACTGACTTATCTTGGTTGGTCAAAGTGTTATCAAGACAAAAGCTTGTTCTGGTCATTTGATGAAAATAATCCAAGTTTAAATCTTAGTGGGCAGTAGAAAGAAAAATATAGACGAAGTCTATCATATGTCCGTGTAGCAGTAGTAGTTACTAATGTTCTGCCACAAAGTCTATCACCTCAGTGATAACTTACGATGAATTTCACTAAAACTTCCAACACTTTTCGGAGTACAGTAAGCCAGTAACCATGTACTGTCGTAGAATTTCACTAAGTCATAGCAACTGCGTGCTAGTAAAAACGTAGAGTATTGCAACCATGTGCACGAAGATAATTCTGAAGTATAACGATGTTCGGAGCGACGTGATATGTCTAGCGACAGGGCGCTTACGAAGAAGTGAACATCCATAGCGACGGTGCGCCTATGGAGAAGTGAACATATTTGAGTGGTGGCTGCCAGCTCTTATATACCCAGCGGACGGACTCCTCTACGTCACTGTTTGACATTTGCTAAAACTAAACCATCTCATATCTCAGCTTCCGCTCGATCAATTTTCTTGAAATGTAGCACGTTCTTCTTCCCATGTCCGTGCCAGTAATTTGGTGTTAGTCTCATCTTTCTACTCCACAGGAAAATATTTTATACGAATATAGCCTCGACTCTGATAACCTTGCTACGTCACTTAGCGATCTCTTGGCTGCATAAAGCTTCTAAATGCTTCTTAGAAGGTTTGGCGCGCGCTATTCAAAACCTCAGCTCTGGACTTAGCCTCTGGTCCTGTGCTCTCAATTCTGGGCAACTGGATTTGGGCACAGTACATTATTTGCTTCGGTCTCATGATTTCTTGTATTTGAGTTCCTCGTTAGTCTTTCGATTCGACTTAGTCTTGACTTCGCACGGTAGCGAAGTTACGACTAACACGACCTCTGGGACCTTTGCTCAATTATTTAACTTTAATTTTTTCCTTTTGATTTTGTCTTAAGCATTTTATTTTGGCTTACTTTCTGTGGAAGTCATCTTTCGTTCGATTCGGAATCTTGGGCCAAGCACGCATCGAAAGAGACATCCTTCCCCCCGCTCCTTAGCGATCCTCTTTTTTTTATTAGCTCCCACTGTATTATCTGCAATTCTGCTATCTTTAGTAACGTAAAAGCGCAGTCGGTGCAATTGTAGCAGTCGCGCGGTTCGGGTCGAAATCAGGTCCGTGATTTATAAAACTTTTACCTTTTATTTGCATTTATTATATTGTTGTTTTTTCTGAGTTTAATATACCTGTACTGAATTTTTTCCCACCCCCAAGGAAAGTGCGGAGTTTTTCCCGTCTGAGCAAGACAGCCAGAGGACACGACTCCGAGGTAAACAAGCAACATATCTGTGAGTACGGCACATCGTTGGAATTCGACGCATTACAGTATTGTAATCAATTTTAATTACCTTTTTAAGTGTTGAAATAATAGATTGTTTATTTCCCTTCATTTTTGGTTAATTCATTTTGTCAGTGTCATGGAAGGCTTTAATTAACCTCCTATAAAAAGGAAATGAATGTCGGTCATGGGTTCGAGTCTTTGGCTGTACCCACCGTATTGAAATATTCTGTCCCGAATGGAAAAACTCACTGATATTGATTCATAACTTCTTGTGTTGGACCCCCATCCAAGCGCTTAGGCTTACGAGTAGTGGAAATGAATCGGTTCTATATCCTCCTCCTCCTCACCCTCCTCACAAGATGGCGGTGGCGTGATATCTCGCGAACCCACGGTCGGATTTTGACAAATGAGGTGTCATTGAACTCGGGCTGATACCCCCCTTTCCAATGGACAACATATTTCCACCCCAAAATAAAACCTACCCCTACTATGGGGTGAAATTATATTTTTTTAGAGAATCTCTCTTTCCAAGTGCAACATGTGAGAGTTTGAATGCCAATATGGAATGAAACGTTGTTCTACATAAAGTGCATATGTTCGGTGGATAGCCACTATGAATTAAAATGCTTGTTTTTGTTTTTTACTTATGCCCACTCATGGCTTTTGTAAGAGGGCGGGCTTTTTAAAGATGGCAGCTTTAGTGTAACCTAACCTAACCCAACCTAACGGGTCCTTGTGGACAGGTCATTGTTGACGGGTCCTTGTGGACGAGCCCTTGTTGCCAGGTCCTTGTGGACGAGTCCTTGTTGACAGGTCCTTGTGGACGAGTCCTTGTGGACGAGTCCTTGTTGACGAGTCATTGTTGACAGGTCCTTGTGGACGGCTCCCTGTGGACGGGTCTTTGTTGACAGGTCCTTGTGGACGAGTCCTTGTTGATGTATCCCTTTGGACGGGTCCCTGTTAACTAGCCCCTTTGGACTGGCCCATGAATTTATCCAAATTATGACAAAGGGCTTAACTAACGGACTAATATGGCTAGGAACTTGTATGAGGTATTGTAGGACTTGGGATGAAGCCCCCTTTTAGAATGTATTTTTAAAATTTTGACAATCGGCCTAACCACACTTTTGTTAATATCTCGCGAACCTATCATGCTAGTGACTTGTATGAGGGGTCCTAGCAATTGGGGCGATGTTCCCCTTTGGGGGTGAAACTATCCCCCCACTCCCAAATTGAAAAATCGATATCTTGGAAACTAAGAACCCTAAAATTATGTGTGATAGCTTTAAAAATAGGTCATAAGATATGATTTTACCACGATAGGTCATTTCACCCCTAAAATAGTAAATAGTAATGTTACAGGAAAAAAAGCGGTTAAACACTTAAAAAATGATAAACGAACCTAAGATCATTTGATTTTTAGGAAAAAATAGTAAGAGGGTTAAAACTACCCCTCAAAATTTAAAAATCGTTATCTTGGAAATTAAGAGCCTTAAAATTAAGTGTGATAGCTTCAAAAATAGGTCATGACATACGATTATACCACGATAGGTCATTTCACCCCTAAAACAGTGAATAGTGATTTTACAGGGGAAAAGGTGTTAAACGCCTAAAAATGATAAATGAACCTAAGATCTTTTGTTTTTGATGAAAAATAGTAAGGGGGTGAAAACTACCCCAAAATTGAAAATTCGATATCTTGGAAACTAAGGAACCTCAAATTAGGTGTGATAGCTCAAAAAATTGGACATTTAATACTATTTTACCACGATTGGTCATTTTACCCCTAAAACAAGGCATGTAGATTTTACATAAAAAAGGGGAACCAATAATCAGATTTGGACACATGAGGTGTTATAAGATTCAGGGCGACAATCTCTTCTTGAATTTATTATTTATTTTTTGAAATTTTGACAAAGGGCCTAACCACACAATTTGAAATTTAGATTTTTAAATTTTTGAATTATTATTATTATTATTTTTTTTTTGTAGAGAGAGACAGTACCGGTTGTGTTTAAACGAGCATGTCGCCGATCACTGTGGCCATGTTCAATGGATGAATCGTTATTTTGTGAAGCATTGATTGAAGAGGGTCATGCGACGACTTGTTTTAAAAATATTTTTATGATTTTTCCTATGATGCATGCATTTATTTAAATATCCCAAAACGGCAAGGTTACTGATCTGAGTTTTATAAACTAATAATGGGATTTGGACTCATAAGGTGTCCTATAACTTGACATGACGCTTTCTTTATATGGCTTATGAATTTTCCCAAAAAGATTGAAAACAACAAGGTCATGGACTTTTGTTTCTCTTAATATATTGCAAACCCATAATGTTAGATGTTTATGGTGAGTGATGAAACATAGCTATGTAGAGAAATAATTATTGTAGGCTTTACGTATGGTGACTGACAAGTCTTTGACCATTGAAACTTGTTTTTAAACCTGACCGCAGTACATAGGCAGTATAGGTTTCAGGCATGACATGACAAACGGTGTGTACAAAACCAAATTTATCGATTCAAGAATTAAGAGTAGACTATCTTTAATTGATTAGTTAAAGAGGGTAGCTAAGAAAACAAGATGGTGATTACACTGAACCAAACCGAACCAATACAATCCTTTTTGAATGTATAATGTTATTTGCTAACCATTTTGTTCTGCAGTGGCAAGCACTTTTGGCTCTTGCACTAGAGGCCTTAACTCGATTTAACTTTAAGGCTTAGAACGAACCAAACTAAGAAAGATGGTTTTAGTGGTGCAGTGGTTAAGCTGATATCCTTTGACTAAGGTAGACCAGGGTTTGATTTTAGATTAATACGCATGTCAAAAACATATAAAAAAGCAGGGATAATGTTTTAAGACTGATTACACTTGTATATTTTTACAAATTATTACTTGGATTACAAATACAAAGGAGGACTGGGTTCAATATACAGTTAATGCAAGTAAGATTTTGTATTTGTTTTTTTATTTTAGACTTTAGATTTTAGAATTTCCATTTTACATTTTAGATTGTACAAAAAGACCAAACCATAATGTCATGACTTTAAATTTTCGGTAACTAATTATTAAAGAAAAACATATAAGGATTTGTATTACTTGGAATTATGTTTTCTATACTATATTTTATTTTGGTTTTAGATTTTAGAAATTTGATATTGGGTTTTAGATTTTAGGTAAAGACCAAACTAATATTGACTATTCATTAGACACTGGTATGCAGATAGAACGATGATTAGAATATATGTTAAGATGAATTTTTAGGTGTTGACTGGCCTTGCAATAAGAATTGACTAACCAGACATGAGTTAACTACCAACGAAACACTTTGGCGACTATGCTTGTTATTGACCAGTGAGTAGGGTTTTAGAAAAACTGTTTGCTATTTTGGGTTATATACAACAAATGCATAGACCTACTGAGCGACTATGTTTGCTAAACAAGACATTATACCAGAGATGATAAGGATTCTTATGTAGCTCAGGCAAGGAAAGCATTTCTACAGAATTTGTTGACATTGAATATAGATTTAGGTATTAGAATGTCATTTTTAAAGACCTTTGTCTTTAGTGTGACGCACTATGAAAGGGAAACTTGGACTATTGGTGTAGCAGAAAAGTGGAGAGTTGAAGTGTTTGAAATGTGGTGTTACAGAAGAATGATGAAGATTAGATGGGTAAATAGGGTTACAAACAAAGAGGTATTAAGACAAGAGGGAGAAGAGAGATGTTTTTGGCGACAGCTAATGAAGTAAATCGATAGGTTGGTAGGACACATACACCCAGGAATAGCAAGCTTAGTTATGGAAGAACGGGTTGAGGACAAGAACTGTAGGGGATGACCAAGGATAGAATATGTTAAACAGATAGCCTTGGATGTAGAGTATGGTAGCTATATAGAGATGAAACGATCAGCTCAGGACAGGGAGTCATGGAGAGCTGTATTAAACCAGTCAAAAGACTGAAGACTCAAACAACATGTAGAGCTTACCAAAATAATGTTGTGTAATGGTAAATACTAGTCAACAAACTTTAATGCATTACTAAAACCCATGACACGATACCTGAGAGCTTTTCTAAAATTATTTTAAGATGCCTTTAACCCTATATTAAACACCTAGTTCTCAAGCCTCATAACTACAATGTAATGGAAAAACAAGATGTTCAGTAAAGAACATATAGCCTACTTTCTCCTAAATGCATGGGTATTGTTATAACTCTTTGTCCTTTTCAAGGAGTATGATTGAATGTTGGTTGTAGTAGCTTGTTGAAATACAACGTGCTATAGGGATATTAAACATGAATATGAGGTGCCCTTTGCTAGTGCTACCTCTGTACCAAATTTCATTCAATTCGGTTTCACCATGTTTGAATTGATAGGAGGAATCGATTTGCACACATACTTGGCCACCATCTGCAAACTATTGGGCTGATTTTCATGCAGTTGGTCAGAATATGTTTCCCACATAAAGATATGGTGTTGCAAAATTTGGTAGAGACTAGATTATTAGGTTGGTCGTAATTACATTTTAGCTTTTAACATTTGGGTGGCCGCGATTACGTTTCCGTCAAGATAGCGGTGATATAAAACATGACACTGAGGTGCCCTTTTCTAGTGCTACCTCTGTACCAAATTTCGTTCATTCGGTTCCACGGTGTTCGAATTAATTGGGGGAATCAATTTTGACATAAGGATGGCCGCCATCCGCAAACTATTAGGCTAATGACCTATTAGATTGGTCAAAGGATGCTCCCTCCATAAAGGTATGTTGTTGCAAAGTTTGGTAGAGATCGGATGGTTATGTTAGTCGTAATTTGATTTAAGCTTTAAACATTTGTGTGGCCGCCATTACGTTTCTGTCAATATGGCGGCGATATTAATCACGACACTGAGATGCCCTTTGCTAGTGCTATCTCTGTACCAAATTTCGTTCCATTCGGTTTCACCGTGTTTGAATTAATAGGGGGAATCGATTCTGACACAAAGATGGCCGCCATCCGCAAACTATTAGGCGAATGACCTATTAGATTGGTCAAAGGATGCTCCCTCCATAAAGGTGTGTAGTTACAAAATTTGGTAGAGATCGGATGATTAGGTTAATCGTAATTTGATTTAAGCTTTGAACATTCGTGTGGCCGCCATTACATTTCAGTCAAGATGGCGGCGATATAAAACATGACACTAAGGTGCCCTTTGCTAGTGCTACCTCAGTACCAAATTTCGTTCTATTCGGTTCCACCGTGTTCGAATTAATAGGGGGAATCAATTTTGACATAAAGATGGCCGCCATCCGCAAACTATTAGGCTAATGACCTATTTGATTGGTCAAAGGATGCTCCCTCCATAAAGGTATGTTGTTGCAAAGTTTGGTAGAGATCGGATGGTTATGTTAGTCGTAATTTGATTTAAGCTTTAAACATTTGTGTGGCCGCCATTACGTTTCTGTCAATATGGCGGCGATATTAATCATGACACTGAGATGCCCTTTGCTAGTGCTATCTCTGTACCAAATTTCGTTCCATTCGGTTTCACCGTGTTTGAATTAATAGGGGGAATCGATTCTGACACAAAGATGGCCGCCATCCGCAAACTATTAGGCGAATGACCTATTAGATTGGTCAAAGGATGCTCCCTCCATAAAGGTATGTAGTTGCAAAATTTGGTAGAGATCGGATGATTAGGTTAATCGTAATTTGATTTAAGCTTTGAACATTCGTGTGGCCGCCATTACGTTGCAGTCAAGATGGCAGCGATATAAAACATGACACTGAGGTGCTCTTTGCTAGTGCTACCTCTGTACCAAATTTCGTTCCATTCGGTTCCACCGTGTTCGAATTAATAGGGGGAATCAATTTTGACATAAAGATGGCCACCATCCGCAAACTATTAGGCTAATAACCTATTAGATTTGTCAAAGGATGCTCCCTCCATAAAGGTATGTAGTTGAAAAGTTTGGTAGAGATCGGATGGTTATGTTAGTCGTAATTTAACTTAAGCTTTGAACATTTGTGTGGCCGCCATTACGTTTCCGTCAATATGGCGGCGATATAAAACATGACACTGAGATGCCCTTTGCTAGTGCTACCTCTGTACCAAATTTCGTTCCATTCGGTTTCACCGTGTTTGAATTAATAGGGGGAATTGATTTTCACACAAAGATGGCCGCCATCCGCAAACTATTAGGCTAATGACCTATTTATTTGGTCAAAGGAAGCTTCCTCTATAAGGGTATGTTGTTGCAAAATTTGGTAGAGATCTGATGATTAGGTTAATCGTAATTTGATTTAAGCTTTGAACATTTGTGTGGCCGCCATTACGTTTCCGTCAAGATGGCGGCGATATAAAACATGACACTGAGGTGCCTTTTGTTAGTAATACCTCTGTACCAAACTTCGTTCCATTCGGTTGCAATGTGTTCGAATTTATAGGGGGAATCGATTTTCACACAAAGATGGCCGCCATCCGCAAACTATATCGCTGATGACCTATTAGTTTGGTCAAAGGATGCTTCCCCCATAAAGGTATGTTGTTGCAAAATTTAGTAGAGATCGGACGATTAGGTTAGTCGTAATTTGATTTAAGCTTTGAACATTTGTGTGGCCACCATTACGTTTCCGTCAAGATGGCGGCGATATAAAACATGACACTGAGGTGCCTCTTGTTAGTACTACCTCTGTACCAAATTTCGTTACATTCGGTTGTACCATGTTCGAATTAATAGGGGGAATCGATTTTCACACAAAGATGGCCGCCATCCGCAAACTATTACGCTGATGACCTCTTGGTTTGGTCAAAGGATGCTCCCCCCATAAAGGTATGTTGTTGCAAAATTTGGTAGCGATCGGATGATTAGGTTAGTCGTAATTTGATTTAAGCTTTGAACATTTGTGTGGCCGCCATTACGTTTCCGACAAGATGGCGGCGATATAAAACATGACACTGAGGTGTCCTTTGCTAGTGCTACCTTTGTACCAAATTTCCTTCAATTCGCATTCACCGTGTTCGAATTGATAGGGGGGACAGACATTCAGTGTAAACACACTCAAACACACACAGAGACACACACACACAGACACACACACAGACTCACACACACACACACACACACACATACACACACACAGACTCACACACACACACACACATACACACACACAGACAGACACACTTTTTTCGCCCTGTGTTGATCTCATAACTCTACTTTCATTTTTTGCAAAAATCGAAAGTAGGCTAAAAACAACAACAACAAAAAACATTTAAAAACGAGCAAGTGGTTGAGTCAATGTACACTGGAAAATTTTGTAAACACTCAAGTGCACAAAACAAATTACATTATTAACTGTCAGGTTGACCGAGTGGTTGAGGCGTTTGACTTATGTTCACATTTTCAATACAAGAAAGCAAGGATTTGAACCCCTTACCTGACATAACTATTGCTTTAACATAGCTTAGCGATACTGTATTATTATGATACTCGATACACAAACCATAGATAGAGTGTATTGTTTAAGTCCACTCTCTCTTTCTAAACATAGCTAGAGACTGTCAATGGTTAACAATTGCGTTAATAGTGGGAGGATGTAGTGATAGTAATTAAGAAAAAGCAGACAATAACCATAAAATATTTTTATAAAATTAATTTTACAATAGATACACACTGAATACAACTCTCTCTATTTACCATTGTTTGATATAGATTTTTTAAACACAACGCTTGTTGTAGATCCTTTTATAACTTTCTCCAGGTACTCTTGTTCCTAAAAACTGGGGAAGTCGCAGTGGTTTTATAGACATAAAACCCTCATCCTTTTCTTTTTCATCATCATCATCATCATCATCATCATCATCATCATCTTCTTCATTATGAATATTATCATCAAAATTATGATAGTCATTGTCACCATCATTACCATCATCATCATCATCATCATCATCATCATCATCATCAACATCACTAGAACAATTCAATTCCTCTTGTTCATTTTCCACAGGGACCTCTTTTAAAGTCTGCGTTGCTTTTGGTAGTGTTAAGGGTTTCTTAGACGATGACAACTGTCCTAACATGACTTTTTGAGGACATGATAAGTGATTTTGAACAAACACTGCACTACCTTGAGCAGCAATATTTTTTTCTTGGACTTGCTTTTTTTTTACCTTGGTTAGAGTATTTTGTCCATTTAAATGTGTATTAATTTGAGATTCACAATGATGCTCGTTTGAAGTAAGTACGTTGGAGTCTTTTGTTTTAATCATTCCTCGACACTTTTTAGATCGTTGTTTTGAACATCGTCAAATAACAGTTCTATTTTTATTGGTTGTTTTTACAATATATGTATATCCTTTATAGTAGGCACATGGCTTACCATGGCTGGTTGTAGAGACTTCCATATTAACTAATACACATTAATTTAATTTTAGTAAAGTCACTTTAGTAATAATAACAGTAAAATAAATGAAGTGGATTGACATTTTTTAAAGTTGGAATTTTCAAAGTACTGTCAAGAATAATAATCACATGAACAAATTTTAGACTACAAGTGATTTACACACACATTGCTCAATGCCAAGATTTATACTGAACACAATTTATAGTGATTATGCTTTTTATTGACTGTAATTGACAGTAGCCATGGTTAGTAGAGGCAATGTATACTGGGTGCGTTTTATAGCGCGCTCAATTTATAGTAGGTACGATTAGTAGACGCGTTTGATACTGGGCGCGTTTTATACTGATTATGATTTATACTGAGTGCGATTTTTACTAGAAGCGATTTTTACCAGCTGTAATTGATAGCAGTTCATACTCAACGCAATTGATAGTAGGCGTAATTAATAGTAGGAGCAATTAGTAGTTGGCGCAATTGATAGTAGGCGCGATTGGTAGTAGGCGCAATTGACAGTAGGCGCGATTGGTAGTGGGCGTAATTGCTAGTAGGCGCTATTGATAGTAGGTGCAATTGACAGTAGGCGCAATTAGTAGTAGGCGTGATTGGTAGTAGGTGCAATTGATAGTAGGTGCAATTAATAGGAGCAATTGATAGTAGGTGCGATTGACAGTACGCGCAATTGATAGCAGGCGCTATTAGTAGACGTGATTGATAGTAGGCGTGATTGGTAGTGGACGTAATTGATAGTAGGTTCAATTGACAGTAGGCGCGATTGATAGTAGGCGCGATTAAGAGTAGGCGCGATTGGTAGTAGGCGCAATTGGTAGTAGACGCAATTACTAGTAGACGCGATTGGTAGTAGGCGCAATTGATAGTAGGCGCAATTCACAGTAGGCGCGATTGGTAGTGGGTGTAATTGCTAGTAGATGCTATTGATAGTAGGTGCAATTGACAGTAGGCGCAATTAGTAGTAGGCGTGATTAGTAGTAGGTGCAATTGGAAGTAGGTGCAATTAATAGGCGCAATTGATAGTAGGCGCGATTGATAGTAGGCGCAATTGATAGCAGGCGCTATTAGTAGATGCGATTGATAGTAGGCGCGATTGATAGTGGACGTAATTGACAGTAGACGCTATTGATAGTAAGCGCGATTGATGGTAGGCGCGATTGGTAGTAGGCGCGATTGATAGCAGGCGCTATTAGTAGACGCGATTGTTAGTAGGCGCGATTGGTAGTGGACGTAATTGATAGTAGGCGCTATTGATAGTAGGCGCGATTGATAGTAGGCGCGATTGGTATTAGACGCAATAAATATTAGGCGCTATTAGTAGACGCGATTGATAGTAGGCGCGATTGGTAGTGGACGTAATTGAAAGTAGGCGCTATTTATAGTAGGTGCGATTGATAGTAGGCGCGATTGATAGTAGGCGCGATTGGTATTAGGCGCGATTGATAGCAGGCGCTATTAGTAGACGCGATTGATAGTAGGCGCGATTGGTAGTGGACGTAATTGATAGTAGGCGCTATTGATAGTAGGTGCGATTGATAGTAGGCGCGATTTGTAGTAGGTGCGATTGATATTAGACGCAATAAATAGTAGGCGTGATTAGTAAGCGCGATTGATAGTAGGCGCGATTGATAGTAGGCGTAATTGAAGGTAGACGCGATTGATAGTAGGCGTGATTGGTAGACCTTGAGGTGATAACCCCTTTTGATTGATCCCTGTTGATTTGTCCCTTTGGACTGGTCCCTGTTGACTAGCCCGTGTTGACGGGTCCTTTATGAATGGCGGTGGGAGGCTGGACATTACTTTTTATTACACAAACACATTCTCCTTAAAGTGAGAGGAAAAGTGGGTGCATTCATCTGTGACGTCATAGCCAGTCTCAAAGCAAGTCTAAACTTGTAGAACACGTCATGTGACAAGGTTAGGTTGAGTGACTTTGACATAATTTGGATAAATGCATGGGCCCGTCCACAGGGACTCGTCAAAAATGACTCCCTTCATAAAGGACCCGTCCAAAGGGGCTACTATCAATCGCGCTTACTAATCACGCCTACTATTTATTGCGTCTAATATCAATCGCGCCTACTACCAATCGCGCCTACTATCAATCGCACCTACTATCAATAGCGCCTACTATCAATTACGTCCATTACCAATCGCGCCTACTATCAATCGCGTCTACTAATAGCGCCTGCTCTCAATCGCGCCTACTACCAATCGCACCTACTATCAATCGCGCCTATTATCAATCGCACCTACTATCAATAGCGCCTACTATCAATTACGTCCACTACCAATCGCGCCTACTATCAATCGCGTCTACTAATAGCACCTACTATTTATTGCGTCTAATATCAATCGCGCCTATTACCAATCGCGCCTACTATCAATCGCGCCTACTATCAATCGCACCAACTATCAATAGCGCCTACTATCAATTACGTCCACTACCAATCGCGCCTACTATCAATCGCGTCTACTAATAGCGCCTGCTACCAATCGCGCCTACTATCAATCGCGCCTACTATCAATTACGTCCACTACCAATCACGCATACTATCAATCGCATCTACTAATAGCGCCTGCTATCAATTGCGCCTACTATCAATCGCGCCTACTATCAATTGCGCCTATTAATTGCACCTACTTCCAATTGCACCTACTACCAATCACGCCTACTACTAATTGCGCCTACTGTCAATTGCACCTACTATCAATAGCGTCTACTAGCAATTACACCCACTACCAATCGCGCCTACTGTGAATTGTGCCTAATATCAATTGCGCCTACTACCAATCGCGCCTACTAATAATTGCGTCTACTACCAATCGCGCCTACTACTAATCGCGCCTACTATCAATCGCGCCTACTGTCAATTGAACCTACTATCAATAGCGCCTACTATCAATTACGTCCACTACCAATTGCGCCTACTATCAATCACGTCTATTAATAGCGCCTGCTATCAATTGCGCCTACTATCAATCGCGCCTATTAATTGCACCTACTCTCAATTGCACCTGCTACCAATCACGCCTACTACTAATTGCGCCTACTGTCAATTGCACCTACTATCAATAGCGCATACTAGCAATTACGCCCACTACCAATCGCGCCTACTGTCAATTGCGACTACTACCAATCGCGCCTACTAGTAATTGTGCCTACTATCAATTGCGCCAACTACCAATTGCACCTACTATCAATTACGCCTACTATCAATTGCGTTGAGTATGAACTGCTATCAATTACAGCTGGTAAAAATCGCTTCTAGTAAAAATCGCGCTCAGTATAAATCATAATCAGTATAAAACGCGCCCAGTATCAAACGCGTCAACTAATCGTACCTACTATAAATTGAGCGTGCTATAAAACGCACCCAGTATACATTGCCTCTACTAACCATGGCTACTATCAATTACAGTCAATAAAAATCATAATCACTATAAATTGTGTTCAGTATAAATCTTGACATTGAGCAATGTGTGTGTAAATCACTTGTAGTCTAAAATTTGTTCATGTGATTAATATTCTTGACAGTACTTTGAAAATTCCACCTTAAAAAAATATCATTCCACTTCATTTATTTTACTGTTATTATTACTAAAGTGACTTTACTAAAATTAAATTAATGTGTATTAGTTAATATGGAAGTCTCAACAACCAGCCATGGTAAGCCATGTGCCTACTATAAAGGATATACATATATTGTAAAAACAACCAATAAAAATAGAACTGTTATTTGACGATGTTCAAAACAACGATCTAAAACGTGTCGAGGAATGATTAAAACAAAAGTCTCCAACGTACTTACTTCAAACGAGCATCATTGTGAATCTCAAATTAATACACATTTAAATGGACAAAATACTCTAACCAAGATAAAAAAGCAAGTCCAAGAAAAAAATATTGCTGCTCTAGATAGCGCAGTGTTTGTTCAAAATCACTTATCATGTCCTCAAAAAGTCATGTTAGGACGGTTGTCATCGTCTAAGAAACCCTTAACACTACCAAAAGCAACGCAGACTTTAAAAGAGGTCCCTGAGGAAAAGGAACAAGAGGAATTGGATTGTTCTAGTGATGTTGAGGATGATGATGATGATGATGATGATAATGATGGTGACAATGACTATCATAATTTTGATGATATTATTCATAATGAAGATGATGATGATGATGATGATAATGATAATGATGAAAAAAAAAGGATGAGGGTTTTATGTCTATAAAACCACTGCGACTTCCCCAGTTTTTAAGAACAAGAGTACCTGGAGAAAGTTATAAAAGGATCTACAACAAGCGTTGTATTTAAAAAATCTATATCAAACAATGGTAAATAGAAAGAGTTGTATTCAGTGTGTATCTATTATAAAATGAATTTAATAAAAATATTTTATGGTTATTGTCTGCTTTTTCTTAATTACTATCACTACATCCTACCACTATTAACGCAATTGTTAACCATTGACAGTCTCTAGCTATGTTTAGAAAGAGAGAGTGTACTTAAACAATACACTCTATCTATGGTCTGTGTATCGATTATCATAATAATACAGTATCGCTATGCTATGTTAAAGCAATAGTTATGTCAGGTAAGGGGTTCAAATCCTTGCTTTCTTGTATTGAAAATGTGAACATAAGTCAAACGCCTTAACCACACGGTCAACCTGACAGTTAATAATGTAATTTGTTTTGTGCACTTGAGTGTTTACAAAATTTTCCAGTGTACATTGACTCAACCACTTGCTCGTTTTTAAATGTTTTTTTTTCATTACATTGTAGTAATGAGTCTTGAGAACTATGTGTTTAATATAGGGTTAAAGGCATCTTAAAATAATTTTAGAAAAGCACTCAGGTATCGTGTCATGGGTTTTAGTAATGCATTAAAGTTTGTTGACTAGTATTTACCATTACTCAACATTATTTTGGTAAGCTCTACATGTTGTTTGAGTCTTCAGCCTTTTGACTGGTTTAATACAGCTCTCCATGACTCCCTGTCCTGAGCTGATCGTTTCATCTCTATATAGCTACCATACTCTACATCAAAGGCTATCTGTTTAACATATTCTATCCTTGGTCTACCCCTACAGTTCATGTCCTCAACCCGTTCTTCCATAACTAAGCTTGCTATTCCTGGGTGTATGTGTCCTACCAACCTATCGATTTACTTCATTAGCTGTCGCCAGAAACATCTCTCCTCTCCCTCTTGTCTTAATACCTCTTTGTTTGTAACCCTATTTACCCATCTAATCTTCATCATTCTCCTGTAACACCACATTTCAAACACTTCAACTCTCCACGTTTCTGCTACACCAATAGTCCAAGTTTCCCTTTCATAGTGCGTCACACTCCAGACAAAGGTCTTTAAAAATGACATCCTAATACCTAAATCTATATTCAATGTCAACAAATTCTGTAGAAATGCTTTCCTTGCCTGAGCTACATAAGAATCCTAATCATCTCTGGTATAATGTCTTGTTTAGCAAACATAGTCGCTCAGTAGGTCTATGCATTTGTTGTATATAACCCAAAATAGCAAACAGTTTTTCTAAAACCCTACTCACTGGTCAATAACAAGCATAGTCGCCAAAGTGTTTCGTTGGTAGTTAACTCATGTCTGGTTAGTCAATTCTTATTGCAAGGCCAGTCAACACCTAAAAATTCATCTTAACATATAGTCTAATCATCTTTCTATCTACATACCAGTGTCTAATGAATAGTCAATATTAGTTTGGTCTTTACCTAAAATCTAAAATCCAATATCAAATTTCTAAAATCTAAAACCAAAATAAAATATCGTATAGAAAACATAATTCCAAGTAATACAAATCCTTATATGTTTTTCTTTAATAATTAGTTACCGAAAATTTAAAGTCATGACATTATGGTTTGGTCTTTTTGTACAATCTAAAATGTAAAATGTAAATTCTAAAATCTAAAGTCTAAAATAAAAAACAATTACAAAATCTTACTTGCATTAACTGTATATTGAACCCAGTGCTCCTTTTTATTTGTAATCCAAGTAATAATTTGTAAAAATATACACGTGTAATCAGTCTTAAAACATTATCCCTGCTTTTTATATGTTTTCGACATGTGTATTAATCTAAAATCAATCCCTGGTCTACCTTAGTCAAAGGATAACAGCTTAACTACTGCACCACTAAAACCATCTTTCTTAGTTTGGTTCGTTCTAAGCCTTAAAGTTAAATCGAGTTTAGGCCTCTATTGCAAGAGCCAAAAGTGCTTGCCACTGCAGCACAAAATGGTTAGCAAGTAACATTATACATTCAAAAAGGATTGTATTGGTTCGGTTTGGTTCAGTGTAATCACCATCTTGTTTTCTTAGCTACCCTCCTTAACTAATCAATTAAAGATAGTCTACTCTTAATTCTTGAATCGATAAATTGGATTTTGTACACACCGTTTGTCATGTCATGCCTGAAACCTATACTGCCTATGTACTGCGGTCAGGTTTAAAAACAAGTTTCAATGGTCAATGACTTGTCAGTCACCATACGTGAAGACTACAATAATTCTTTCTCTACATAGCTATGTTTCATCACTCACCATAAACATCTAACATTATGGGTTTGCAATATATTAAGAGAAACAAAAGTCCATGACCTTGTTGTTTTCAATCTTTTTGGGAAAATTCATAAGCCATCTAAAGAAAGCGTCATGTCAAGTTATAGGACACCTTATGATTCCAAATCCCATTATTAGTTCATAAACTCAAATCAGTAACCTTGCCGTTTTGGGATATTTAAATAAATGCATGCATCATAGGAAAAATCATAAAAATATTCTTAAAACAAGTCGTCGCATGACCCTCTTCAATCAATGCTTCACAAAATATCGATTCATCCATTGATCATGGCCACAGTGATCGGCGACATGCTCGTTTAAACACAACCGGTACTGTCTCTCTCTACCAAAAAAAAAATTCAAAAATTTAAAATCTAAATTTCAAATTGTGTGGTTAGTCCCTTTGTCAAAATTTCAAAAAATAAATAATAAATTCAAGAAGAGATTGTCGCCCTGAGTCTTATAACACCTCATGTGTCCAAATCTGATTATTGGTTCTCCTTTTTTCCTGTAAAATCTACATGCATTGTTTTAGGGGTAAAATGACCAATCGGGGTAAAAGAGTATTAAATGTCCAATTTTTTGAGCTATCACACCTAACTTTGGGTTTCTTAGTTTCCAAGATATCGAATTTTCAATTTTGGGGTAGTTTTCACCCCCTTACTATTTTTCATTAAAAACAAAAGATCTTAGGTTCATTTATCACTTTTATGCGTTTAACACCTTTTCCCCTGTAAAATAACTATTCACTGTTTTAGGGGTGAAATGACCTATCGTGGTATAAGCGTATGTCATGACCTATTTTTAAAGCTATCACACTTAATTTTAAAGCTCTTAATTTCCAAGATAACGATTTTTAAATTTTGGCGGGTAGTTTTTACCCTCTTACTATTTTTTAATAAAAAACAAATGATCTTAGGTTCATTTATCATTTTTTAAGTGTTTAACCGCTTTTTTCCTGTAACATTACTATTTACTATTTTAGGGGTGAAATGACCTATCGTGGTAAAATCGTATCTTATGACCTATTTTTAAAGCTATCACACATAATTTTAGGGTTCTTAGTTTCCAAGATATCGATTTTTCAATTTGGGAGTGGGGGGATAGTTTCACCCCCAAAGGTGAACATCACCCCAATTGCTAGGACCCCTCATACAAGTCACTAGCATGATAGGTTCGCGAGATATTAACAAAAGTGTGGTTAGGCCGATTGTCAAAATTTTAAAAATACATTCTGAAAGGGGGCTTCTTCCCAAGTCCTACAATACCTCATACAAGTTCCTAGCCATATTAGTCCGTTAGTTAAGCCCTTTGACATAATTTGGATAAATTCATGGGCCAGTCCAAAGGGGCTAGTCAACAGGGACCAGTCCAAAGGGATACATCAACAAGGACTCGTCCTCAAGGACCTGTCAACAAAGACCCGTCCACAGGTAGCCGTCCACAAGGACCTGTCAACAATGACTCGTCAACAAGGACTCGTCCACAAGGACCTGTCAACAAGGACTCGTCCACAAGGACCTGTCAACAAGGGCTCGTCCACAAGGACCCGTCAACAATGACCTGTCCACAAGGACCCGTTAGGTTGGGTTAGGTTAGGTTACACTACAGCTGCCATCTTTAAAAAGCCCGCCCTCTTACAAAAGCCATGAGTGGGCATGCATAAAAAACAAAAAACAAGCTTGTTAATGCATAGTGCCTATCCACCGAACATATGCACTTTATGTAGAACAACGTTTCATTCCATATTGGCATTCAAACTCTCACATGTTGCACTTGAAAAGAGAGATTCTCTAAAAAAATTACAATTTCACCCCCTAGTATGGGTAGGTTTTATTTTGGGGTGGAAATATGTTATCCATTGGAAAGGGGGTATCAGCCCGAGTTCAATGACACCTCATTTGTCAAAATCCGACCAGGGGTTCGCGAGATATCGCGCCGCCGCCATCTTGTGAGGAGGGTGAGGAGGAGGAAGATATAGAACCGATTCATTTCCACTACTCTTACGCCCCTGCCGGTAATGGTCACCATAATATAAACGTAGCCGCCGTGGTGAGCAAATGGGATGTCACTTTCTCGGGAGAAGGCAATACTTCCTCTGGCTTTAGCGTTATTCAACGTGTCGAGGAGTTAAGTCGCTGTTATAAAAAAAACGATTCTATTGTTAAATGTCTGCCTATTGTGTTGTCAGGTAGGGCCTTGCAATGGCACCGCAGCTGTTCTCTCCCATACAATTCCTGGAATGAATTTGTCGCCTCGATAAAGGACCGCTTCACTCCCCCGGACTTTGATTTTGCCCTGAAACAATAGATCTTTATGCGAACCCAGGCCCCCACTGAGATGATAGATGATTATACCAGTGCCATCCGTCTTTTGACCGCTAACCTCCCCCATCCCTTTCATCCAAGAGAACTTCTAGAAATCACCTACAGAAATTTGAAACCCACGTATAAATATTTCATCCGGCGCAATTCTGTATCGTATATTGAAGACATCATTTTACAGGGCCGTGAGTACGAAGCAAATGCTAGATCTTGTTTAAACTACTCAGCTCCTCCGAGTTCAGATAATGTCATTTTTCCCGAGCTAGCTTATACCTTGAGCAAGCCTCTCCACCCAGCTGACAACCGGATTGGTGACAACCGTGAAATGACTAGACCCTCCCCTCGTCGCTCTGTGAGTTTCTGGGAAAATAACAACTCACCCACTAAGAACTGTTCTAACAATTCTACTGTGCCTCAGAATGCACAGGGACCCTCTCGTAATTATTCAAAGCTGACTTGCTGGAACTGTGATAAGCAGGGCCATCATATTAACATGTGTTCTTTACAACGTCGAAAATTCTGTTTTGGCTGTGGGATGAATGAAGTCACGACCCGATCCTGTCCGAATTGCAATTTCAATCAGGGAAACTAATAGGGAGGTGTTCTGAGTTCGACTCCCGGAACAGTCCTCCATCCAAACTTGACGAAGCATCTAATTTTAATGCTGTGTTACAACCAGGAGTCTCAGTAAATTTCGATAATATCTCGGCACCTGCTATCTTGGACACAGGCGCCACCAGAAATTTCATCCACCGTTCCGTGGCAGATAACATTCGAACTTCGCAAAAACGTCTCCTACAGAATAAATGTCAGTTGCTATCTGCGGGGTCGTCGGTCATCGACGTTGCCGAAACTATTCTATGTCGCATTAACAATCCATGGGTTTTCTTGGAAACATGTTTTTCATTTGGTTAACAATCTCTCCACTCAATGTAATCTAGGAATTGACTTTATGCATAAAACTGGTATGCAGTTAGATTTTATTAACGATTCATTTTGTTTCAAGTTTCGCTCAGATAAAGCGTTCCCCTTTGAAGAATGTACTTCTAACTTCGTTGATGTGTCTCCTGTATTTTCCATACAACTTCCATTAACCTTGATGTCCGAGCAACGTGATACTCTGAATGATTTAGTTGAGGAATTTTCTGATGTCCTCGCAGAAGATTTAGGTTCTGCTGTACACCATGAATGTCATATTGACTTGAGCGACAATGTACCTGTTCGAAGTCCTCCATTTCCTTATAATCTGCGTCCAAGCTCTTGGCCATGAAAAAGTATATCAATGATTTGCAAGATCGTGGAGTAGTGGTTCCTTCTAAATCAGCTTATGGATCCCCTGCTTTCTTAATTCCCAAGAAAGAATAGGGCGAGTACCGGTTAGTCGTAGACTACCGAAAATTGAACAAGAAGTTCGTCTTCGATAATTTCGCACTACCTACTATTGAGAGTGCTTTTCAGCATTTCCATGGACCCAATGTGTATTCGATAATTGACCTAAATAGTGTATATTATCAAATTCCTTTGGATGCTGAGAGTCTCAACTTCACTGATTTAACACCCCATTCTGATTATATAATTTCACGCGTGTCCCGATGGGTATAGCTGTTGGTGCGCAAGTCCTCAGTCGCGTGCTAGACGACATCTTGGGAGACCTGAAGTTCAATTTTGTGTTTATCTTGACGATTTAGTCGTATACAGCAGATCTTTTGAGGAACATGTCGTTCATCTTAGGGAAGTTTTCTCCCGCCTCAGGAAGGCCGGTCTCACTATCAATCCAAAAAAGACCTCTTTGGGCTGCACCAAAATTAAATTTCTGGGCCACATTCTGTCAGCCGATGGTATCCGTGTCATACCCGAGCGCGCAGATTGCATTCAGCAGTTACCTGTACCCACCACAGTTAAGGCCTTGAGAAGAGTAATGGGTATGTTCACGTTCTATTCTCGTTTTATCAAAAACTTCTCTGACATTTCGGCACCGCTAAATGCTCTCAAAAAGAAGAATGTGAAATTTGTGTGGGGGCCAGAACAGGACAAGGCTTTCAATGTTTTGAAAGAATCCCTTATGTCAGCACCAGTACTGCACACGCCTGATTTCGAATCAGCTTTCTTTTTACATTGTGACGCCAGTGATTTGGCCATTTATAGTGTTTTGAGCCAGCGAGTGGATGGGAAATTTGCACCAGTGGCCTTCGCGAGTCTTATGTTAAATCAACATGAACGACGTTACTCAATTTTCGAGAAGGAAAGTCTTGCTGTGGTTTTTGGATGTGAAAAGTTCAGGACATTTTCGGAACACCGTCACTTTACTGTTTATACCGACAATGAGGCTTTGAAATGGAGTCTATCTCACGTAAAAATGCTTGGCCACATCAACAGGTGGATTTTGAGGTTTTCATCTTTTAAGTTTGATATCATCCACGTAAAAGGGAGCGAGAACCCGGTAGCTGACTGCCTGTCTCGCATGTTTGAAGAGACCCCTAGGACTCCAATCGAGAGCGTTTCTATCAGTACGCCACTTCAAGAAAATATTTTCCTATTGCAACATTGTCCTTGGTCTTTTGTGGATATCCGGAAATTTCAATCTGAGGATCCATATTGTGTTGATCTTCGTGCAAAAATGGCAGACAAAGATCCGACCGTAAGTAACTTTTGTCTTAGTAATGATGTTATTGGCTATATTCTCCCTAATTCTTCTAAATTTATAATTTTTGCTCCATTGGCAGTACGTATTATCATGATTCTGCACTGGGAACCCATGCAGGGATGCAGCGCACTTTTCGTAAGATATCTGGTGAATTTTATTGGCCCTCAATTAAGGTAGATGCTTTTGCTCATGTCAGAAGATGTGTAGTCTGCCAGCGTTCTAAACCTGCGCAGAACACTCGTGTCGGCTTCCACCAAGCTGGTATTGTCACTCGCCCCGGGGAACGCCTTTTCATTGATTACTTTGGTCCAGTCGTGAGATCAAAATCTGGCAATCAAGCCATTTTAACTGTCATTGATGGCTTTTCGAAATTTGTTTGGTTATTTCCAGTAAAGTATATCACTTCTCCGACTACTATCCATTTCTTGTCTAGATATATATTTGGAGTTTTTGGTCCTCCCAAGTACATTGTGTCAGATAACGCCTCTGTGTTCCGTTCCAAAGCTTTTGAAACTATGGTATTTAACTGGGGCATCCAACATATTTTCTTGTCACCGTATCGACGGCAGGGAAATCACGTAGAGCGTTTTCACAAAAACTTGAAGGCTTGTATGTCCGCTTTTCACAATGCCGATCAAACCTCCTGGGATACGAACCTACAGTATTTCAGTCTCGGGTTCAATACCTCTTTCCATTCGTCCGTTCAAACTACTCCAGCTGAATTATTTCTAGGCCGAACTCTTGTCGACCCCTTCCTACTCAAATGGAATATTGAATATCTCTCTGAACCTTCTCGCACTACCTCTGTTGCTCAAAAATGGACCATAGCTATCGGTCACCTCAGAAAGCAAAAGCCAGTGGCGAAACGTTACAACGTAGGCCGCCATGATGTTAAATTCCAAATTGGGGACAACGTTTTGTGTCGTTTACATCCTTTGAGTGATGCTACCAAACAAATTTCCAGTAAGCTGTGCTTACGTTGGTCAACTCCCAAGACTATTGCACGTTTTTTAAATCCTGTCTCAGTTGAGTTGGTGGACGATCACGATAATTCAGTGACTTCGGCCCACGTCACACAGTTGAAAAAAATTGTCAAATGATCTTGTGAATTTCACCTCATTATAATGTTGTATTTTTGTTTTCCTTTTATTCTCATTGGATGCCCGAATTCCTTAACAGCCAATCTAGCATGTGTGCCTATTCAGATTTTAATTTGTGTGCGTCCTTTTCATTTATTCCTGTGACAAGACAGGAGACACCCGTGGCCTCTTTCTCATACGCGAGTGTGTCGTGAATACGTGACATCTCTGTCGAGCTATACCTTTGCCTGAGGCTGTCAGCATGTACCTGGTCGGTCACTATTTGTAACACCCGCACACCTACTCCTCTTTTGTACTGCTCCTCGGCTTAACTCCCATTGTTCGGCGACAGACGAGGACCGTTCAACACTTCCTGCCTTACCTTGTAGGAACTTTGGATTTATTTTAAATTTATAGATGTAATTGACCTTTTTGTGTCACGGTTTTGAGATATCATGTACTTTTGTGTCATCTTGGTTTTGATGTTTACTATGAGATAATGTATTTTGTTTTGTTTTAAATTGTCGAGTGTTCTTAGAATGTCGTGTTTTGTCTAGAAACCCTCCCTTCGGGCAGCGAGTGACAACAAGCAGTCGGCGTGTACCTGGACTAACACAGCTGGGGTCTTCTCGGAACTCGTTAGTGGACCAGTCACCCCCACTGGATCTATGCATGGCTCTATTTTCAGCTGGTGAAAAGGGGAGTACTTTCCCTTTCGAAGGCATTATGACACTATTACATAGTCCTCGTCGACGCAACGAGCGTTTCTATATACAGGGTGTCCAATTTGTATTTTTTTATGTGATCACAATTTAACTTTGTCTGTCTTTTCTCATCAGAGACTGGAGAGACTGGCAGTCTTGGGGTGACGTCCATCTTGAAGATTTTGACATCCGCATCATCATGAACTAGCAAGAACAACAATTACAATTACTATATGAAATCACTCTATTTCTTTTGAACGCAGTACTTTTGACTGTAGTGGCTAGTATGGGCGCGAGGTGAAAGGAGTACTACTTTCGCATCGCGACAGAATTAGTCCACTGTTCAATTTTTGATGTTTTTTCAGGAGGTCCTTCGTACCCAGTGTTTTATTCTTTCATTTTTGTTTCGTTTCGATTTTTTTGCCTCTCAATTTGTACGAAAAAATAAATTTTCCACGGCCGGGATTTTTTTTTTGGGAGAGCAGGGGAATTTTGAACCGTTTTTATCAGGTTCATTATTTTTTTCTCATGTTATTACTGTTATTAATATTTTCTTCCTTTATGTCACATTATTGTGACATAAGTTTCTCTGTCTTTCGTACTGCGCCTAAACTTCATACTTACCTGTAATACCTCGCAATATGGTGAAATATTTCACCCTTTTGCTAACTCACTTTATGTATAATTTTACCCATTGGTTGAAGCACTACTTGTTGTCAGGCATTGCCTTCGCTATTGGACCCCCTCTACCCATGTATACGGAGAGGGGATGTTTGTTGTATCTACGACTTACTTTTCTCGGGCGTGTTACTGCGTTCTTTAAGGGAAGGTTTCTTCCGGCTTTAGCCCGGGCTCAAAAAAGCAACTAAATGTAAGTACGATTCAGTTATTAAATTTATCTAGCTTGAAGAAATTTTAAATTTCTGTTTCTCCATTTTTCATTTCGTGTCTCCTTTGGTTCACTTATATATTTTTTCTTATGATGATGTGAATCCGTTCCATGAATCCAAGTCCTTTCATCTTTGGTTATTTCAATTTAGCGAAGTCTTTGTGTTTATTTGTCTTCCCTCCCTTTCACGTAATCGGTTTTATTTTTTAAAAATAAATCTCTCAGGTCTGAAATATCTGCTATTTTCCTGCGAGGCTTTCTAACGCTCTGTATTACGCCACAAATTGATGGGCACTCTTTCGAGGCATCTTTCATTTGTTTGTCGTATCAGAGTTTTTTTTTTTGGGTCAAGGTATCTTTGAAGTTACGGAGATGAGTCTCATTCGTATTCAAGTTGATCCTTCCCTCTGTTTCATGAAAAGTGTGTGAGCAATAGTCTTTGTGGTAATCACCGTCCATTCGCTACATTCATTTTCTTTATATCATCGAATGTCGCTGTGTATCGACATTACTACCTCTACGTAAGCCTATATTTTCCTACAAAGCATATTTCTTCGCTGATTGCTTGTTCCTTTCATTTCGTGTCCCGGTAATGTGAAGTAATTTAATGTAATTTACATCTCCTTTATTTTTTATGTCTTAATTTTGTGTTGCTTCCTCTAACTTCGCTTTATTACGTAATTCTGTGTCACCCCCCCCCCCCCCCCCCCCGTTTCCCTACATACGCACACCTTCACTCCCCACTCTTTTACCCCTACCCCATGATTTCACAACATCATAAACGCCGTAGTTCTGTTTTTATGCTGAGAGTCCAGATCATGTCATCTCCGTAAGTAGTCATTCTTTTATCCTATCACACAAATTTCTTTGATTTCATTAATCTTGCTTCATTCTTTTTAAATTTTATTATTTAATCGCATTTCCAATTAATTGCTATTATGATTAGAATTTATTTCTAGATTCCTTTTATTTTTACATTTAAGTTGCTCGTGTTTTACTTCCATTTTTAATTTGTAATCTTTACACATGTGTTCATTTTATTATTAATATATTTTAATCAGTAAGTACATTATTTGCTTCGGGCTCATGATTTCTCGTATTTGAGTTCCTCGTTAGTCTTTCGACTCGACTTAGTCTTGACTTCGCACTGTAGCGAAATTACGACCAACACGACCTCTGGGACCTTTGCTCAATTATTTAACTTTAATTTTTTCCTTTTGATTTTGTCTTAAACATTTTGTTTTGGCTTACTTTCTGTGGAAGTCATCTTTCTTTCGATTCGGAATCCTGGGCCCAGCACGCATCGAAAGAGACATGCTTTCCCCCGCTCCTTAGCGATCCTGTTGGTTTTTTATTAGCTCCCACTGTATTATCTGCAACTCTGCTATCTTTAGTAACGTAAAAGCACAGTCGGTGCAAGATATGTTGGTCAATTTATGTGCAATATTGAACTGTTTCTTTTCTGCCATCAGTTGGTGCCTGAATGTGAATATATCAATAAACTTGATGGGCTGTGTGTGTATCTACTTGTAATTGCCGATTTTATTTGCTTTTAATATTATGTTGACTTATGAGCATATATTTGTGTATATTCTTTTGGTAATACAGTAATAATAAATGGTCCTGATAGACGTGCATTATTGTTTTTGAATTATTATGGAGGCAGCGAAGGTTTTAGCTCCTGTTTACTACCCGCAACACATCCCAGGACTAATATTTAAATACGTAATGCTTCGCTGCATTTACTGTAGTGAGTTGAGCCTCGATATTTGGAATGTTTGTAGAAGGGGATGCTAGTTAGTCTATATGATGGTGGTGTTAAATTGTAGATTTTGATGTAGTATTGTTGTTTGAATTGCAGAGCGATATCATAATATGTATCTTGTTGCCATAATGTGGCTTTCTATTATTGGATCTTTGACAGCTTTACGAGTGCATAGAACACGTGTGTCCATACAGCGCGCCGACTGGCTTCTGGCGCGGATGGCCGTGCAGCGATGGGGGGGGGGGGGGGGGGGGGGAGATTACTACTGTATGTCCCATGTCCCTCTCGCTTGCTTTCCATCCTTCGTCGTTCTGTGGTTGAACTTCAAACGGTTGCGGTGCGGTGTTCCATATAGTCCAGTCAAATTAGGAATTTTTGCTGCATTAAATCATGTAGTTCCAAATGTTTCAGGAATGTGTAGGGCGAGGTCCCCTGAACAACACCTAATAAAGTCCGTCAATTTCAGGTGCCACGGAGGGGGGAGGGGGGCAGAGGGGGACTCAAAGCACCCTTTTTTAGTTTTTGGCGCATAACGTTTAAACGGTGCGTCGCACAGAAATATATATACTCTCCAAACTTAAAGGTAATTAAATGCCCTACAAGATGGCGTATTCATATTTATCTCTGCGTGTTAGCGTCTCCGAGATATGAGCCGGTGAACATAAAATATTTGCAGAAAAATTTGAAGTGCCTAACGTTTCTCGTCAGACTTTCCCGTCCTATCCGTTTTCTTTCCATTTTATAGGAAACGCGTGGGGAAGGAAGTCGTAGATCATTAAATTTCCTTCCAGAATATATACACTTATGCTAATTTATCTTCGACCAGTCAAACGTTAGAGCGTTTTGACTTAACGGGGTCGGTTTCGAGATTTTGCTAGTGAACTGCTCATTATTTTACTTCCGTTCTCAACGGCTTTAACTCTCTGTATCACGTTATTTATTGATTATGTAAACATAGATGGTATTATCAACCATATAACTAATAATGTATACCTAGAAAGTATATGAACGCAGTGGCGTATATAGAATTATGTTTCGGGGGAGCCCAATATTTTGGAAAACAATTTCGTTTTTATGGGAATGAAAACATGATCAAGATCTAATAATTTACAGTCCAGACCATCGGAGTATATATATGTTCTGAAAAGTTCGTTATATTTGGTTGTTTATATTCTTTTAAAAATTATAAGTTATAAGTGACATTTATTTAATTAACACCACTGTTACCCTCTTCAAATGAAAATAAATGTACCTGATGCACAAATTTGATGTTCATTTACAATTTGTTGTGTTAAACTTGTAGAAACACACTGCACGAGTTATATAGAGCAGGTACTGTAGGTGGCAATGAAGACAAGTTTGCTTTCATCGTGGCTGACGATTTGACGAAGCTCATGTACGTGTGAATAGAACATAAGAGAATAGAATATTTATTTATCAAACAGCATGCTTCAACGAAGTTAGCACATGCAACACAAAATGAAATGTACCTGTGATAATTGAGGTCATGCTCGTGGAGTGGTGTCGGATACATCAGTAGGGACATATTTTGTTCCCTAGCTTCATCGATGTCTTCTGGCGTGGACGTGGAGCCATAAAAACTTCATCGATGCATTTGGTTTCGTTAGGATACCGCTCCAAACATTTTATTTGCTTTACTTTTCCCAAAAATAACGGAAGTGGTAATACATCCAGTGAAGCCATGTACTGGCAGAAAGGCAAGGCCTGAAGTTGTTGGGAGGAGTACAGTCTGTCATCTGTGTTGCCTCGTCCAAACTTCATGAAAAGGACATTCGTGTCTTGTGGTGTGAGTGCTATGAGTAAGACGAGCAGATCTACGTTCTCGACAACTACCACCACAGTTGAATGAGGGTTATTTTGTAATCCACGCATGACAATGTTGCAGTCAGCGTCTCCTTTGGCTATGGTGAATTGCGGTTTAATTATTGTATTAATAATGAAACGCTAGGTAGAGTGTCAACCATTAAGGATTTAGGGGTGACAATCACAAATAATTTCTCGTTCGATGAACATATTTCAAAAATATGTCGTGAAAGTTTCCGGATCCTGGGATTTTTAAAAAGAAATTGTTTAAATTATTTTTCGGACATAACTCTATCCAAATTATTTAAGTCACTCATTCGGCCTAAATTGGAGTACTGTAGTGTGATCTGGAATCCTTTTCACAGTAATAAAATTGACGCCATCGAACGTGTGCAAAAGAGATTTGTCAAATGGCTCTGTTACAGGGGTGGACGATCGTACCATAGAGCTGAGTATGAGAGTTATTGCAACGTTTACGGTCTTCCTCCACTGAGCAGTCGGCGCACAGTGGGAGACGTGAGATTCCTGTGGAAACTGGTAAATGGTGGAATTGACTCTAATCAGTTGCTAGCTGGCTTGGGTTTTCACGTCCCTCAGAGAACCACCAGACGGAAGCACACGTTCGATGGGGGCAGATCGAGAATTAATGTACATAAAAATTCATGTCTGATCCGGTTGCAGTCAACATACAGCTTGATGGAGAGTAAAAGTGCTACTGATATTCACTTCGACTCTCTATCAACTGTTATGAGAAACATCTCAAGTGGGCTGTAAAATAGTGTGTGCATTTTGTGTTTTTTTTCTATTTGCGTTTATTGATTGATTGATTGATTGATTGATTGAACATGTGGTTGAATGAATGGTTGATTGATTTTTGATTGAATGTACGAGCGACTGAAGTAATGTATTTTTTGTTTGCTGTTATCTAGATCCTCGAATGTCACTCTTATATTACTTTTTTTTCCCCAGTTTCTGAACTTTTTCTTCTATCTTTCATTTTATGTTTTTGGCTTTTTCCGTTTACTGTAGATAGTTTAATTGTTTTCTGTAATTATTTCAATGTTTCTTGTACATAGGGATTGTATGAATGAATGCTTGAGATAGGATGTTTGAGTGCGTGTCTGTATGGTTGTGGTTGTTGATTTATAATAGACTAGTGTATTTCTATTTTTTGTTCGTGTTTGCTGTTATTGTGTTGTTTATACTAGTAAATTTTATTGTTAATTATTATATTGTCACTAGTGGATTCTATCTGTCTGACAATAAAGAATACATACATACATACATACATACCCCAGGCCTGCGCTAACATAGTTATCAGATTAATTTTGTTCTATTCGTTGGAAAGGAAGTTTTCCTGATGAACAGTAGCCACCATGTTGTCATCAAAGTCTGTATCCACTGATGTTTTACTTGATGCTCTCCGATGTTGTTCGTCTCATTCCGTGGAACTTGTGTCTTCATCAACGTCAAACACAAAAGCAGAGTTGTAACAGTAATGGTTGATAACGTAAGTCACATATTGGTTGCAGACGGAGACGAACTTAGTGTCGTTGTTCCACTTTACCCTATGAAGAAGAAAGCCACATCGATTACCGCGAAACAGTTCTTCAGGGTGGTTATTTGACTGCATGAAGGAAAGGCATCGTACAGAGCAGACTTTTTCGTTTTCCTCATGATCCCTTCGTCATAAAGAGCCGCGGGATAGGGATCTAACTCACACTTCAACAGCTCCTCTACATCCCCTTCAGTTTACTTGTTAATTACGGTTCTCTGGAAAATCATTAAAGGCTCGACCACCACTACTTCATTGTCCAATTTGATAGTGTTGCTCATAGCAGCCAAAGGGACTACAGCGTTTTTCTTACACTGCTTAATTTCTGCAAAGTTACTTCCAACAAAAGTCCCCTTTGTAGGGGTTCCGATTTCCAATGCTTGGTAACAGTTGATGCTGCTGGGTTCTATTACTCCGGTTGAAAGGGACATCAAAGAATCACGTACAGCAAAAGGCGGGTGATCAGACAACTACTGTGCAAGCTTTCTTCTGTCTTGGTCTTCTCTGCTTATTCGTGATGCTCAATAGTTGACATGCTGTTCTCCACTTACAGAATGGACGCCGGCAAACTGCTCTAAGCTTAGTGAGGAACATATGGTTGTACCTGTACGAGCCCCTCCAACCCATTTTGCCAAAACAGAATCACTCATGCCTCTCCCTCGTGATAGTCCCCCTTCACTTTTCACATCACACATCAGTGTCACTTCAATCGCCATATCAAACCACAATCCAGCCATTGGTGTATCAGTTGAAATAGCCACGATCTATGAAAATCTCTGGAGTTTTCAACCGTACCGGATTGGGAAAGGGATCAGTCACTTAGGCCTACCCCATGGTATCTCATATTCCAGGGTCGTCAGATATTCCGGAATATTATTATTCCTTCCGTTTAGGTCGTCTGTTGTCCACGCTTGACGGTTTTTAATTCGATGTTTCGCCGTCTCTGTCTTTACTATCTCCCAGTATTAATTATTTCCTCTACTTCTTTCTTATATTCTTATTTGTGGGATATCATATGATACAATATCTTAATAAACTTAACCCTACGTATCTTAATATTATGTATACAGTGTATTAAGTAGCCTACATTCTATTTCAGATGGGGAGGGGTCTTATACATGCATATTAAAAGGATATGAAAAAAATATTCGCCGTTTGAAGTGTCTAAGCTAAATTCTTAGTGTTTATTAGGGTTCCAAATTAACAGTTGACACACATACATTCATATATATACAGGGCGTATGTTAATTATACCGACACAAAAATCGGGGACGCTCTGCGAGTTTTGTAAAAGACGATGCCGCAATCGGATGGGCGGAGAAAATTTTTCCCTTCGAGAAAATGAGGTCACTTTGTAACTTCCGGGCACGCGATTCAAATCTACCAACTCGCCGTATTTGCTGAGCCAGAGTGCAAGCCGCTGGCCACTGCTGTGCTTCAAGCAAGGGAAGAGAGTGTGAAAGGAGGAGACAGATATATGCCGGCGGGAATGCGCAAGTTTCCTCGTTCGCCTCGGCTTGCACTCTGGCTCAGCAAATACGGCGAGCCCGTCAATTTGAATCGCGCGCCCGTAAGTAACAAAGTAACCTTATTTTCTCGAAGGGAAAAATGTTCTCTGCCAATCCAATTGCGGCATCGTCTTTTACATAACACGCAGAGCGTCCCTGATTTTTTGTCGGTATAATTTATATATATATATACAGGTTGTAAAAAAGTCCTGCACCAAACTTAAATCCCGCATGCGGGTGGGGGCAGGGAGTAATTTGAGATAGGGAACCCATGTGCGGAACTCAACCGTTACGCCCCTATGAGCGAATTTAATTATGAGTACATTTGGCAAAGTCGCGTGCTACCCACGGCAGAGGACCGATTTCCGCTCACAAGTCAATCTAGCCATAGGCCCACCTCGTTGCTCAGTGGCAACGCGTTAGACTCTCACACTGAGGTGACCGGGTTCGAATCCCCCTTTCGCCAGTGCTGATTTTTTTTCTTCTAGTCGTTTGGATTTGCATCAATTAACTACTACATGGGGCTAGATTAGATCCTTTTTGTTTCTAATTTCGTTTTAAAAGGAGCTAAATTATATGCCACAGTTTTGCGTTTTAAAAGAAAAACAAATTGGTTCTGATCGTTGCAGATCTATTTCTTCGCGGTAGGATTTTGTTTGGACACAAATGATGTCTTTGTTTTTGTTGTAATTGCTGTATGCTTGTTTCGCAATGATATCTATTTTTTAAATCGAGTGTACCTTCCAGGTTGGTGGCTCCCACGGAATCGGCGAGGGAACTCACCCCTACCGCCATATTTCAGGCAGTGTCCTAGAGCTGGGAACATCTAATCGGAGTGGATACAACTGGTGAGATGGGATTAGCACCTCGCCCAGGCAGCCTCACCTGCAAAGCGAGCAGGGGCCTCATGAGGGAAGGGAATGGAAGCTCAGGATGGATAGGCAAGGAAGAGGGAAGGAGGCGGCCGTGGCCTTACCGTTTTTTTTGTCTGAAATTACGGTACATTTTTGCTTGACGAGCCGCTACTGCAAGAAACAGGCTTTGACCTACTTTTGAGTAAGCCAAGATCAGATGATCAGAACATATGTTAATCATTCTGGTCAGTTCGAGTCTCAGCGGCCACCTTCGGAAGAGTGTTTCACATTTAGACCGCGAGAAGAGCGCGGGAGACCTTAATCTGTGAAACAGTGGGAAGATTGACATTTATATTCGAACATTTTATGGAAATAAGGCACAGTTATGATGTCAAATGTATATTGGAGTACAAGATATGACAGCCGAGAGATAATGCAATCTTGCTTTTGTGGAAATAGCCTTTGAAACGTCAAGAATATGGATTTATTAAATCGACCTATCACAGGTGGATTCCTACATTACGCGTCAGGGGGGTGTGAGTTCCCGCTGTCGCCTGCAAGCGGTTACACTGCGGAGACAGACAGATCAATTTTCAACTCAGACAAGTGTGCATCTAGGCACAAATCAACTGCGATGCCGGTTTATGGTTAGACTTCGTGTTGTGCCGTGTTGAGGCTAAATTACACCAAGCTCAGTGTCGAAGGAGACTTGTATGCGGGCAGCATTCAGTTATAGAAATCTGTCTCACTTCATGTTATTAAAATAAATGTATAGACGAGAAGCGAAGTGCAGTGATACATTATGGGACTTGTTACTGAAGCCTCTACACTTTGAAACGGTGTTCTTACTTATACGCACACCAACAATACTGCAATTCAACGTTATATACGTTCCGAGTGAAGATATTTAAACATGTATTGTGTGTGGAAACCTGAGGTGTTGGGAGAGATGGTTTCGATGTATTTTAACATTGTAGCCATGTGTGGCTAGATATAAGTGTGGACACCGCTCTCCAAGCAAATTTAGTGGACGTTTCGAGTGGCTACAATGCTATCTTCGAAGTGGAACATACGCGCGATTGGCATGTGAAACATAAACTCTTGATAACATGCAGCCGAAAATAACTCAAGCTACGATCGTGTGTTCACTCGCCTATCGCTATGTTTTAAACGCGTGCATGATGTCTTTCCGGGCCAGGTTGGAACTGTTCTAAATTCGGGCGAGGACCATTTCCGATATGAGGGAGCAGTTCGATTACCAGCAGTGGACCTGGGACTTTGGAGTAGGAGGTCTCCAGTTCTTTCATTGGAAGTGGAATGGATCCGTGCAATCCTGCTATACCATGTTGGAATCAAATGATGGGGTACTCACATGCTTCATACCTCATTCGGATGTCCTCAGCCAGGTAGAGGAAATTTCTTCATGTAGCGTTGCAAAGTAGAGATAGTCCAGTGAAACCACATTGCGACCTTTTAGATGATTTTAGTAGTATGATTGAGGTGGAGGTTTATGCATGAATATTCCATGTCATGTGTGACTTCATTTTCAGTCGAGTTTAGGCCTGTTTAAACAGGTGCACTCATTTCATAAATTTCTATTATGAATTAATTATCTGTTTTTTTTTTCAAATTAATTAATTAATTAATTAAATTAATTAAATTTATTCTTTCTTGATTGTGGTGAACAGATCTTCATAGGGGAAGAAATTTACGTTATTTCTGAGGGAATCTTCATAATTTAGTGGATTAGTTATTTTCCACTCTTTTGTGTACTTCTTGTTGTTTTTTTTTTATCAAGCTATGGCTTGAGGGGTTGTCAGTAGTGGTTTTGTGAGAGTTCTAATGCCTCCTCCTCCTCACCCTCCTCACAAGATGGCGGCAGCCCGATATCTCTCGAACGCATGGTCGGATTTTGACAAATGAGGTGTCATTGAACTCGGGCTGATACCCCCTTTTCAATGGACAATATATTTCAACCCCAAAAGTAAAACCTAACCCTACTAGGGGGTGAAATTGTAATTTTTTTAGAGAATCTCTCTTTCCAATTGCAACATGTGAGAGTTTGAATGCTAATATGGAATGAAACGTTGTTCTACATAAAGTGCATGTGTTCGGTGGAAAGCCACTATGAATTAACATGCTTGTTTTTTGTTTTTTACGCATGCCCACTCATAGCTTTTATAAGAGGGCGGGCTTTTTAAAGATGGTGGCTGTAGTGTAACCTAACCTAACCCAACCTAACGGGTCCTTGTTGACAGGTCCTTGTGGACGAGTCCTTGTGGACAGGTCCCTGTTGACAGATCCCTGTGGACGGGTCATTGTTGACGAGTCATTGTTGACGGGTCCTTGTTGATGAGTCCCTGTGGACGGGTCATTGTTGACGAGTCCTTGTGGGCAGGTCCTTGTGGACGAGTCCTTGTGGATGAGTCCCTTTGGACTGGTCCCTATGGACTAGCCCATGAATTTATGTCAAAGGGCCTAACTACATTTGTGTGTAAAGCAGTGTATTGAACTGACGTTGTTCACTAATTCCCCACTACTATAATGTGATAACGATATGAAAGGAAAGTGACGAAATACATGTGAACATACAAGGGATCTAACTTGGTGGATGGATGTGTTCTAACGAGTCATTTGTAGTTGAGAGAGTATAATACATGTTCTTAAGATGTTAAAACTGAGGAGATGGTATGTGCAGTAAGACGTCTTGTTATATTTCCTGTGTCATATTACAGACATGGCAGAGAGCGCACAGATCTGTTGCTATTACTATCGCTGCAGTAATTTGAAACCGCAAGTGTTCATCAAGACAATGGGTGATGATCATGCAAAGTTAGCAGTTATTGGATATTACACAGGTGTTCCTTCCGGTGTCATGTTGCTGACATGGCAGAGAGCGCACACTGCTGTTGCTATGACTGACGCTGCAGTAATTTGAAACCTCAGGTGTTGATCAAGACAATGGGTGATGACCATGCAAAGTCAGCAGTCATTGGATACCACACAGGTGTTCCTAGTGTACTTTGGACTCTCAGCTGTATTGGGAAAGGAATTGCAATGATCTGCAAAAAACTGCTGACACGAGCGATGAGAGTTTATATGAGAGGAGTGTCATATATCTCCCTACTGTCAGTCTTTATTACTCGCTTTGAGTGAACAGTGCTCTATTACTGCTCAAGAGTTGTAAAAAAAAGCCGTTTTGGTAGAAAATCATTAAATTATTTTGCAAGGTAAGTACTAATTATTAATGGATTGTAGTATTTTATTACTAATTTATGTTGAAGTTATTGATTGGAATGTATTTATTTATTTATTGATTGATTGATTGATTGATTAATTTGTTTACAGATAATTGGGTACCTGTAGGTTACCAGATTCCTACAATCTGTTCATTCAGTGGCAGCAGTTGATCAATTATAAAAAAGTAAGTGCCCCTCTAATAACTTTTAAACAGCTAGAGTGATATTTACCAATGTTCACTACTACATGTCAGTGAAAATGGTATATTTAGCAGTCAAAAGTTGGAATTACTTGACCATGATGTGTAAAGCTAAATTTGTAGGTTAGATTTTGATTACCGCTCTATTAAGTCCGAATGTTCATTGCTAGGTGTCAGTGACAGAGGGAATATTTAAAGACTTAACCCCAGTTCACCTAACATAACCTAACTTTACCTAACTTAACCTTGTCACGTGACATGTTTTACAAGTTTAGACTTGCTTTATGACTGACTATGAGGTCACACTTAGGTCACTTAACTGGTGGTCGCTGGTTTCCAATATGTGACATGTTCTACAAGTTTAGACTTGTTTTAAGACTGGCTATGACGTCACACATAGCTCACTTAACTGGTGGCTGCTGGTTTCTATCACGTGACATGTTCTACAAGTTTAGACTTGTTTTAAGACTGGCTATGACGTCACTCTTAGCTCACTTAACTGGCAATCACTGGTTTCTCTCACTCTATCAAGTTCCAATGTTCACCGCTAGGTGTCAGTGACAGTGGTATATAGTAACCCCAGTTAGAACTACATGAAGTTAGACTTGCTAGGAGTTCACAGATGATCGATTTAAATACCCTGCTATAACCATTGACTGGAATGTAATTAAACTATTTATATTTTACTTTGTTTTATCTTTTATTAACATTTATGATTTCTTTCTTTTATAGGTAATTTTGAAAGTGATCATCATGTTCAAGTGTGCTGACTGTAAGAAACAGTTTTCAAGACTGACAACCTTCAACGACACGCAAATGCTAAACATGACATTAAAATGTTTGTGTGCAGTCATTGTGCTACCACATTTAACAGACAAGATAATCTTGCACGTCATGTAAATTTAATGCATGTTAGTTCAGCACCTTTTTCATGTTCAGTTTGTGATCTTGGTTTTTCTGCTGTAAAGCGATATCAATCCCACATGGTTGAAGTGCATGGAGAACAACAGGAATTGAAATCTGTAAAACCATCAACTAGCACGGAACCTTTAAACGAATGTGACGCTCAAAAGCGTAAACGTTCTCAAGATTGTGAAAATAGTTGTGCAACAAAAAGAAAGAAGAATGGTGAACCTTCGATAACACATTGTGATGTATGTAATATTGATATACCTTCTTCAATCATTCATGGACATTTACGCAGTATTCAACATAAAAATAACGCTTGCCATGAAAGAAATTCTGGAAATATTCAACAAATTGGTAGTGCATTTAAAAGTCGAATTGTTAGTTATAGACTTTATAGTAAAGAAAAAACTCAAAGTATTGAAACATTTTTAAAAAATGTTCAACCTACTGTGTTTGGCTTAGTAGAAAATGTTTTAGTAGAGCATAAAACAATTAAAATGAATTTTGAACTTTTTGGACTCTATGTAAAAACTGGGAGTGAAGGTGAAATTACGGATATCAAATCTTTCAATTCAAAAAACATAATTGTTAGCGAATCAACTAATATTAGTGATATATACCAAAATATTTCAAGTGCTATCATTAAGAAGAGTGAAGAGTTCCAGGAAAGGGAGTCAGGCTGGGCGTTGGTTGAAGTACTTTATTTAGAAACCAAAATGAATAAATATAACCCCCTTCGAGCATCATCATACATTGATTTGCCAGGATGGATTAAACGAAAGAGAGCTGTTGTGAATGTTTTGAATAGTGATCAAGCATGTTTTGCGTGGGCTGTAACCTCAGCTCTCCATCCAGCAGTGAGGGACACGATGAGAACATCATCATATCCTCACTATTCTTCAGTGTTAGATTTAAAAGAAATAGAATTTCCTATGGCGATAAAAGACATTCAACGTTTTGAAGAGCTGAACAATGTAAGTATTAATGTTTATGAAATTGAAACTAAGAGTATAGTTGGTCCTCTATATTATACTCAGGAAAAAAAGGATGCTCATGTAAATTTACTATACATAACCGAAGGTGAAAATGCTCACTATTGTTGGATAAAACATTTAAGTAGACTTGTCAGTAGTCAGGTTTCAAAACACAATGGTAAAAAGTGGTTGTGTGATGGCTGTTTGTTATATTTCCAGATAGAGGATCAACTATCACAACATCAAAAATGGGGATGTAATCATGTTTGTACGGTATTACCGACTCCTAAAAATAACATTCTAAAATTTAAGGATTATGAGAAACAGCTTCGAGTACCATTTGTTATATATATGCTGACTTTGAGGCTTTGCTAAAACCATTTAATACATGTTCATCGAATCCAGCCCAACCTTTTACCAACACTACTCACATTCATGAACCTTTTAGCTTTGCATATTATATTAAATGTAGTTATGATGACTCTTTAAATAAGTTTGAGCTCTATAGAGGACCTGATGCACCTAAAGTTTTTATGGAAAGGCTTGAGAAAGATGCCATCCGTATATCCTCTATTTTAAATACGATCATTCCAATGGAACCACTAACTTTATTAGAGCAAATTAATTTTGAAACTGAAACTAATTGTTTTATATGTGGTGAATGTTTATATACAGACAGGGTTCGCGATCATGACCATTTAACAGGAAAATATCGTGGTGCTGCTCACCAAGAATGTAATTTAAATTATAGAGTAAGTAAATTCATTCCGGTCATGCTACATAACGGTAGCAAATACGATAACCACTTTATCGTTAAAGAATTTGGAGCTTCTGATGTGAAAATTGATATGATTGCAAATAATAAGGAACAATACATATCGTTCACAAAATACATCAAATCTGACAATAAGAAAACGATAAAACTGCGATTTTTAGATTCATTCCGCTTTATGCCGAGTAGTCTTGATAAGCTTGCTAGTAATTTAAAATCAGATCAGTTTCATGAAATTCAACGTGTCTTTCCTAAAGAAGATGATTTTAATTTGATTTGTCAAAAGAGTATATTCCCTTACGAATATATTAACTGTGTGGAACGTCTTGAGGAGTGTTCTTTACCACCGAAAGATGCATTTTACAGTTCCTTAAACACAAGTCATATCAGTGATCAGGAATATTTACATGCACAACGTGTATGGACACAGTTCCACATTCAAACTTTAGGAGAATTTTCAGACATATATTTGAAGACAGATGTGTTGTTATTAGCAGATGTTTTTGAAAATTTTCGGAATGTTTGTATGAAAACTTATGACCTTGATCCTTGTCAGTATTTCACTGCTCCTGGGTTAAGTTTCAGTTCAATGTTGAAAAAAACGAAAGTAAATTTAGAATTAATGATTGATATAGACATGATCAATTTTATAAAATCATCAATTCGAGGTGGATTAAGCCAATGTAGTGGACGGTACTCTAAAGCGAATAATAAATACATGCCTAGCTACAACCCTTGTGAAGAGTCAAAGTATATTGTCTACCTCGATGCAAATAACCAATATGGTTAGGCTATGAGTCAATATCTACCACTGAAAGATTTTCGCTGGCTGACACAACCTGAAATTGATGTCTTACATGTTGACACTCTTAATGATAACGATGATAAAGGATATATTTTAGAGGTAAATATTGAGTACCCTAAAGAGTTACATGATGATCATAATGATTTACCATTTTGTCCTGAGAATATGAAATCTCCATACATCACATCACGAACAAAAAAGTCAATTGCTAATGTAAATGATAAATGTAAATATGTAATACATTATCAAAACTTAAAACAGTGTCTACAGCATGGATTGAAATTAACTAAAATTCATCGCGTATTGCAATTTCATCAGTCAGCATGGCTCAAACCGTATATTGATCTAAACAATAATTTAAGAACACAGTCAACAAACGCGTTTGAAAAAGATTTTTATAAACTCATGAATAATAGTGTTTTTGGAAAGACTATGGAGAATGTTGATAAACGAGTTGATGTAAAGCTGATAACAAAGTGGGAGAATGATGGTAAAAGGTATGGTGCGAGCAACTTAATAAGCAAGCCTAACTTTCATAGCTGTTCAATTATTCATGAGGATTTAGTTGTAATACAAATGAATCGTCTTAAAGTAACTTACAACAAACCCATATATGTGGGTTACACCATTCTGGAATTGTCAAAAACACTTATGTATGAATTTCACTATGATTATGTAAAGAAATACTATCTTGATAATGCTAAATTACTCTACACAGACACAGATTCTTTTATTTATGAGTTTAAAACTGATGATTTTTATGAGGATATCAAAACTGAGATAAATAGGTTTGATACAAGTGACTATCCCGAGGATAATATTTACCATTTCCCTCTAGTAAACAAAAAGGTTCTTGGGAAATTTAAGGATGAATGTGCTGGTGTTATTATAGACACCTTTGTAGGCACAAAATCTAAATCATACAGCTATATGACAATTGATGATGTAGTAGTAAAAAAATTAAAAGGAGTGAAAAAGAATGTTGTTAGTAAAGAGTTAGATATAAGTGATTATAAAAACTGTATAGTTAGTAACCCACCTGTATTATATAAGAAAATGTATGTATTTAGAAGTAAAAATCATCAACTACATACCAATTTGCTGAACAAAGTTGCTTTAAGTAATGAAGACAACAAACGATTCATTATACCCAACACATTTGATACTCTTGCTTGGGGAAACAGTCGCATTGACGACTATTACTTTACTTAAGTCTAATGATCACTATATTGTAATATTTGTAGTGTGTTTTATATTGTAATAATTTTTGTAAAAACTGTAAGTAGAATGTATAATGTTAGGCTACTGTAGTTTAGTAAAAATAAGATAAGTAATACATTTTAGTGTAAAATGTTTTGCTTTTGTATATTACGAAAAAGATTTTAAAAAATGTACAGAATGTGTGAACTAAACAAGGGAAATGTAAAAAATGTAAAATGGAAATTGTAAATATCCATGTATGAAAAAGTGAAATGGCTATCACCATTTTAAAATTAAAAGACATTGTGATCTGGTAAACCTTGTTTTTATTTCACAACAACAAAAATGTACAGAATGTGTAAACTAAAGAAGGGGAATGTAAAAAAATGTAAAGTGGAAATTGTAAATATTCATGTGTGAAAAAAAATGAAATGGCTATCACCATTTTTAAAAATAAAAGACATTGTGATCTGGTAAACCTTGTTTTCATTTCACAACAAATAGGGCTTTACAAAATAGAATAAAAAGAAATGCCAATTCCTCAATCCTTTTCATTGTTCATGTCCACTCATCATTAACTTTCCTTTTATAGCCAACCTCTCCCCCACTGAGACATCACAGGATGTCAAACGTTGTTTAGCTCTTTCCAACAATACTTTATCCACTACACGTCTTAAAGCAGAATGACTATGACGATAAGAAAGGTCGTGTTCTTTACATGCTTGATCCAAAGAATTAATAGATTTCACTTAGCATAGGGTCTTGCGACCATGATTTTGGTACATGTTGCCTGATTTCTTTCACTGTATTGTCTGTCACATAATAAATGAACAACTTGGAGAATACTAATAATTCTTCTTTGGTAAAACTATCTGCATATCGAGGGCAGATAACCTTGTAGTTCCACCCTGAAAAAACAACAACACTACCTCTTGCATAGTATTTGATGTTGATGGCTCCTGAGACGTGGAAGATGGATTAAACATAACTTTTACAACAAGTTGCTCAATAAACAATGATCAATCTTGAGTCACAGTATTTTTTTTTCATAAAACGTGATAGCAAAACACTATGGATTATCATTCAGCATTAGAGTTCTATATGAAATAGATAAGAAAAGGGCCATACTATACTTTTATATAGGTAATAAACGGATCATACTATACTCTCAACTACCCTAGTTACAACTACGTTTCAAGGTCACTCTCTTTAACATTGTCGGAGACTATCGATAAACACTCTTGCGGCGCGCGCGGGCATGAATAATTCTGGATGATGTTAATGGCTTATGTGGATGACTTAGGTTGGTGGCTTATGGCGGCGTTTATAGTGGCTTTTGTTGGTGGCTTACGTTGGTGGCTTTCGGTGGTGGCTTATGGCGGTGGTTTATGGTGGCCTTTGTTGGTGGCTTACGGTGGTGGCTTATGTTGGTGGCTTACGGTGGTGGTTTATGTTGGTGGCTTACGGTGGTGGCTTATGTTGGTGGCTTTTGTTGGTGGCTTATGTTGTTGGCTTTTGTTGGTGGCTTACAGTGGAACTGTGGAACTGTGTCCATACACGTTGTGCATGTAAATATTCCTGATCACTGATATGACTTGTGTTTAAGGAACTGTAAAATGCATATTTCGGTGGTAAAGAACACTCCTCAAGACGTTCCACACAGTTAATATATTCGTAAGGGAATATACCCTTTTGACAAATCAAATTAAAATCATCTTCTCTAGGAAAGACACGTTGAATTTCATGAAACTGATCTGATTTTAAATTACTAGCAAGCTTATCAAGACTACTCGGCATAAAGCGGAATGAATCTAAAAATCGCAGTTTTATCGTTTTCTTATTGTCAGTTTTGATGTATTTTGTGAACGATATGTATTGTTCCTTATTATTTGCAATCATATCAATTTTCACATCTGAAGCTCCAAATTCTTTAACGATAAAGTGGTTATCGTATTTGCTACCGTTATGTAGAATGACCGGAATGAATTTATTTACTCTATAATTTAAATTACATTCTTGGTGAGCAGCACCACGATATTTTCCTGTTAAATGGTCATGATCGCGAACCCTGTCTGTATATAAACATTCACCACATATAAAACAATTAGTTTCAGTTTCAAAATTCATTTGCTCTAATAAAGTTAGTGGTTCCATTGGAATGATCGTATTTAAAATAGAGGATATACGGATGGCATCTTTCTCAAGCCTTTCCATAAAAACTTTAGGTGCATCAGGTCCTCTATAGAGCTCAAACTTATTTAAAGAGACATCATAACTACATTTAATATAATATGCAAAGCTAAAAGGTTCATGAATGTGAGTAGTGTTGGTAAAATGTTGGGCTGGATTCGATGAACATGTATTAAATGGTTTTAGCAAAGCCTCAAAGTCAGCATATATAACAAATGGTACTCGAAGCTGTTTCTCATAATCCTTAAATTTAGAATGTTATTTTTAGGAGTCGGTAATACCGTACAAACATGATTACATCCCCATTTTTGATGTTGTGATAGTTGATCCTCTTTCTGGAAATATAACAAACAGCCATCACACAACCACTTTTTACCATTGTGTTTTGAAACCTGACTACTGACAAGTCTACTTAAATGTTTTATCCAACAATAGTGAGCATTTTCACCTTCGGTTATGTATAGTAAATTTACATGAGCATCCTTTTTTTCCTGAGTATAATATAGAGGACCAACTATACTCTTATTTTCAATTTCATAAACATTAATACTTACATTGTTCAGCTCTTCAAAACGTTGAATGTCTTTTATCGCCATAGGAAATTCTATTTCTTTTAAATCTAACACTGAAGAATAGTGAGGATATGATGTTCTCATCGTGTCCCTCACTGCTGGATGGAGAGCTGAGGTTACAGCCCACGCAAAACATGCTTGATCACTATTCAAAACATTCACAACAGCTCTCTTTCGTTTAATCCATCCTGGCAAATCAATGTATGATGATGCTCAAAGGGGGTTATATTTATTCATGTTGGTTTCTAAATAAAGTACTTCAACCAACGCCCAGCCTGACTCCCTTTCCTGGAACTCTTCACTCTTCTTAATGATAGCACTTGAAATATTTTGGTATATATCACTAATATTAGTTGATTCGCTAACAATTATGTATTTTGAATTGAAAGATTTGATATCCGTAATTTCACCTTCACTCCCAGTTTTTACATAGAGTCCAAAAAGTTCAAAATTCATTTTAATTGTTTTATGCTCTACTAAAACATTTTCTACTAAGCCAAACACAGTAGGTTGAACATTTTTTAAAAATGTTTCAATACTTTGAGTTTTTTCTTTACTATAAAGTCTATAACTAACAATTCGACTTTTAATTGCACTACCAATTTGTTGAATTTTTCCAGAATTTTTTTCATGGCAAGCGTTATTTTTATGTTGAATACTGCGTAAATGTCCATGAATGATTGAAGAAGGTATATCAATATTACATACATCACAATGTGTTATCGAAGGTTCACCATTCTTCTTTCTTTTTGTTGCACAACTATTTTCACAATCTTGAGAACGTTTACGCTTTTGAGCGTCACATTCGTTTAAAGGTTCCGTGCTAGTTGATGGTTTTACAGATTTCAATTCCTGTTGTTCTCCATGCACTTCAACCATGTGGGATTGATATCGCTTTACAGCAGAAAAACCAAGATCACAAACTGAACATGAAAAAGGTGCTGAACTAACATGCATTAAATTTACATGACGTGCAAGATTATCTTGTCTGTTAAATGTGGTAGCACAATGACTGCACACAAACATTTTAATGTCATGTTTAGCATTTGCGTGTCGTTGAAGGTTGTCAGTCTTGAAAACTGTTTCTTACAGTCAGCACACTTGAACATGATGATCACTTTCAAAATTACCTATAAAAGAAAGAAATCATAAATGTTAATAAAAGATAAAACAAAGTAAAATATAAATAGTTTAATTACATTCCAGTCAATGGTTATAGCAGGGTATTTAAATCGATTGGAAATCAGCGACCACCAGTTAAGTGACCTAAGTGTGACGTCATAGTCAGTAATAAAGCAAGTCTAAACTTGTAAAACATGTCACGTGACATGGTTAAGTTAGGTAAAGTTAGGTTATGTTAGGTGAACTGGGGTTAAGTCTTTAAATATTCCCTCTGTCACTGACACCTAGCAATGAACATTCGGACTTAATAGAGCGGTAATCAAAATCTAACCTACAAATTTAGCTTTACACATCATGGTCAAGTAGTTCCAACTTTTGACTGCTAAATATTCCATTTTCACTGTCATGTAGTAGTGAACATTGGAAAATATCACTCTAGCTGTTTAAAAGTTATTAGAGGGGCATTTACCTTTTTATAATTGACCAACTGCTGCCACTGAATGAACAGATTGTAGGAATCTGGTAACCTACAGGTACCCAATTATCTGTAAACAAATTAATCAATCAATCAATCAATCAATCAATAAATAAATACATTCCAATCAATAACTTCAACATAAATTAGTAATAAAATACTACAATCCATTAATAATTAGTACTTACCTTGCAAAATAATTTAATGATTTTCTACCAAAACGGCTTTTTTACAACTCTTGAGCAGTAATAGAGCACTGTTCACTCAAAGCGAGTAATAAAGACTGACAGTAGGGAGTTATATGACACTCCTCTTATATAAACTCTCATCGCTCGTGTCAGCAGTTTTTTGCAGATCATTGCAATTCCTTTCCCAATACAGCTGAGAGTCCAAAGTACACTAGGAACACCTGTGTGGTATCCAATGACTGCTGACTTTGCATGGTCATCACCCATTGTCTTGATCAACACCTGAGGTTTCAAATTACTGCAGCGTCAGTCATAGCAACAGCAGTGTGCGCTCTCTGCCATGTCAGCAACATGACACCGGAAGGAACACCTGTGTAATATCCAATAACTGCTAACTTTGCATGATCATCACCCATTGTCTTGATGAACACTTGCGGTTTCAAATTACTGCAGCGATAGTAATAGCAACAGATCTGTGCGCTCTCTGCCATGTCTGTAATATGACACAGGAAATATAACAAGACGTCTTACTGCACATACCATCTCCTCAGTTTTAACATCTTAAGAACATGTATTATACTCTCTCAACTACAAATGACTCGTTAGAACACATCCATCCACCAAGTTAGATCCCTTGTATGTTCACATGTATTTCGTCACTTTCCTTTCATATCGTTATCACATTATAGTAGTGGGGAATTAGTGAACAACGTCAGTTCAATACACTGCTTTACACACAAATGTAGTTAGGCCCTTTGACATAAATTCATGGGCTAGTCCATAGGGACCAGTCCAAAGGGACTCATCCACAAGGACTCGTCCACAAGGACCTGCCCACAAGGACTCGTCAACAATGACCCGTCCACAGGGACTCGTCAACAAGGACTCGTCAACAATGACTCGTCAACAATGACCCGTCCACAGGGATCTGTCAACAGGGACCTGTCCACAAGGACTCGTCCACAAGGACCTGTCAACAAGGACCCGTTAGGTTGGGTTAGGTTAGGTTACACTACAGCCACCATCTTTAAAAAGCCCGCCCTCTTATAAAAGCTATGAGTGGGCATGCGTAAAAAACAAAAAACAAGCATGTTAATTCATGGTGGCTTTCCACCGAACACATGCACTTTATGTAGAACAACGTTTCATTCCATATTAGCATTCAAACTCTCACATGTTGCAATTGGAAAGAGAGATTCTCTAAAAAATTACAATTTCACCCCCTAGTAGGGTTAGGTTTTACTTTTGGGGTTGAAATATATTGTCCATTGGAAAGGGGGTATCAGCCCGAGTTCAATGACACCTCATTTGTCAAAATCCGACCATGCGTTCGAGAGATATCGGGCTGCCGCCATCTTGTGAGGAGGGTGAGGAGGAGGAGGCATTAGAACTCTCACAAAACCACTACTGTTGTCGCTCTATTATTTTTGTGTTCGACAATTGCGAGCTTCGAATTTTCCTATGCATTTTTGCATGAAGTTTATTACAATAGAGTATAGAATGTGAAGTTTGATCATTCTTTTAGAATGGAAATTTTTCTCTTGAGAATTACCGCTGTCGTACTGGATTCTAATGTATCCACAGAAGCTAAACTGAGTTGTTACCTGGATACATGCTGTAGATTCAGTCCAATTTTCGTGAACTCTCTTGAGGGGACATTTCTAATTTCGTCTGATAAACTTCGACTTCGGATTTTGTAGCCACGTGTACTTGAATACACCTTGGTTATCTTTAAACTAAATAATATTCAGTCTTTCGAGTTTTTCTTTGAGTAGGATGTTGTTTAAGAGTACTGTTTGAAGAAGAAGAATCTTTTTTGAGATAAATCCCAGGAATTAACTTTAAGGGGGAGCATATTCTTACGTGACTTCAAATACAATTCTGTAAGGCAAGTTTTTTGTAATCCAGTGGACTTTATTAAGTAGCCACCCATGTTGAATTTATGATGCATTTAAATGAGAAAACGTATAGTTAAGAAACACAGCTGAATATATCAGAATACTTGTTATTGAAGTAAATAATCACCATGTGAGTGATAATGTGGGAAGGAACGTCAGTGGACGTATAATATAATATTCACGGTAGTACTGGTTGGAGTACGTTAATGTTATGATGCTAGTGAAAGCATAATGTATAATGCAGATTATAAAAGTATAATCTTTGTCAAGTCGGTGGTAGTGCCCACCTGTATTCAGAAATTGTCGAGGTCATGTGTGACCATTATAATTACAGTATTTCAGTGCAAGGTTATATCAATTTCAGGATGTTCTTGAAAGGACTTAGTGTTGGTTCTCTTTTGCATTTTATGTTACGGTTTGCTGATAAATTGATAACTCCAATTATAAATCTAGTTTTTGTCAAGCCTCAGAGTTTTTCTTTTGTGTCACCCCCATTTAATTAGTTCTTCGGTTGTACTCAATTTATAAGATTTAAGCAAAATGTTAGAGATGATACATGATCCATTAACTATAAATTCTAGATGAATTTAAATAAGTACATAAATCCTGAGAAATTATTTAATCTTTAGAGATTTTGAATTACGAACTTCACGTCTTTTTAGCTTAAGTGCTTGATTGATGAAATAGACTTTAACTAGATTGCTAAGGCAATATTTACACTTATGAGTAATTACAAAGCACCAATGAGGAGTGCACAACTACCTGTTTGGGATTTCATTTACACTTGAGGGTGTAATAATGTTAATAATAATTTCGCTGTAAATATGTAAATATATATGAATAAATTCGCGTGTTTGAAAATGTTGGAATCAGTGGAACAACCATAAAGGTGATCTCTTTGATTTGTTTTTCGTTTCTTATTGGATCACCTGTTGTATATATATATAAATTATTTCATTTGAGGGTCAAATGCATTCTTGGTCCATGAGGACAGCTGATGCATTTATTGGCATGCTATTAGTGCCTACTTTCTTTGTTTTTGTGTCCAGTCATGGACGTTTTGGTCTGACCTTCTGTCAGATTTTCTTTTTGGAAATACATTTTTGTCATTTCTTTTAATCGCGCGATGTGATGATTTATAGAAGTATAGAGAGGTCGCATTAGGAGGACCACAGCTGGGTATTTCTATAGTTTCCCACACTCCTGAGAAGGTGATTTCTCACGATTCTTGTGTTCATAGAGCAGTTTGCTGCTTTGCTTTGGTCTTACTTAATACCACCTCTGTTAGGATTTACGGCACCCTGATACTCCCTTCTCCTGTTGGTAGGATTTGGGGAATTTCTTAGCCGGGGGTTTTCAGGTTCTGCGATCCAGTTACCATCGTTGGATTTCAACAGGTAAAGTGTAGGTATTTTCGGGTACAGTACTGAAACCGTATTTTGCATTTAGTTGGAAATAGGTTAAGTTGGCAATAACACTGATAGCATTTCTGCGGCATTCTTTAAAATGCAAGTGCGCATTGAGACTGTGGCTGGTTTAGGAGCGGCCAGCAACCCGCCTTACAAGGGGTTGAATATGTGTGAGACCTCTGTAATACATGTATTGACTACAAAATGGAGGCAGCACCACAGTCGTTCAGATGTACACCGTTGTATGGTAATACACACTTCGCAGTATGAAACAAAGATTGGGAAATGTATTGTATTGACAAAGGAAGATAATTGAGAACATTTAAATGAGTATAAATGCACGCAATGACATATCATGTGATTATCGAACTAGGAAGTGTCTATATCGATTGTCAACATCGTTGAGAGAACGAGGTGCATTGTGGATCAACTTGAGACAGTCTGGAATACGAGACCGGGTGAACGGTACATTGAGAATACAATCTACAGCTGTGGAGAGGTAGATCTCTCCAGTTTGAGCAAAGCGCGTGCATTTCCGTGAAAACGTGTACTTAAGCAGCGCGGAGTCGAACCTACGCAGGGGAGATGCAGTACGAACGCGATACAATTTTTCGTCTGAACTTGTTACAGTTCTAGACAGTGTTAATCTTCAGTTGGAGCACGGTGAACTTGCTTCTACTTAGTATAGCCACTTCACAAGCCAGTAGTATACAATTATATTCTACATTGCAGTACAAACTAGACAGTATAAACCATGACTATGGTTAATGAATTAAGAGAAGTGAGATATTACTACATTATTAGAGTGTCGATTATGGGCTGAATATAGACAAGGAATGTGACACAATAGCAGCATTGACCACGCTGAGTGATTGCTAGAACCAAATATGAACATATACAGCAGAAAACTTATAGAAGGAGATTGAAGATACTCTGAAAGATGGAACGACAATTCGTACTGCTACATAATGGAATTACTATGGCATGTTACATCAAAGCTATCGTGTTCTTTAGAAAGTGATAGAACAATGAACATTGTCAAACGAACAGCTGTTAGCTTCATCTCGCTCGCGATCGGTACTCGGGTCTCCATGATTTCCAGTCGTTTCGTGATCGGTGCAGCTAAGCAGATAAGGGTTCGATCCTTGGCAGGAGCATGTTTATTAACATTCTCACTATATACATCTGGAACTTCAACACGGTAGCTGGCAGCCATTTCTGTTAGTAGACTGTATGAATTTGTCATGCTTTTGAGTGCTCCTTTTCACCAATTTTGATTAAAGTAATTAGGAAATACATCCGAGGGCTAGGGTGACTCTTTAATAGTTTCTGTCCGAGTATGTATTTCACTTTGTAGTTCAATTTAGTAGTAACTGTAATGTTATTTTTGAACATTGCTTTGCTTTTATTAATATATTTTGGGAATAAATAGAAGGCTATAGTTTTTTGCGAAGACAACATAAGAAGATTTAGGCTGAAGACTACGGTAAAATTATATAAGAATAATTTAACTCAAGCAGACGTCCCATAACCCTCCGAATACATAAAATCTATTTAAACAAATTCTCAGGACTTTCTGAATATGATAGCGACTATTTTGAAAGCTCATGCAAGTTTATTCGATAGACGTCTAGGTCTATTTTACATCGAGTTGAGCATAGAAATGGAACATAGTGATTTCTTGTATGTTTATTTACGATTTTATGGATTCATTTTTGGTAATCCAGATTTTTGAAATTTCTTTTTGATTTTGACACTTTTTGAGTTCGTTCAGTTTTTAATTTTTTTCTGATTCGTTTGGGAAACTCCAACTTGGTCAAGCGTTCAAGTCTAATGGTTAACTTGTACCTTCATAAGATAGGCTCTTCTCCATGGTGTAGATTTTGACGTGTTTCCTTAGAGGAGGATCTCCAGTTGAATTTTTATTAAAGCGAAAAGTGAATCGTTCTTTTCACAGTGGTCAGTCGAGAAATATTGAGAGAAATACTTTGCTTGTGAATGTATAATAAATAATGATATCGAAGGAGAAGAAATAAATGTTAAAATATGTAAGTCATAATCGAGATGACGATTTTGGAAATCCACACACACAGTTGTTTGAACATGTGAATACACTATATATTTATCGCTGTTCTGATAAAGATTGTTCAAGACACTTTAACTTGTGGCTAATTTGAAGCAGAATATTTATCGGTGATTGTATAAAAGCTTTTAAAAATCTTAGAAATGTTTGGAGTTTATTTAGAGCTGTTGAGAGCTAATAGGTTAATAATGTAATTATTTTCTGCGTATTTGAATCGCAATGAAGGAGATATTATACATCATTGGATGGTCGATATCAAGATTTTCCAGTAATGATTTAGCTATTGAGCAATTACTGAGTGCACTTCGGTGTATAATTTTTGAATGTGAAGTTGAGCCACGATTCTAGCTAGTGGAAAGCTAATGTACAATTTGGAATCCTACATTTATGAAACCAAGCATTGTAACAACGTCGTAGATGAATTGTTAAAAATTTAGTAACAATCGTTTTAGAGTAAGGTTCTAAGACTGTAATAATAATATTTGTATAAACTTGTGACAATAATAACTGAAGTATTGAGTGATAGTAACTCAGATATTTGTGAAGAAGTTAAATGAATTATAATCAGTAAAATGAAAAAAAAACCGCTCGATTAGCTTAATTGTTTGTCGGATAGGAAGGAACCGACAGGTAATTAAAAATCACTTCCATGAAAATGAATGCAGTTGAATAATAGAGATGAATAATAGAGGGCGTAATTCAATCTCAGTAGTGAAATGTAATTATGTAAAATTATGTATATATCGTGTTACAATTTAATAGGGTATTTAATCATGTTAGAATTTTTGTGAAAATTATCTGAACGTCATTAATAATACTGCAACTTTAAGCAGTATGTACAGCCTAGTTTAAGGCGAATGTCACATAGACATTATCATGCTTCAGCAGAGGCATATATATATATATATATATATATATATATATATATCTTTGTTTAGTGGAGAACTATTCCACAATATGGCAGTTTCAGTCAATAAACTGTTGTTGAATTTAAAACTTCTACGGATGACTTGGTGATTTATATTAGGAGCAGGATGTGCTACGAGGACCAGTGGATCATTAGCCAGGATGCTTAGTCATGCGCCCGAGATTAATTTAATTATTTTTAAGAGTCTTGCTAGTTCACTTTGAGCTATTTTTCGTTTTTATTTCGTCGACCACTGGCATCTTCTTATCACATTCTTTAATAATGAAGTATCCCTATCCCTGGTTGATCCTAGTTGGTAGTGTTTTGGCGATTATTTCAGCCGGAGCTTCCAGACTCTACGATCCAGCATTTCGTTCGGATTTCAACAGGTAAGACCACGTGGATACGGGTGCACATTAATATGGCGCCCCAACCGTTGTGGCATTCGAATTAGCAATCTCGAATACTATAATGGAAAGTCATCTTCGTCTGAGAACCCATTTTTCATGCGGTTAACGAGTTGGCATTCTCGTATATCTTAGTCGTCAGCAATTGTCTTTGGCACTGCTACGATTATAGAGTTCGTTGGGAATTCGCGTTTCTTAGAAACGTGGATTTGAGTTTACTCAACCTACCTGGCATACAGATAGAATTATCGTCATTTATTTTAAATTCATTAGATATTTCAGTTGTGCTTTAAAAGTAATTGCACATGATTACAGCTCGATCATAAGATACATTTCTTGGGAACTTTTATAGATCAACGTGGTCATATGGGGCAGGATATGGGGGTCATTTTTCACTCCATGCTTGTCGGCCATTTTATGCTTGTCACCGGCGATGATAATTGGAAGATCCTCAGTCATACTAAATTCATTTCTATTTAATAATAAAATTAATAAGCTAGACTTGCGATTATAACTTTAATTAGTTTTAATATGAATCACCATGCGCATATACCTGCTATTTAAATTGGTAGGTATAGATGCAAAACGAACTACATTGCTCATATTGGTGAAAGGGGTCATTCTGAGTGTGTCAATTCTGCTATACATGTGTTGCATTCTTGTATTTCTCCATATAGTATTGTATAATGTCAGGTACGGCGACAATGGATGATGTCGTGGCCTTGTTGCATGCCATGCAGGAGAAGCTAGGCAATCAGGTGCAGGACTTAGCCGATATTAAGTCAAATGCTCAAACTATAAGGTGGCAACGATCAAAAGAACCCGCGCAAAGCTCACTTCCACCGCATTCACTCTGAGTTGATGTGCGACGTCACAGAGGAGCGGTAGAGGGGATCACATGCTGTCTGGCTGCCTTACCGAACACACTGCGGAGATACGCTGACAAGAGCTTCGAGGCCAATCCATTTTCGCACTCTTATTATTTTCTCAGTTTTATATACGTTTTCTTTATTGTAGTCCTATAATCCCTTGTCGTATAGCGTGTACTTTATTTGTAAATGTGTTTATGTATATAGTGTTGTGTACCATGCTATTCTAGTAATAGTATCATTTGAGTTTCG